>LR990075.1:10064577-10664577 GCA_905147235.1 Erynnis tages
ATATTTTCGATCGCTTGTGATCCTCCCAAGCAGCGGGGCTATGCGCGCTTCGTAGGTTAGCAGGTATCTGTTATATTCATAATTCTCCAGTCAGTTACCTGTCGAGCTTGTCGCAATCTGTCGCCCAGCGCGGCTACCCTGGAGTCCTGCGGCATTCCTGTCGTCACTTCGGGATTGTACTTCTGGTCGCTGAGAGACGCTGACGCGACTAATGCTTTGGTATACCTATGGAGTAATGGGAGCTATTAATATTTTGTATTAATATAGGTACTAGTTACAGCTTATTAATATGTATACCAGTACATGCTCGTATTAAGAATAACAATTTATGAATTTAGACTATTCTGGATTTCCCTATGGGAGTAAATTAAGTTAATTTGAAAAAGCAATGATCCAAAAAACAATAGATAATGTTCCGGCTTTGCTTTACGAACACATTTGTTTTATTGTTTTTCTTTTTTTAATATCGGCATCGGTATGTATTAGTATGTAAGTAAGTTTATTTACATGTTTTAACAGATACCTATGTGATCGAGTGAAATACTTTAAATGTAAAACATTTCAAACAGGATTAGATTGTTTCTACAGTTTAATTTTACGCAAGGGTAAATATAGCTGTCGCAATCTCTTAGGTAACTCTAACTTAATTAAAACCAACAGCTTCCGACTGTATCTACATGCGAGCCTTAACTAGCGCCTTGCGATGTCTACATTCCACTTAGGGTTTATACAGAAATAGACGTAATACAGTAACTATTCGTATAGCTTAAATCTTTTCTAACGATATTAGGATATAAACCAAAATCATAGAACACACTTAAAGATAGATTTTCCTTTCAGCGTGAGTTTGTTTCGTGCTAATGTTTGTTAGTCTCTCTAGTAGGCAAACATTTTTGTCTGTAAAGGTAATAAAAATTTTACAATATTTTTCTATATAGTACCTACCTATAATGCAAAGTCGTTTCGTGCGTGTATACGAATGAATCTTTTAAACTATTTCACAGAATTCGTTGATGTTTTCTTATTTTGGCTTGTGTTTGCAGTAAATGAATTTGACACGTTGAGAGGAACTGACGCTCAGCGGTATGAGCAAAAGTTAAAAAATAAAAATTGACCACACGAAACCGGGCGAGCCGGTGGTAAAATATTTTCAATGCTAGATATTTGTGTGGATTCATTGTAAATTCAATAATGTCCCATCATTAATTGAAAGAATACTCACTCTCCAATACTTTGTCCATTCCAACACTGTTCGTTGCCATCGCTTGCGAAGTCCGGTTCGTCACAGATCCTGTCAGCCAGGGTCCCGAAGAGCTTCTTGCTAGTCGCCAGGTTCGCAGCGAACTGCAGCAGCTCAGTGTCTGGTGGAGGGGCTCGGAGTGCGTCCCGTCTCGTGGACCCAGGAGTTGGAGGCGGTGACGTCACGGTCGACGTCTGGAGGGTAAGCGGTGGACCGCATTCTTGGCGTACCTGTTGAGGGGAGAAGTGGTTAGTGATCATATAAATACAAGATTTCTGCCATAACCAACCGTAATATATAATCTTGTCAGCGACATCGAATTAAATTACTTTTACCTACCGACTATTACCGACTATTCCCTGCTCGGACTTGCAAATAGCCAAGGCTGGAACTAAGAATATCTAAGCTTAGGGAAAGGCATCAGCCTTTACTCAAGTCCGCACTACAAGATTTTGAAACAACTTAATAAATAAAAGTGAACGACCGGCTGCGTAAGCGTAATCTAAATTCAATAGATTTCTTACGCTCCATTTGCAAGTAATTCGATGACGTTAGGTCTTAGAGTATACATTAGGCTATAGGGTATAGAGTTATTATCGTACAGCATCAGATCGAACAATTATATTAAAATGAGAGCTGGAAGACATTTTTGGGTATGTGTCAAGAGAATGCTTAAAACTTGTAGTGTTTTCTCTTTAACACCCAAATGCTGAACCGCAGCTTACTTTCGAGTTCCACCAGCTCTTGGATGATACCGTAAGAAGATGTCATTAGATGTTTTATAAAAAACATTTAAAGTTGTATGTAATCGGAAGATAGTCAATACGACCTATAATAGGCCAGCGTAACGGATAAGACATACTGTTCTCATTTGAGAGGAGAGACCAGGCTTTGGGTCACTTGTGAGTTGGAGACAGTCATAGGATTGTGATGCGTCAAGGATGATTGACATGTAAGTGTTTTCGAAAAAGAAGATTGTGATGCGTCAAGGATTGACTGCCATCTAAGCGTTTTCTTCTTAAAAGAAGATGGTACAAGCATTATTGGTTTCAGTTATGCTTTTATTAATAGCAGCATTTCGACGGTTCACAGACGTGCCTACGTTTCATAGCATTCATACCTATAGGCACTCTTGCTTGTATCATCTAAAGGTGAACCTAAATAGCAGGCTGACATTTACTGTAATTATACGCTAACGATATGATACCAGACGGTTCAAAACAAAAAGCGGATAATAAATCAAAGCAGCGCCGATGGTAATCGATGACGTGTACGATGAAGATGGATTGCTCGTACGCTATCGATACTCGTATCATTTGTCAGTGATAGCACAAAACAAGGACAGGGAATGTACAAGTGAAGCTTTGTACAGAGAAGCGAAAATATAGCACATATTATATGTCGCAGTCTAACATGAAATCCTTGAACGTTTGCTCATACAGCTCATACCGAAGGGTTAGGTTATGGGTTATGGTTAGGGATAGAAGGATAGGAATAGGGTTAGACAAATGGGTCGGAAATCTACTGCATTCTACGAAATTTAACTTCTGTACTCTCTGCTTTATAGTGATAGGTAGCCGACTTCGGCACTGCGAATATCATCGCGGACATCGGTATTCGCGCGGAAATAGCCGGCGCAAGCGCAGCGCCGTGTGAACGCCCTTAGCGACGCGCGACACACGCAAATAAATCACGACTCGCTCTGCGCTCGCCAGCACTGCCACTGCAAATAGGCACCGTCTCGGTGCAAAAGCGATGTTGAAGCTGATTAACGTGCTATTCTTTTAAATAGGTACCGAAGTATTTAAGGTTGTCACGTTGAAGTACAAGATCGAAGACGTTGACATCGTGGTGTTTTTATTGCACCAATCTACGTCAGGTAGGTACTAACAACAGACCTAAATAGTCAGCTAGATAAACAAATATACCTGATTGTTGCCTATTGAGAATAATATGGAAGTGTAGGTACGTAAAAAAAGTCTGTCCTGAAAAGTGATGTTTTAAGGACGAACGCTAAAGCAATTTCCAAGGAACTTATGCACCTATTAATCTTATTTTGTATTAATAAAATTTGTAATAAACTCCCCGTGTGGCGTGCCCAAACTGTTACTTCGCGTCAATGGCACTGGTGCTGTGTGCCATTCTCGGTGTAAGTGTAAGACAACAATTTAAAGCAATTATTCAAAAAACAAACGACGATTTACAAGCGCGCTTTAACCGATTCTGCGTACGGCGCGTTTGTCCGCGCTAATTGAAATTGTAATGGACCTTGTTGCGACGAATCTCGGCTGCTTTGAATCCTTTGCTACTAATATAAATAGATGGATTGCGAAATTGTGCGAACGAAGGATTCTTGAGGAGTAACTTTTATTGCCGCAGAAAGCTGTCGCGCCGCGCGTAGAAAAAGTTGCATTTAATTTCCTACCGATGTCATGTCGCGCAATTACGGAGAAATTATTTTAGTGAGTTTAGCAGAAAGTTTGCTCGTACTTAGTCTCCTTGGTTACGTTTTAACTTGTTAAGTTCATAATAAAACATTTTCATAATACTTAGTAGGTACGTACAAATACAAAAAAAATCATTTCTGCTACTATTATATGTAAATAAAAGGACTACAAAAACCTTCAGCTTTTTTATTATAACAGAGAAGAGAAAAGTCTAGACGTATATTGAGTCCAACAAGTAGACTCCCTGGTGAACGTAATACAATTAGTTTTGGACGTGCTACAGTGATATATTGTCTTGCTATCTCGAAATTACTTTTGTTCGGGATTACCTATACACGTACATACTGGTGTTTCGACTTCGAAATGAATCATTGATTGCTAGACTACTGAGAAATAATCGATGAATCCAGCCTAAGTCGCTATATTTCCGCAGGTTTAATCTCCGTCGAATGAAACCGGTCATCCAAAGCAGCATGAATTTGAATATGGCGTGACGACAGTTTGCGGATTATCAGACAGGGATTTGCTTTCACCTTTTACGCTCTTGAATAAGTAATGACACGAACGAAATTCGTGTAGTCGTCGTAGGCATCCTTTGAAACATTTCGATGGCAGGGCGCCAAAGATGTGGTCCGTAAGCCAGAGACAAGTTTTAGGGACCATTTTCCCTACATAATAGACCGGCAAATAATTGTGTGTTAAACAGCGGCAGCAGCCACCGAAGTGTCCTTTTTAAATTATAATTCGCCCAATAAAGCAACAAAAAACAATCGTCCGCTGATTATAAAGTGGTAGATCATACATATCTGTTCGTTATACGAATATGACAAAAAAAATTTTTTTCGGTGTTTTTCTATAATTATGTTACTGTAAATAAACAAAAACGTCAGCAAGATTTTAATTATGATACCTTTTTCTATATACTAAGGAGGCTGCCGCTGCTCAAACTAACCCTCCATAAGAGCAGCCGATGCTGACGATCACAAGGATTCTTCATAATTTTCCTCGTAAGCATTCTAAGAGTTATCGGCCGGGAGGAAATGAACAAATGATGACGAAATTTTCCGGTGGCTCAAGGACCAGCGTTTCGTTTCGATGAGCAGGACGGCGCAACGGTAGAGGAAATGCTTTTTGTCCATAACCCTAAAGTTTGAAGAATATCTATCAAAAATATTTATTTCTAATGTAAGTTTTATCTCCAAATAATTATAAAAAGCGAATAACTATGTTATATTTCTCGTATGTAACGTCGTTTTATACATAGTACTCGTACATATAAACTAAAGTTCAATAAATGTAACTGCTAGTTATGAGCCAGTAACAAATATAGACCTCCATTAAAGAGGCCTATTATTTTCAAACAGACGAGAAGCCTTCAACTGACAGAAAGCAGCATTGCGTCTAAAGTTTGTTCGTTTAAGTGAAAGCTAATTTGTTTTCCACCGGCTTTTTCTTGAAAACGAAACAGTAACAGAACTCGTTTCCAATCGGAGTGCGGTGAGGAAAGCTACTTAGCAAGTGAGCTGACAGTTTAACTTTGATAGTTCGTGCTAATAGGATTCAGTCAGTTTCCTGCCGGGACTGTTTGAATTAAATTAAAACAAGAGCATTAAACTACACTGGTAAATATCCATAAATTCTCCATGGTGTTAATTTGTTGAGTTCTTGCAACTTTACACATTGTTTATGTATTATTTTAATACTTAGGTATTGTATGTGTACGTTATATGGTAAAGTTGTAAATTGGTACAAAGGTAAGGTTATAAATTTTTATATGCCTCCGCATAAAAAAGGCGCCGCCTATAAAATTAATAATGAACAACTTTTTCTGTATTGATATCAAAAATTATCTTATTAATATTACAAATGCGAAAGTTTGATGATCTGAGTGCTGTAGTGGCGAGTGACGTGGGCGGTGCAGCGGTTTAGTAGGTCCTGGATTCGACTTTTAGCGAAGCACAGATTTTAAATTTATGTTTCTAGTCTGGGTATATGAGTTATTGTTTGGTCTGTGGGTACGAATGGTTAGGCCTTGTCCTAATTGTCTGTCATAATACGACACAACCATCGGACCAATCAAAGCGGCAAAATTTAAACACGAGTCTCCGAATGGAGCTGCCTTAACTGACAATACGCACGTACGAACTACAACTTGGTAATTAGACAAGGGGTTATAATGACGACATTGAAATTAATTGAGTTTCGGAGAGATGCACGAGTTATCGGACATCTGTCGATATTTTGAAGACGACGAAGTGATACGAGCGTAGGCGTTGAATGGTTATACCTAATTAGTACCTTGTATATTATTATAGATTTCACATCCGGAGTTGCACCACATCATTGACCATGTATCAATGGCTAATGAATGAAACTGTGACGTGTATGCTGATACCATCTCAATGGGATTTGATGAGGCAGGAAATATCGAATCGTATGACAGAGAGTAATAAGAAGACACGAAATTCGTCGTCAAAAATGTCTTCGGGTAAATTAATTTACTTGCTATTGTTTACAAAACATAGTTTCTAAATACATTTATTATTTTAGTAATTTACAAGATTTAGTAATTTACTTAGAATTTAAGTAGATTATTTAAAAGGTTCGCGATCTACGCGCTTTAGATATTTTTAGTTAAGTACCTACATCTATCATTCTCCTTTTTCTTATCATCTTTTTATTACCTCTAGAAAGCAATGATGTTAAACTTCATTTAGCATTTAAAAATTCTATATTAATTCCAAAACAAACTGTCCTGCACATTAGCCTCAGCCTTTTCAGTTATGAAGAAGTTTTAATTTATGAAAAAATCTTTACGAATTATAGTTCTGTACCTATTTTGTTATTTCCTTTCAATGTCACTGGATAAATATCCCCAATTTTTTTTCTTTGTTTGTTTGTTTTCGTACACGTTTTCTCAAATGATTTCCTCCGTTACGATGGCGGTTAGAGCAACAATATACCTTTTTCACATAAAAAGAAAAACCATTCCATTTAGGTTCAATTTCCCCACAATGCACCTGCAGTCGATCTTAAAGAGATGAAGTTTCTGTTTCAGTGCGCCTGACTGAAGCCTCTTTAGAAACAAGCTAATATTTTGAACTAGAAACGAAAATCTCTTTTGGATTTTTTGTAAGGGTTAGAAGGAAAATCGTTAAGAAGTAAAATTCGTTTAGGTCCTGTATGGAAATTTTAGACTATAAATTTATAATTATTTAGAATTTTTTGACTACCTACTTATTGAAGAATCTGCCTCAATTATGATGATGATGATAAACTTATGTAAAACTGTTTTGGATTTCGTTACTTTTAGGATTGGAAGCAGGAGCAAGCCACGGGAAACGTGCTCAAATTTTATAGGTCGTTCTTTTTGCACACACCAAACGCGCCATAAACCACACGGAATTCCTTTATTTGGGCTTGCACCATCAAGAGTTTAAATAAAACAGTCATAAAATTTTACAGCTATAAAAGTTCGTAACATTGTTATACTAATCTTTCCATTCTTGGAAAGATATACAGAATTAATTACTCAATCATTTATGGCCGTAAATTATGGGAGTGGCTGGTAATTAATTCTTTTATGTTTCTCGCTTGTGATGGCAATATAGCTCCATTGGTTTGCTGGCGTGGGTATGGGTTATCTTTGTTAAAATTGTCATTTCAATTTGGAGGTTGGAATTTGATATCTTAACAGGTATTTTTTTATATAAGTATATTTACAATATATTATAAACTAACAGGTTAACAGGTTAGGTTCTTAATTGAATAAATTTGGTAGAAACTTGGTGGAAAAACAATTTTATTTTCAAATTCATAATTTATGTATCAAACTAAAAATAATTGCACAGTCCTGCAAAAATCCGTGTAGCAATTATTGTGTTACAGGTTGAATATGTATCTTCCATTACTAAAATTTGCATCTAATCACTAACTCTACAGCTTTGAGAGAGCTTTGAGAGATAGAGTTATTTTTGAAACCCAATGGATAACGTTTCACCTAGCGATAGTTCGATAAACACCCAATATGGAAAGTATATTGAAATAAAATTAGAAATGAATCGTTTTATCGCCAGTAGTATCTCGCGTTTATCAAAGCAATAAACCAAGGTATTGCCCGGCCGCTATGGGCTATGGCGCCCACACGTGTCAAGTGTCGCGACCCGACGCAATGCCACCAACCGTTACATCTTTTGGGTATTGAAATGTTTATTGCTCAATAATATCTATAGATTTCGTAGAAAAAAAAACCTAAATGCAATGGCGAAGCGGTGGTAGACTAGTGAATGAAAATTCGGCTCGAGGGCTTACTCGAGGGCTCCGGGTTCGAATTCATGAGCGAATCGAAGTGATGAGCGCTTTATAAAATTTAATAAATATAACTTGCTGTCAAGATGCAGGAAAACCTCTCGAAGAAACCTGCATTCCCGAGAGTTTACAAAAAAAGTGAGCAGGAGCTTGTACATATGCTTGTTTACAATTCATTTACAGACATTAAACTACGGGTACGTACAGGTGCCTCTGTCTGACACCCACGAATGTCATAATGTCGTGACCATACTCTACCGTTACAACTTTCGAGGATTAAGCTGTTTATTGCTTAATAATATATGTACGTATTCTCTGGGGATTATCGAAATTTAACCTTGCCTTAGATCAATCTTAGCCGGCTTATCTTGGTTGCCCATTTTGGACTTTATCATGTAAATAGGAAACGACTCCGTTAACGATACAACATAAATTATTTTAACATTCAACAACATTAATTAAAATAAATTAAAATCAGAAAAGTTGCAAAGTTTAAACTGGACTAACTCCATCAGAACCTAATCCATACATACCAATCCGTAATACAGTACGCCTTACAAGGCCATCATGTTAAAACTATTAAATAGATTGTGATGTCAAATACGTCAATAGCTACCTAACTATGACCTTAATTTTTTTTTCATTGATGATATTTGGAACTATTTTACGCAAAAAGAGAACGACTCTACATGAAATATGTCCTTAAAACATGCTTTTTTAAAACACAGAATCATTTTTCCAGTTTGAGCCTAATTAAAATTCACACTGATAGATTCGCGGGCAAAAGCTTGCATTATATAAAAAGGTGATTAACATTTAGATATACAAATAGCTATATATTTCGTGTAGCATTCCGCAGCGTGCCAGCCGGTGAAAGTGCGTGGGTGGACCGCGGGCGCCGGCGTCTCCCATCCATGTGACGGAATATGAGATGATATTACCTCTTAAGGTTTTTGATTTATGTCTCAGTCAATGAACTTGCTATTTTAGATTTTTTTTAATTTGAAATTTATTCGTTTTACAGTATGTGTGCTACTCTAACGCAGTGATTTGTCTATGTGCCTGATAGTAAGTGATCAACGACAATGACAGCCCATAGACAATCTATTTTTAACATAATTATTTACTTAGCAAAGGAGCATTCAGGTTAAGATAAATAAATTGATGCTACTTTGCTAAGTAGAAATATAATCAGGAAAAGTGATTACATAGATAATTAGGTTCTTTTATTCATACATATTACGTAGATAATCATAGGGCCAGACATATATTTTAAACAAAACCCCAACAAAGATTTCGTAAATTAAAAAAAACAGGATTGAATTCGCAAGCAGGGTGTAGAATATATCATGGTATCAAAGGGCCGCACTAATTAGGCTCTACAAACGTGTATCACACCTGTACACATGGTTTTCTTCCAACTAGGTACACTGAAATTGAAGAGTCAAAACATCCTTTCATTAGGATTCTGTCCTCAAAGGCTTAGAACTCCGACTTCCCTGTGTGGCTTGAGAGTACAACCTGTAACATTTTTGAGTGATTCATCCCAGTTAAGAGTAGTAACTCTACAGCGGTTTCCTAAACAAGACCAATTTCGAGCCAACGTATCGTAAGTAAAGTAATAAAAAATATTTAGTTGAAATTTTTTTGAAAAAATGGGTCGTTTTCGGCATAGACCTCTGACGAACATACTCGTAAAGTAATTAGCAAATCTGTGTATGTCGAAATATACATAAAAACTATTTAAACATCCGAACTATATTTGAATAAGAGCCGTTTAAAGTCGATTGATAAAAATTTACAGCCCTTATGTATCGCAAAATATATTTGACACTATATGATAACTCTCCTTAAGAACTGAACACACTCGTATCATCAAAGCCGGTCATCAAAGTCTGCGTAGAGATCCAGTAATGAGCGGAGCAAATCCTGCGGCTATAGAAGAATTAATATTTTTTTATAGTCTAGCCATTCAATTTATTTTTACGCCAAACTTGTTTAAACAAACTTCCGTTGTTTAAATAATTCTGTACTTTTGTCCTGAACGGATGTTGCGAAGACATTTTCTACCCTCATACAGCCGAACGCATTTCTTATTATCAAAGCTGTCTCGTCCCTAACTGTGTCAAGATCGCGTAATGAGCAGAGCAGATGGTTCCTGCGGCTCCAATTTGCCCATATTCACTGCCGACAGTACTTACTGCACCTACGCTATGACTCACTCATTAATCTAAAGGCAAGTCTGAGTTCTAAGGGCCTCAGAGGTTCATTCAATTCACTGAGTTTTTATAGTGATTTTGTTGATGATGTTTTCCGGTTTTAATGTTTTAGCTATTTTACATTACACTAAAGCTACTTTAAATAATGATGCACAAATATTTTCAGGGGCCATGTTTTATGAACGTAAGTAAAATTACCTATACATTTAGTTTGTCAATTTTTGTTCGTACGGGTTGGCCAGCTCGTTCTCCACCAATCCGCATTGGAGCAGCATGCTGGAATAAGTTCCAGTCCTCCTACTGTTGTGGGACAAGAACCGTGCCCAAAAGTGGGACATAAAAGCGTTGCGGGTTGCAACCAGTTCGCAAGGTAATTAACAAGTTAACACGTTTTAGACTGAAAAGAGTTAAATTACTTTATTTCTAATTGGGTAAGAGATACTGTAGCCAAGAAGTTAACGAAAACTCAAGAGTCATAAAAAATTGACGTTAGGTATTCTTAAAAGAAGCTTAAGATGGCTTTTAAATAACAATTAAACGCTTTATTTTAATAGGTAAAAAAATTAAGGTGACATATCGTACGAAGAAAATTTTTCACTCAAGGACTGACAAAGCTTTTTTTATTCTACGTATTGGGCCTCGTCGCGTATATTCACAAGTTGTAATTTGACTTTTTCAATACATTTCGGGTCGCTCCCGTGGGTGAAGCCTCGTCCAACATTAATACAGCCTCGACAAGTAAAAATGGGACCGCGATCACTCAGCCGCGGACCGAGAGCTCCGCCAATGCTATTACTGTGCAAATTGAAAGTCAACATCTCGCCCACCGATTCCAACCTTTGATAAGAAGCTTTTAGGGTAAAAGTGCAACTTTACTACTCATAATTATTGTATGCTTTCTGGGGTTAAGATAGTTCTAAGATATGTAGATAAGATCTTTACGATGTAGATATATAATTATATATACTCGTAGATGATGAGTTACTCTGCATACAGTGTGGCAGACTTACAGCCACTAAGTTACCTCCTTACCTATTTCTAGATGGTTGTTGGAATATTATGTTCTGTGAGCTTATGTGGTGTCTGAAAGCAACCTCATTCAATTTCAGAGAAAAAATATTTTTAGTTTCCTCCGGATTTTACCGCGGCAAATACGCTCTCCTTAACCCTAGTGCTTCGACACAAAAACTTGCTTTATGTTGGTACCACGTAATACCACCTACACATGAATATAATATTTGCCATGTGTAGTCACTTCCGAAGGAAGAGTTAATTGGAAGTGAATCTATGTAACAAGTAACAAAACAAACGGCGTTAGGACGGAAGAAGCGTCCTTGGAGCGCCCGTATGACATAATCGCGCTGTGATCGCGCTGTATTGCTTAAGGCTGTAGTCACAGTGATGTATTGATGGTTTCGTGGCGTCAGAGTCCACGGGCAGAATGTAAACTTCATGTGTAGCGACATGTACACCTAATTCGAAAACGATTGCAAAAGTATTGGAAAATCGAGGAAGAGTAAGAGCAATATTGGCTCCGCATTCAGGCGGTACTTGGATAAGTTCTCAGGTGGCCTGTAAGTGGCGAATTACTCGTACTTTACTGCTTTCGTACATGCGAACCGCTAATTGGTACATGGGAACGGAAACGACCAGGGTAAGTGTGCGCAAGATCTCTCAACCAAGAATCAATCAGAATACCCAAATAAAGCTTAAACCAAAAACAATATAAATATCTATCAGCACTGACCGGCGTCACAATGAACTCTCGATCAAACCGGTGATACATGAACCGAACGTGCTCAGACAAAGTATAACATTCTTCTTGAGAATGCTGGCCGGTGTCTGCTTTGCCACGTTCCGTTTGCGTATGAAAAGACCTTGGTTTGGTACATGCATTGTATAAGAGTATATGTGTCTGCCACGGCGTGTGTCTGCCACGCTCAATGTCTGTAGAATTAGATATGAATGGAGCTTTCACACGTTCAGAGCCTTCGACACGCCTAAGTAGCAGGTGCTTGTCAGATTCATTACCAAAATCATCGCTAAAGCGCAAACGAAAATTGCCAAGGCATTGGATGTGTAAATGTGAACACGACGTTATGTAACGTGAGTCAACGGATGTATGTCTGGCGCTTCGTCTGCGTTATTGCTAACGTGTCCCTATTGTCTTCATAATTCGTCTGTACTTTTGTACTGTAACAAGAGGTTAAGCACTTCAATGACTCACGTCGACCGTCCGGTCGTTTGTCACGGTCATTATCAGCACTGCTTGATTTAGTAATGGTTTGCGGAACGAAAGAGCATTACGAATTTCTTGAACCAGGTTCGGTTATTTCTCGGGCTCGTTGCTATGGTAATAAGTAAGTACTTGCTAGCCCGGCTTCTGAAGATTGCAAGCGGTCGTATAAGCACGTTGGTGGCAAATAACATAAGTACGCATTTTTTATGTGCTTCGTTGGGCATATTAAGTCCTTGGTCCCGATTTTATCACAAGAGAGCGCTGTAAAACCTCGTTGGCTAATCTAGCAGTAAGTTTATTCAGCATTCAATACCATTGTATCGATAGATAAAATTAAAACCCTTATAGGCCTGGTGACCATTCAGTTCACAGTTCACACAGTTCACGGTTTCAATAATAAAGTACACGTACATAACTGCTCCTGTTATGGCGATGTTTATGCCAGGAAGACATAAAAAGAGGCGCAGATGGTGACTCAGAGGACATAATAATAATATGTTAAAGATATCTAAGAAAAAAAAAACGTAAAGCATTGAGTCAACTTGTTTCCGAAAAACAAGTTAAACGTGACAAGGATTTGTGGATCAAAACCGTAATTATTTATATTATGAGTTTATTAAAATACAGTTAATTTTATTAAAATGCTGTGCTTCCATTTCCATGAAATAATTAAGAGCTTTATCTGAATAAATTTGGAATTAATAGCTCATTCTGAGTAGACGAGATATTTAAGACTTAACTCCTGAAAGGTCTACTAATCATGAAAGATGTAAATGAAGGGTCGAGCATTTGCGTTCTGCCTATCTGAGCTTTTACGATTTCAATATTCATAAAGAGGATTCACTTATGTTATATAGAGCCCATAGCCTAGTTTAAGTGGCACTTACTGAGCATTTACGGCAAGCATTCATCTCTCGTCGCATAAATTCAAAACGAAAATTAAATTTATCAGATCGTCATCCAAATCTAATTAAATATTTATGAGACACGACATTTTAATGTAACTATTTGTCAGCGACGATAAAAGGTAATAAAATAAATCATGTATTCGCAGAATTTCGTGAGAGACATTAATCACAATTATTGGGTTAGTCGCGGCTCTAGCTGAGAATTATTTATTGGCTCGCTCGTATTTATAGACTGACTGCGAGGACTCGATCTCGATATCCGACTGTAGCGAAGTTCTAGACTTATCTGTAGGTACATTTTAGTATAATATAGGCAAATCTCCCGTTAGGTTAAGTGAACATGCCTCCGACTCCTCCGAGTAGGCGTAGGTACCCAACTATACATATCCCAGATGTTTATAAAACGTCAATAGCGTGTTTCAGGGGACACCGGAATCGTTGACCATTTCTATGTTTCGACTATGTAAGTATTTCATTTGCGTATCCGCAGGTCGTAGCACCATCCCTTGCGTGATTGGCTGAAGCGTTTACATGATATATTCTACGTCCACCATCTACTCTGTTTTAACTTTATCTCATAACATGTATCTCATAGGCCATATTTGCCATATGCTATTAGAAAAACGATTTAAACTACGCTTCGAGGTGGGCGCGCCCCGACCCGCGCCCACGCCTGACCCGAGTTCGCCTACATTCTCCAAGCCCATCTTTATAGTCTCGTAATACGACGTAAACTTAATCTAGGAAAAGATTCTTAAACTTTACGACTGGCAGTATACGCTCGGGCCTTTGTAGCAATGATTGGACTCCTGCACGTTCGTTTTACTGTGCGAAAACATAACGCAAATGAAATGGCAACATTGAGTGAGATGATAGCATGTAACGTTGAAATTTCTTAACGGAACGTTGAGTAAATTGGCGTCCTGCCAAGAATTAGGATGTGATTGTAAAGTTTTTTTTTTATTGTCAACCAGTAGCAACGTACTTACGCGATATGCAGGCTTCCTGATGTTACGTCACAATTGTCCATAGACACAACTTCATACCTTCAACCTTTCAAACAAAACAAAAGACATAAAGAACATGCACGACCGAAACCCAAGATAAAATACTGTTGATATAGAACGTTCGAATGGTAGAACCACCTACAAAAAGATATGGCAAGATGAAATAATTGAAACTCAACAGAACGTCGAGTGGAGTGGCAGTCTGCCAAGAATGGGGAAAGTGCGAACTGTCTGATAACTTTATTGCAGATATTGCGGTCCTCGGCGGAAGAACATTTTTCGACTGTGATTGCGAGCCGTATCGTGAGTCTACCACAATTCACTGTTGCGGCAATTTCATGCTAAAATGGCATGCAAAATGTGGAACTTCTATTAGTCGCTGGTGCAGCGGTAAATCAAACGAAATTATAGTGAGTTGTGAATTCAGAACCATATTTTGTCATGCAGAAAATTATCTCGTTTCACTAGCAAATTGTGCATTCGGCCCTTTCCTTAATGAGACACTACTTCATTTTTATTTATTAATTATTGTAATGTTGTTTCACTATCAAATGGCAAGCTTTTAAATAAAATGAAAAACAATTCCTTTAGTTCCTTAAGCGGCGACCCGTTTATGTCCAGCTGTTGGGCACCGGTCTCTCTCAAACACATATAGGGAGCTCTACAACCCTGTTCCAATGCAAAAGGTAAGAGAGAACGAGCTAACGGCCAATTCGTGTCTGATTGTTTTCAAACCACCCTTAGGCTCTCCGACAAGGTTTAACGTCTGCTACCTTAACGATAACAATTGGTACCGATGGCTTAATGCCCTCAGAAGCACGGAAGCGCGCATTAGATTCGCCACTAACGATCACCCATCAGGCACTGACCGCGCTCGACATTGCTTAACTTTTGCGGTCGCTTGCGATCTACTCAAGCAGCGGGGCTATGCGCGCTTCTAAATAATCTAACGTTAGAAAATCTCTGTTAATTAGATACCTACCTAAAACGTGAGAACTCATAAATAAAACAAATAGTTTTATTGTTGTCCAAGAGATGAATGGTTTCACACGTCAAGAACAGCTGTTAAAGAAAAGTCGGTCACGTAGGGAGTCGCCGCGTCACTTCAGCACGTCTCATATGTATTACAGACGGTGTTTTCAATCTTTTTCTACGCGCCACATAAGATAAACTATTTTCTTTGAGTTCTTTCATTGACTGCAGCGAATGAATGGTTCTCCCGGGTTGCGTTATAGAAATATTTGCATCTACTCGTATGTTTTACTATGCTGTAGTTATACTATTTTTCCATCAATATGCGATTCTTGGCCTGAATAACTTATTATTCTTCTTTCATTTCGATTACTATTTTCTAGATAATTATATTTAGAGTACCTACAGCTGTACCACCAGTTATTTTTCGAATTTATGTGTATTCATGATTAGGTCTAAGGCATAACTGGAAGAGGATCCGTCTTCGTTAAAGCTATTCGAAGTCAATAATTTATGGACTCAAAGTAGATCTCTAATATCAACGTCAACTTAACAACTATTTTGCTATTTATACATTGCTACATAGCCATTCATAGACTATTTCTCATGCCAATTCCGTCTAGACATAAAAGCCTCATTATATTATAGTGATATTAGAACTATTTGCTATTTGCTAATTGCCATGCATAAATGACTATGTTCTCAAACCAACCAGGAGCTTGATGAGAAATAAATATGATTCTTTCTTTGACTGAGAGATAAGCGCTGATACAACCGAGGGAAGTTCTTCACGACAGAAATTCGGTACAAATTTTTTGATATCACTAACCTTCTTCTCCAGTATGACGTGGTTCTCCAGTGCGTGCATGATCGCCTCCGAGACCCTTGCGTCCAGCGCCCTGAGCGCGGCGTCGGCCTCCACCCGCGCGAGCCGCTCCACGCCCTCCACGTAGCCCGCCCACGGCGCGTCCAGCTCCGCTACCAGGGAGCCCACGCAGCTGGAATACAATCACCCGATAAATAACTAGGGTCAACTCGGGTAAATTTGATTTTTTTTGGGTATTAATCGATTGAGCGACGATCGACAGAAGATCTGGGTGGAACAGTGGTTAAATATCAACTCAACTCGGGTAAACTTGAATTTTTTTGGGTATCAATCGATTGAGCGACGATCGACAGAATATCTGAGTGGAACAGTGGTTAAATATCTAGGGTCAACTCGGGTCAATTTGATTTTTTTTGGGTATCAATCGATTGAGCGACGATCGACAGAAGATCTGGGTGGAAAAGTGGTTAAATATCAACTCAACTCGGGTAAACTTGAAATTTTTTGGGTATCAATCGATTGAGCGACGATCGACAGAATATCTGAGTGGAACAGTGGTTAAATATCTAGGGTCAACTCGGGTCAATTTGATTTTTTTTGGGTATCAATCGATTGAGCGACGACCGACAGACGTTCTGAATGGTACAGTGGTTAAGAAGCTGAATCGCTGTTCGGAGGATACTGGGATGGTTTGACGGTAGAACAGATATTTGAATGTGTGTTTTTTCTATTTCTGATGTGGGTGTGTGTGATTATGTATTATGTGGAGTGAAAAAAAATGTAGTAGTGCTGCTCTAGGATTGTAACTATATTTTAACAGAATCAGCGGTATATATTTCAGAGTCTAAAATAAAAACTCAACTACGTTGTTGTTTACTAAGTTGTCATCAAAAAGTCCTCACGAAGTTAGAATACTTTGTTAGTCTGGAAAACATTAACAACTCTTGGCTGTTACAAGAAACTTAATTAGCGCTTAAAAGCTATCTCAACTTTACTAAAGTCAATTCGTTACAAAAAGCTATTTTATTGCTTATCTAATCTTTAGTTGGAGTTTTTTGGTAATTGGGATTTTTTATATAAAAGATAGATATTGCAAATATTTTCATGGTGGACTACGAGTGTGAAGCGTTATAAAATAGTTGTTAAGTCATTCGCAAGCGAATAAATGTACAGATGGTTAAATTATCCGGTTTATTTTCTTACTTCGTACATAAATCTTAATGAAGATTTGGATACAAATATTTAGATACAAATATCCAAATATTTTCGTGCCAATTCAACACCTTAATCATTGCTAAACAACAATTTCCCTTTACTAATACATATTTGTTTAAGTGCCAATTCGCCGACAATCTCATTAATGATATAGCCATTTGCATGAAATGTGTTCGCGAATGGCATCTATTACAGCGATAACTACCGCTGTTTGAGAGTGATTGCGAAAAATTGTTGTAGGAAATGTTTTCTTAATATTTCAATACTCAATGCCCGGGTAGTTTCGTATTTTGTGGCACTTTACTGCAAGCTAAAGTCACAAACTCAAAGTCGCGCAATGGGTAATGGTTTCTATCCGCTCGATACTTATTAGTGAGGCTGAGTCCATAAAGATTGGATCCGTAGATGATCAAAAGGAAGTGTAGTAAATTTTAAAGTTAGCAAGCTAAAGTGGCATTGGTGCTGGCCACATCGTTTGAAGTACCGATTAAAAGCCGATGGGGAAGAAGATAATCGAATAGCGGAAACATATGTTTGTTAAAGGAGTACAGGTCACAGGATAGATCAATCCTCGTAGTTGGAAGATGGCTTTAAAAGATTCTTCATGCTACCCTGGAAAGGTGAAGTGTCTTCTTCGGATTCAAATAATCCTTAAACTTAGCAAATGTCTTCCAATCACACATCTTCCAATGGACCGAAGGGATAGGGAACCATGTCGCCGCCGTTTGAAGAAAGATCTTCAAAGGGCGGTGGCGAGATACAGCTGGAAGAGGCATTGGATTAAGAGGGCCAAAAACGAGCGACAGAACGAATGACAGGTAAAGGTAGGTAAAATTATTGATATCCTTACCCTCTCGCCACGTTCAAGCAATAGCTTCTACAGGGGCTGGCCTCGTACCCCTGGCAGCGGGGACAGCCGCCTGCTTTAAGCAGCTTCTTCGAGCACTCCTCGTTGATACTCGACAGCACTTGCTCGCTGGCTGCTAACGCGCCGGCTCCAACAGCCAGCACCTGGAGCAGAGCTCGCGCCGCTTCGAGAGACTTCGATAGAGATTGCGCCAACTGTTGGAGAATAAAACATCTTGTATAGGTATCCTTTCGGCAGGTATTCGGTTTAGGTATTCTTCTTCTGTTTAATATTGAGGTTTCTCAAGTTTCTGGTGGGCACCGTTTATAGATGCTTATGAGATGAGTTCCATACCTGAAAAACTGGCTTCTACATTAAAAATTTTAGGACATACCTTTAGATCGTACTTAAATTCTGAAATGAATAGATTGAATACTGTCTATGTGTCAGTATACGTATGTGTGTTGATAATACTTCATAATAACCACTTTACAGTAGTAAAAGATAAAGACAGCAAGCACAAAATAGCGTCTTCCTTGATAGGTCCACATTAGATCCATAGTTTACGTTTTATTACAATCTATTTATTATTTTCAGAGTTAAGTTTTAATCAAATCCAAAAGCTTGAAATATTTACCTGCTGTGGCACTTCTCCAAATGGCTGGACGGCGTCATACGCGTCCTTCAAGCAGGCTTCATACTCCGGAGTAAACTGCTTGGAGTCCAGCTTCAGTACATTCTGGTACGCCACAGGGAACACTTCTCTGAAGAACTTCTTCGTGCTCGCAGCGAGGTCCTTCGGCGAGGGTAGACCGAGATCTTCGGAGCTCGTGACGTCATGTTCGCCGTTCGATCGTAACAGGGTTCGGATGTCGTCGTATAGTGAAGCGAGAGGCGCGTGGGCCCGCGTCGCGTGACTCCTATACACTTGCGTGAACAGCACGGCTGTCTTGTTCTGAGATTGATGCGACAGCGCCGTTAGGTGTTCTGTGGAGAGGGCAGGCTGGTTAGAATACGAAAAGTTTTATTGATAGTATTAGAGGTTTTATAGTTTTTTTTTAATAAGAAAGATAAAAAGGTATTTGAAATATTGGCGTGCTTAGTAACTTCACTACGCTTATATCATTTTGGTCCAGTTAGTGAGGTGCGGAAGCCGATGACACTTTATTTGAAGCCACGATCGCAGTTCTAATAGCATCACATCTAACAATAGAACTTTTATTCTATTTAAGTGTACTTTTATTCTAAGTAAGTTTATTCTATTCATTATAAGTTTAGATGTTCTTATTCACTTTAAGCAGCGACTACTGGCGGGTGGTCTGTTCATTTGACGTTCATTCACTACAAAAACAATTAAGAAAAACGACCGCTATTACTGTAACGTCAAAAATGAATTCTTAACTTACAAACAATAGAAAGTTATACAAAAACATTTCAGATTTCCACAACGAAAATTTCCCTTAAACAAATTGAGGTCAATTCCGCTTGAATTTTCTCTGAATTATTACGTAAAGTTGTGCGCCGTGTAAATATCTGGATGTCAGAAACTCCAGTTGTATAATTTCTCAGTACTAGACACCTGTTTGCTGTGTATCTCATATTATCTGAGCGGAATGCGGGAAGAACCAACTGGGATTAACGCCTTGATACATTCCGATGTCAAAGCATTACTTAGAGCAAGATTTCTCAAAGTGCTCATAGTTACCATAAGTACTACTATTCATATTGAATGAACCATTTTCTATTTCTGCGGGAGGAACAAAGAATTATCGGGAAATCGGTATATTAAGGTTAAATAACAGCAAAATTTTTCTTGGAATATCAACTAAAAATACATAAAAACATTGAGGCCTTTATTGTCATTAAACTACATTAGGTGCGGCCAGTACACGTATGGTAGTGTGGCGTTATGTGGTGGCACTGGAACCCCTTTTGTCGAAGAACTGAAGAAAACTGATGCCGAGCAGACACTCAATGAATACCAAGACTCACATGAATCCATTAAAATATTAACACCAATTCTCTGCCCCATGAACCACATGTGATACATAACCATTGCTTTTATTGTGTCAATTTATTGGATAGACAAAGTATTTAGTAAAAGTAGATTTGTAACTTTGAGAAACTCTAACTTAAAGGGCCCTTATCAAGGCCACCGACGAGGAGGTACGAGTAGGTACGGGAAACCCGACTAATTAAGTGCCCATGTCTCCTGTTTATTAAATTCCATTAGCCTTTGTTGACATGGAAAGCGTTTGTTTGTTTGAGTGTATGTGTGTGTGTGTGAATATGTGTGTGTGTGTGAGTATATGTGTGTGTGTTTAATTATATTTAAGATGGGAATGTTTGTTTGTGTTAGGCGTTAGTGCTATCTTTATTATCAGAGCTTCATCTGTGTGTTTCATTTATGTGTATGTAGCATACCTATAGATGTAGGTATGTACGATTTAGCGCGTTTTACAAAAAAAAATTGTCGAAGTTTTTTAAGAAACCACTTTAAATTTTTTAGCCCTACATTCGGTGCTTATATATAATTAAAAAAATATCTTCAACCAACATATTATATAACTTGTAATTTTGACTGTTCCATGACAAATTTTAACACAAGTCTTAAAGTATTGATGGGTAAATTATAATCAAGCTATATGAAGTTTATTAAAAAAATATGTCGGAAATTTGCCTACCATCACTCTTATGTAACGTTTAGTAAATTAGGTTTGCATATGAGTAGTGTAGGGACACAACGAGGGTTCTTCTTTGATGTGAGTCTCGGAGCCTTTGAGAGCGACACGCTTCAATATAAAATGGCACAAGTACGTATAGTCTGCATAAAAGATCAAACTCTTACCCCGGTTCAATGCGTCATGCATATAAGGATTCCTATGAATAAAGCTTTTGGATTTATGTTGCCCTGGTACTTGTGACTATGTTAATTGATAACTTAGACAGAAGGTATATCTTTTAGCAATAGCTGCTTTATACCTACATACTCATAGTAGCTTAGACAGTATAACTTTCGTTTTAGCAATATAGGGTGTTAAATATGTAGTTACATTTTTTTACACCTACCTACAGCCTATATCGACAGAGCTTTTACAACATGTCTCTTCGAAAATTTCAAGAAATTATTTAGTAAGAAACCGTTTATGTACCTATAAAATCTTTAATGTAGGTGCTATGACATAGTAACGCTTAATATTTCTTGTCAAGATTTTGTAAGCTTATTGGCCCAGACCTCAAAATGACATAACTTACACTAAATTTACCAGTAAAGCAAATTAGTTTATAAACTTTGCAATTCTTACGTCGTGACCAACTTTCCTAGCTAAACTTCAACCATCGTTTTGATTTTATTGTAAATATTTCTGAAGCCTAATATAAAAAAAGTTGTACGAGTAACAAAACCATTAGGTTTTGCATTAGCAAAATCATACACTTTTCCAAATAAAACATATTTAAAATTGTCATAATTATATTTGTTTATCCTTTCAACGGAAATTTAATTCGCGTTGCATTTTCTTTGTGGAAACTAAATCAATTTCCTATTCCCCTCGCTTAATACAACGAAAGATTAATGACCGCGACTCGCGCCCACACATTTTAGCTATATTTCGGAAATAAAGGCGACTACACGTATCCGACAATTTGATTCCGCTTCAACACTTTTTATATAAAAAATTTCGGCACGGCATTTTCGGAATCGGCTAGAACCTACTCTGGCATACTACTCGATGCTCATTGGTTGAGATTTCGTCATGAACGAAACGAACCAAAGGCACGTAAACGACGTACAAGCTAATGATAAGCTTTACAATAAAAAATCTTTACTGGAAAAGATTTTTATGGTAATTGAATATTGATTAAAATAATATAATAATATTAACAAAGTAATACAAAAATCTTTTATTTGCACATCTTTGTGTTATGAGTAAGTAGCACACATAATTGACGTGGGTCCCCATGGATTGCAGTGTCCACTTCATATTAGATGCAATTATTACAACTGCATGCCAGTTTGCTACCCATATACTGGAAGAACAACTTATCAAACTGTTAGAAAAATAATAACAAAACCGTACAAAACTATGTAGGTACACCAAATAAAATTGAGTACCGTTTATTATTGCCCTAATTCGTGAAAGTTTATTCATTCGGGTTCGTGCGTTCCTACGAAGTAGGGTTGTTCGATAAATAACAAGTGTCATTCGTCTTTTCAGTACGAGACAAGACCTCTAGACGCCCTTCGGCTTTACGTTATGCGCAGTCAACACACGATATGAAGTGAAGGTATCTTGACGATACTTTGAACGATATTCATTAAACGGTTAGTGTCTACGATGATTAAAATGCCTCTTCATTACTTAAAGGTTCTTTATAGGAATGTGTGGTTCAAATTTACCTTCCACGCGAAAACTTTCAATGTCCTGTCATGGGTATTTCTAGGTTTATATTTTGGTCTAAAACTGGCCCTGAGAAGAGATGAGCGATCAAACTGAGTCGAACCTAGCTTAAAATAGGCGCAAGGTCTAGGTCATTCTTAATTTTATATGGACTGGATCACCATACTGTGCCATGGAAGCTTCGAAAAAGTTGGTAAACTTCGTCTGCAGTTTTGAAACAATTCTTTCCATTATTGTTACTTTTATAAGCCATGCAATTTTACGGGAAGGGATGCACTGAAATGAAATATTATATAATTGGAGCGCAACGACCTCCGTGCAAATAATGAGCGGGCCTTGGAACAATGCGTCCTCCCGCGCCCCTACACGCTGAAAGGAAATAATCCCACTGTTGGAACTAGAACTGGGACGCGGAACGGCTCGCGACCAGTTGGGGATAAGCGGTGACTGAACTACTCGTATAAGGGTGGTTTCTCATTATGTCGAGAGCAACGCTGCAGCTGTGTGACTTTTTTAAAAGACCATATCTTTGGATACCAAGCTACCATCTTTTAGTCATATCACTCAGTTTATTTATTTATAACTTTATTGATACCGAATAATATGCGGTACGAAAGGCGAGCTTAATGCTAAATAGCATTATGTAGAGAAACTTAGTTCCCGTTGCGATTGGACACTCGTGAACATTTTATTGGCGACGTCGTTAGATTTAGAACGCCAGGTATCCAGATTCCACAAAGTGACCTATGGTCACGGCGACAAAATTAGAGACGATGCCAAACCGTCGCTAATTGACAAAATTGCCATAAATTTCATATTTTCCCTATGATGAGGTAGGGTCCTAAGAATAATCATTAATGGGTCCGCTCCGCTGGCGGTGTACACCGGGCCTTACCACGCGGAGTTTTGAGATGGCAAGGAATGCCCACCCTACTCGGCTCCCATTAGAACAATAAAATAATTTCACCTTTGTGCTTCGGAGCGCGTGACTCGACGGAGGCATACCTATCCTATTTGACCTATACAAACAAGTAAAATTTTAGTGTCTGAGTCTGTTATTTGCGGTAGAAAGATAATTTTGGCTTTCACTGAAGCTGATGTTAGGTATATTAAGTAATGATTTTGTAATACGACTACTAAATTTTGGAAATGAATTAGCGTTGTAGGTCACTCACTTGCCCCATTCGTACATGCATTCATACATACCTGTCTATATTTTGGACTTAGACTATATCTAAAATTCAATTCCACATAGACGAAGCCGTGCGCATGGTTAGTTAGAACAATAAAATAATTTCTCCTTTGTGCTTCAGAGCTTGCGACTCGTACCTACCTATAATATGCTAATCTAAACGATTCAATTTAATAGAATTTACTGTTAGAACATTTCGTGCGTCTTTGCTATAAGGCCACAATATTTTGGTTATATTTTAATTGGCACATTTTTTGATAAGTATTAAGCTTTTAAAAATAAAAAATTGAGTTTAGTTAGGTACTAGAATTAATTTATCCGAAGATACTTTTAAGAAGTATCTTTAAAAACGTTATTGCAAATGTTTTATGAATTGCACACATAGCATTAACTGATTTATTTCTCTCTTCTCTTCTCTCACTTATGTTTTTTTTTAGTATTTGTTAATTTGTAAATATACAATTCATTCTATTTTTCGACATAACGATAGTATGATTCGGTTCGTATCCAGAATAACAACTTAAGAAAAGTTTAATACCTAGTTATTAATAAAAAAACTCCAGAAATGAATGAGTACCGCTTTATAAGCATTTACCTTCGAGTCTTTCGGCCCTGTTCTGTTTATAATACTTACCATTAAAATTTCAGGAAAGTCTGTTTAAACTACCCGTCAAAATTCATAAAATATCTGTTTACCTACACGTTTCAACAATTTTTAAACCGATTCGAAATTCAAACAGTTTAGTAAATGATTCCAAATAGGTATTTCGTTCGCGTTTAAACCAAATAAATGCAGTGTAATTTCTTTCAGTTAAATAACACGAAACGCGAAATATTTCAGCTGTTCAGCTCTCATTAGAGCAAACAACCTCTGTAGTCAATTTACATAACTAATTGGCCCATTCGGCGTCCCTGGTCCGGAATACCAGTTTTTGTGTGTTACTTATTTCACTATTTTTCGCCTCAATGACCTCTAATGAACACCAAAGTGGTCAGCACAAATTTGAGGCTAAATCTCAAAATTGCATGTTTATTTTCTTTAGAATGGAATCGCCCTTGTTATTATTTTCGCCTCAATGAACTCTAACGAACACCAAAGTGGTCAGCAATTCAGCATAAATTTGAGGCGAAATCTCAAAATTGCATGTTTATTTTCTTTAAAACGTAATCGCCCATGGTAGGTATTAAGTTTTTCACTGACTATGAACGACATCCAAACTTTTGGACTAATTCGTTGATAATCCGTCCACTAACCATTAACCACAACCCCTAAATTAACCCTTCTAAATATATCACCGCTACAGTACAATATAAATTGTAAAACTTATACTTACAATCACCTTATGCTTTAGATACCCACAAAGAATCACCAGACCGCCAATTCACAACAAAACTTAGTCCGTAGTCTACTAAACTCCGACTGAGCTATCATTAATAGGTACACACGAAACTGTCAAAAGTTTAGACAAACAATGAAATATGGATTAAAGTTACAAACAAACTTGGAATTAACTGAACAAACAAGAATTAAGCCGTTCAGCGGACTGTCGCTGTTCCTGACACGCTTTGCTTCGCTGATATTTGATTTTACGAGCCCTACTCATACATACAAACTTTTTATCAGGCGGCTGGTGCTGGTGTAACACATAAAAATATACGTATAAACTAGTAATAAATATAGCAAGAATATCTAACAGACTCCTTAAATTAATTCAAAATATTTCATACTTATTTTTAAAAGAGTGCTGGGAGTTTTTTGCGCCCGCTTTTTTCTCCTAGTCTGCGTTTAGCCTGAGGGGCGATCAAAGCGGATGTTTTTATAATGTTAAATGTATGACGTTCATTAAGTGTGCATAAATTGTACCTAATAATGAATAACAGCTTTTGAATTTGAATTTGGTAAACATTTTGTTAAACATTCAGGATGGTAGGAAGGTGTTAGCGTTTAAAAGCTCGCTAAAGCTCGCTATGTCACAAGTGTAAAACCGGAAACTTATATTGCAGCCTACCTGCAAATTTCCTGACTTACAACGCGACACGCTTACTCGTGAGTGTTCAATTTAATCGTCAACTTAAAAAACTATACTAAAACCCCTTTCCATACTAAATGTCTAAATTTTCTTTCTTTCTATAGCACGAGCCTACACTGTACGCTGTAGATTCACTCTAGTTTATCCGTTATATTTATATAAAGTAGCATTTTATGCCTTAATTCGGATTGGTGGTGATACGGAAAAACGTAAGCTCGTAGCTCCATGTAAAGGTGATAAAACTCCAATACAACGTCCAAATAAGGCATGGCAATTTAATGCTTATACTAAGTTTCAATATCAAAAGCATAGATTGATTCTCAAAGTTAAAAAGACGACCTGCCGACCGCCGACCTATACCTAATTTTCTACCGTGGTGAGACCAAGTACTTATTATCCGCAAGTTCTCTTAATGTGTCATTAATAGGTACGTTGCATTCAAAACAAACAAAATGACATTTGTATCATTTAGACTGCACTGCCTTCTATGATTCGTACTTACAGAAAATTCGGGTCGTGAAAATTTTTGTACTCGTTAGGAGCTCGCGGATCCAAAAAGTTGGACAGTTCAGCTCAATAGAGGGTTGCGCATACAAAATGGCCGAGAAACACTGCTTTAAATATTCTCCCAACTTTTTACATGCAGACGCTAAGCTGACGTCCCTCGCATAAATGCCTGAAAAGGCGTTAAATAGGCAGTGCTGTAAACCATATACGGCATTATTAACATATCCGTCTGCCTATTTGCCTGTTTTGAATATTAAAAAAGTTACCAGCGCTTAACGGTGGAACTAAAATTTCACAGCAAGTGTCTGAAGTAATGTTGGCTGCAGGCGCCAGGAGTATGCATAGGCGTTGAAATTTGATCACGAAACACAGAGTGCAGAAGTCTAGCTTGTAGTGAGAGAAACGCACACATAGATGTCTGTTTCATATTAAATTATACGTTTAAAGGTGGTAGAACTATTTTGTTCAACGAGTTCGCAGTTTAACCATCACGTCTTAAGCATATAAAAAAGACGGCCCGCTGTTTGTTTCTTGGTCTTCTAAAAAATAACGCTTCATATTCATAGTCCTACATTAGGATTCTCTGTATCGTGGACACACACAAGACATGGACTAATCATTCGAATTTCTACTGCGCTGGGATTCGAACCCAGGACGCAGGACCACTGCAGCAGTAGTGCAGTCCATTGACCGAAAAAGAAAAGATCAGATCAAAAAAGAAAAAGTAAGAGTAGATGAGTTTGGAAATTATGCTAGTGCGTTGTTCGCTCTGTATGATGCTTTACTTCTGTACACTGTGTTTGCCGCCCCGCCCGGCGGCTTTCCGGCGTAAATGGAAAATGTTAGCAACTTTATCGGACGAGTTATCACCGCATTCGCCACCGCATGTTGTGAGATACGATTGAAAAACTTCTGCGCTTGTTGTTGGAGCACTGGTTGGTAACAATTTTATAGCAATAATACCCAGTTTAGCATTTCTTCTTTAGGCATCTATGAGGGGAGGAGGTGGAGGTCCAGTGGACTGTGTAGGGCTGAAAGGAAGGAATAGAGGTGAAAGTTGGGTAATTAAGGTTTTCCCGACTTCGGAGCCGCTCTGCACTTTTAACACAGCTAATAATTTCTGGTCTTCGTTTGTGTACTTGGTAAAAATGACAGTTTTACTTTCTTAGACATTTAGAAATACGATAAATTTAAATCGATAGGAAGGAAGGAAAGGGATTTTATAATACTTCGTTAGTAAAATGCATTTTTATTATCACGTCTACCTCATTAGATATCGTAATTAATGACGTCATTACGATTTAATGAACTCCACGGTTCCGCGGCTGGCCGCTCAAAATTGCATCTTTACACTGCTTCATTAAATTTTACATTAATTAAATAAGTAACAATTATCTCATTTGAAAACGGTGTTTCGGCTTGTATTCATTGTTAGTTCTCAAGTGTCTCAAAAACTTAGATGTCCACTTTATGATACATACCCATTATGTTAAGGTACACGAAAGAGTAAAATAAATATGTATTGTGACAAAAATTGCCGCTATAACTTATAGGAATGTTTGACAACTGAGCCTCAGTTAAATTCAAACTTATACCTAAATAAATAAACTTATACCAAAATAATAAAGTAATAAACGAGTTTTGACTGGTCATTAGACTACCTATCTAATCCATCTATCCCCAATCAAAAAATTCAACATTCCAAGTCGGAAAAAAATTCTATTTGCGTAGCTTAACTGACAGTTGGACGAATAATGTTATGGTAGGTCCACATGCTTATAATGATCGGCCACATTTGGTTCTGTTTACTAGATATGAAAGGAAAAATACACAAACACAGCACGCGCCCTCTTAATTTATCGGTAAATCGATTGATCGTGTTAAATTAGACTGTGTACTATGTAAATGTTTTCATTTAGGTGCGTGTATTGTTACAGACGAGACGGGGTAGACAAACAGTAGCAACGATTGTTTGCTATTGTTTTAATAATGGGATTGATGGATTGTTTAAGGACTTGTATATGTATAAATTGACAATGAGATAAACGAAAGGAAAGAAAAAGTTATTGCAATTTATCGTTTCCTTAAAAGTCAAGTAAAATTAAAGAAATGACTATATTTACATTTTTACCGCTTTCAAAAAAGGAAATTATTATGGTTGCATATGTGCATATGTGTTCATTCAGGTGCTTACAGTAACGTCTTACAGAATCAAATGCTCTGAATGCGCGTTTAGGTACTTCTCCTACTATTTAACGCCGCATTGCCTCTACCAATGACATTGGTAAAGAAAGCGAGTAATCTCAAAGGCTTTCGGAGATTGCAATATTACATTGCAGACATTCCCGTTTTCTTTTCCTCAATCCACATTCGAATCTCCTATTGAAATAATACAAAGTCAGCAGATGTAAATAAATTATATAACTTAACGAACCTTGAAGTGTCCGCCTCGTAGCCAGCAGCAGCTCGGCGATGGGCCTGGTGGAAGCTGTGACGGATTCCTCCACCTTCTTCCTCAGAGAGTTCTGCAGACGAGACTCCCTCCCCCGACCGCAGCAGTTGCCGTCGCATATAGGACCTGGAACAAATGATAATGATTTTGTAATTCAGTACTAAAATACGAGTCATCCAATTATGACCTGCGTGACGTAGTAACTTAGGTAGTTGTTCAAAGGTCCGACCCTGTCTGAGTCTTGGGTTCAATTGGGTACCAGGGGAGAAGAGATTTCAATGTTGAGTTTAAATTTCTGGTCCAGGTGTGTTGCGCTTTTGGTGTAAAACAATATTTTATATTCATACTTTCTTCTTTCGACTATCTTTCGAGATATACTGACTAGTTTCGAACCTATCCTTGGAGTGAACGGCAGGATGTTCTCAGGTTATCATTTATATGACTTTATCGTAAAATGTATGTCAACATTTAAAAAACTTTAAAAGTAAGCTAATTAAAGGATTAAGACTGTAAAAATTTGTAATATTAAAAAGTAAACGGACTTATAATAATTTGCAGATGGAACTATTCGATTTTCTTTTGTTCGTGGCTTCGCGCGCATTATATGTTCCTTTTTTAAATTACATGATATGGAATGGGCGTGCTTCTATTTTATTCAGCCATATCTTTAGAAATTTTATAAAATAACAAATTATATTGAATTAATTAAATAAGATAATTGTATTATAAATCTAAAACATAAATGTTCTAAATAATGTGTCTGTCTTTTTATAAAAAAATAATTACTATTAAAGTATTAGGACTGAAGAGCATATTTGTATACCTACCTATACGTATTACGTATTATAGATGAGAAGCAATCTCCTGAGACACAAGGCTCCTTTAGATAAGCCTGCGGTTTACGAGCAACAGCGTAATTACTCTCCCAGATAATTACGTTACAACTTTAATTAGCATCGAATTTTCATATGACCAATGACTGTAAATTACAAAAGGAAAATGTTCACAGTTTGAACAATTCTAACAGGAATGTGACTACCCAACCTGTTAATATGTCATGGATGATATTACATAATTATAATTTATTGCCTTCAAACGGGAAAGTTTCTTTATAATGATGACATAGTTAATTAAAATTAATGAAGATAGAAACGTGTGAGAGCTGAGAGTAATTGGGTTTATAAGAATGTATAAACAGTAATTTACGGATAAATTAATTAGCTGGTATTATTTATTAGCTAATATAACTTATTGAGGTCTATAATGACAAATTACAACTCATCATTTATATAATCCTATTCGCTAGGCATCAAATATAGGAACCTACATCCTGAAATTAAAGTAGGTCAAGTCGTCCGTCCAAATTGATATCAATTCTCAAGCAACTCCAGCGAGAAAAACTTCCGCAAACTTAAACGAAAAAATAATAGGTAAATTTTTGAACAAGTTCAATATAATAGCACTTTTGAAGTTAAGCTCGAAAAAATATAAACATCGAAGTCTCTTAATAAAAGCGAGCAAAAACTCAAAAAAGAAACTCTCAGAAAACTTGAAAGAAAATAAAAGTGATATAGAACAGAGGAGTTCGGTTTGAGTCCACTGGGAGCTACTAAGAGTAACAGCGGTAAAATCACTTGTAAATGAGGCTTAATAGAGGGCGCAGGCGTCAGTGACAGGTGTCAAAGCGTCTGACGAAGGTTAACAACTCCGCGGTACCCGCGCTGCGTTTGATCACTTGTTAGCTAGGGAGAGACTAAGTTTTAAATTATTTAGTACTTGAATTAGTTATGATATTAGTTAAGAAGGTTAGAAATTTCTGTTTTCTGTTTTCATCGCATTCGGACTTAAACGAACATATCAAAACTAAAATGAGTCTAAACGGTCCAGCCGATCTCGAGTTTTAGCAAGATTAACGAACAGCGATTCATTTTTTATATAGAAGATAAAACTTGCCAAAACGTATGTCAGTAACCATTAATGACCCACTACGGGGTCGGGTCTCCTCTCACAATGAGAGGGATGTAGGCCTTAGTCCACCACGCTGGCCTACTGCGGGTTGGTGGACTTACTGCGGGTTGGTGGACTTGGACCGTGGACCAAAACGTATATAGGATGAAAAGTATGAAGCTTGGAATTGAAACTAATGGAAAAAAGAAAAAAGAAAAGAATGCGTTTATTGTTGACTGTTACACGAAAAGATGTTACAAAAATTATAATAAGTTAAGAACAGTCTACCCTATGCGGGCATACAATAATTATATCTTAAAAAACTAAAACTAAAACGAAGAATCAAGGCAAGAAGAACTATCAAGTAGATTGTCTTCCTTATACATCGACAGAAAAGTGAAAAGAGTGAGTTTACCAGTTAAATAGTCGTGTGCCCTCATTTGTACATTTAGATAAAAAATTATGTAATCTACATTCGAGTACCTATAATACCCAGTCTACAACTACCAAAACATTTTTACAGTATTTTTATCAAACTACAACACTTCTTCTGATGCATTATAGCCATTGACTCTAAATGTACCGTTCGACTTAATAAAGGATCAATAAAAGGAAAGTCGCAGTAACTATGGAGTAGCAGGTGACAGGGTGTGACGAGGGTACAGGTGCTCCACAGCCCCCTGATCCATAAGGACGATTTACGTAATCACGTCGAGAGAGATTTGTTTAAGGAGAGAAGTTTGGTCAGTGGCTTTAATGTTTGATAGGAACACGAGGGGTTTTAAGATTTTTATTGATTTTATTATTTTGTAAGTTATGTTGTACGGTGCAACGGTACAACTTAAGTTGCGAATAAATATTTTTCTTTCTTTCTAATGGATACTGATGTTCATTAAATTTTTTGTAATATTCAGCTTTTATATGACGAAAGTGAACTAATGCCTCCAGCCCACTCTTCCAACATAAGCACTTATAGGGCTTTAAATCAAGACATGGAATGGCAGCACGGCTGCGCTCCGGCATCAGTACGATGCCAGTGTATTGTCGGTACGGATTCGGTGCGGCGATGGTGCGGCTTCGGTACGATGCCAGTTCGGCGCCGGTGCGTTACCGGTGCGGGTGAGGCGCCGTCTACTCGATGCCTAAAGCCTTAAGTTTTAATCAGTGTAAGTAGCAGTAAAATCTGGTATGAAATAACAAGATACCTGCAGGATCGCGACTTAACGAACCTACGTAAAATTTACGACGCTTTTCAGGTCACACTCTCCTTATGAAAGTTTATTTATGCGACAGCTTTACCGTGAAACTTTAATTAAACTGAAAATATAAAGGAAATTGTCTTATTTACTTTTGATATTTATTTTTAAGAAGAACAATGAAATGTTTTTCCATAAATTTTATATATGAAATAAAAAGACGATTTTTATTATGAGATATGAACGCAAAATTTTCAATTAAATATTTGAAAGAAAACTGAAAATGCTTTTTCACCTTTTTTTCAAATAATCGGAATGTTGTGGAATTGTGGAATATTGTGGATGTTGTCTGATGACCAATCATTCATACTTAAGACTTAAGTATAAAAAGATTAGAGCGTATAAAAAGGTATTTGATAGCAGTAAACCTTGGGAAGTATTTTCAATGGAGTAGAAACCATCAATATTGAGTTTAAAATTTTTTTCTGTTCTCAAAAAGATATCATAATCGGGCTGTAAATAGATATTTATGGTTCGTAAGCCTAATAAAATGCCAAGGCGATTCCGCAACAAGTATTGTTTATTTGAAACCTTGACATTGGATCTCGTCCAAAACAAATTATTATTGTCATTGGAATTTTTTCACCGTCTCGAATGGGGCCAGACATCTTGTCAAGGTCATGTTTGAATTTTTCTCTAAACAAACAAAATCTGTATGCCATTTTTATGTGAGAATGCTAATACCTCTACGTCCACAATCTTAAGAAGATTCTAGATCTTTCAGGCCTTAGGCCTGAAAGATGAAAGAAAGTAGGCCTTACGGCTAATCATGCCTTTTCAGCATGTTTCAACTCCATAAGCTATAAAAATAATTAAGGTTACCTTAATGACTATATTATTTATTTCTAATGACTTAACTTCATCTTGGCACACATACCTTGAACTTTCTTGAACTTATTCTGTATTTTCTTATATATAATAGTTTATTGTTTTAACGCAAATCCAGTAATAATTAACAATTTGCTAATGACAAAATAATTATAGGGTCACTGAAGTTCAACAACACAACACGTTTTTTTTTAATTTAGAAGCTATATTGTAATTACAGAAAATAGTAGATACCTACCTAGCAGTAGTCGCAGTAAAGTATGAAGTAAGGTAGATTGGATTTTTTGCATTAAAATACATACATAAAAGAATAGAAAACTATCTATGGATGGATCTCACAACTTTTTCCTTTATTTATTAAAACTTCATTTATTATACTAAGACGTTTGTGGTTTGGACACTTTAAACTGAAATTTGTAAAAGTATGCATCCATAAAGACGTAGCTACTCGTACTATTGAGATTAAGATGATTTATTGCTAGACTAGACCATTGTTGATACATAAGGGAAATACTGATGAACGTAACCTCGTCGTATTTGGATAATTGGGAGAGATGATTTGAGACGAAATGAAGATAGAATGTGAAAACGGCGTGTTTTTGTGATACAAAATTTTATTTTTGCTGACATTTTGCTTTTTACTAAATTTTATTTTTGCTGACATTTATTGGACATTATGTAATTTTAATAGAGATCGTTAATTCTGCAAAATTATTCAAATGTTCACATTTAAAAGCCTTTAAATATTATACGTTTAGTGATTTGGCACTTTGCATTGTCGCTGAGTGCGACGTCCTCTCGTCGAGTTCAAGGCTTACTTATAGGGATGGAACTAATCTCTTGATATAATTTTTAGAAAGAGCAACGAATAAATAACTCGTGTTATGTTAACAGTTTTTGCAAAACTAAGAGTTCTCTTTAAACTCGGCATAACTTTACCAAATCTTCGTAGTTTTGGACGCCTTTTTTTATCACCACTTACGCTAGACCTTTGGTATTTATACGTGAATCTCTCTATATCTAGCTGAGCCTGCATACATTTCAGAAATAGATGGATAACACGAAAACCAATCACCATTCGACGACACCGGTTCACCCTTTAATCTGAATTTATCGAAGGTCCATTGAAATTGCTAGCGTGTTACTACTTTAAAGGCCCATGTCCAGAAATGGTTTACCAACGGCTGAAAGGAAAGAAGGAAGAAAGAAAAATTTTGCGTCGCCAAAGTCAAGTGGTAGCCCTATGTTACTCGAGTGACAGTAGACGCAAAGGAGTCTCGTGTTCGGGAGCGTAAAAACGATACGTATTTAACTCTATTTGCGTTCCGTGAAAAGCTGACTTCAACACTGAAATTGCCAACGAAGTGGATATTAATATTACCCGTGCCGTAAGAATTTATATCTCATAGCAAATTAGTGTCAAAAAAGCATACATGCCACTGATATGAGAGGCATATTGGCACTTAATGGACACAGCAGGACAAGTTGGATTCAGGGGCTTAGGACCGGCAGGATAGAGTGGTGTCGATTAAATTGTCTATGGCCAGCAGTACCGAACTAGAAGACCTTAAAAGAAAATACGTAGTCTGCACATTCTAGAATCGCGGGACAGATAGATAATTCTAGTATTGATGAATGGGTTGAGAAACGCTCGACAAATACATCATTGAAGCGGTGCGTCCGGCACCGAACAGTCTGTGGCCGTGGCCTTGACGCCGTCTCGCACTAGGTAGGATAATAAACATACTACATAGATAGTTAGCTTCTGCCTGTAGTCTGTCGAATCCTAGAATGTACGCCCCTACCTACACCAATGATTATGGACTCAGCGCGTGGGAGGAAATATTTATGGTAATACTTTAATTGTGTATGTACTGTGATTTTTTTCTAGACTTAGACACGCGCTCTTGTTTTGTTTAATTATCGATCAGTCAAAACATGAACTCCATACAGCTCCTTTCTACCTTCTCATTTAGGGAAAATACAACTGTTCTTTCTGCGATTATAACACTTATGCCAATCTATTTTGCATGTAAGTATAACCCTGGAGTTGGTTCGTCACAAGAACCCATTTACAACCACATAAAACTTCTTATCTGTAACAATGTTCTCAAACCATTCCATGTTATTAATACGTTGAGAGTGGAATGGCAGAAGTTGTATTCGGTTAGTCGTTACGAATAAAATAGCAGGTCGTTCTTTTATTCGTCATTCTATTTCAAAACGCACTCGAACTGGGTATCATGATTTATTCCGCCTACTAGACGGTATTCACGAGACCGACAAACCGTGAAACTTGCAATACACGAAGCGACGCTGCACTTGAACACGTATGCACGAACTCGATCAGTTTCACATCGACTTTTCCTGTATTCAGATTTTGGATGATACTACTTTGATTGTTAACTGATTAAAAAAGGAGGAGGTTCTACGTTAGACTGGTATGATTTAAAAACTTTTATATAAGTACTTGCAATATTCCTAATATACATATAAGAAAAACTTTTTTTAAATGTTTTTAACATATTTTGTCTCGCAATAAACCTAGTCCATAGAAGATAAGTTGATGAATGTATTTTAAGGTAATTCGACATACTATATCAGTCTAATTGTGCATTCATTTAGAACTTATTTCATTCGTTCATTAGAGGTACTTAATGACTACTTAATATGGTTAGTATCCATGTACCTAAATGTCCTAAATAAAGACCACTTTCTATATTTGACTTTTCACACGCAATTTCCAAAATGTAATTTAGATTACGCTTCACGAGTTCCTAGTTCGATAATACTCGGAACAAGAGCTATAAGCACTACTACCTAACACTAAGTACCTTCGTATTTCAAATGACCCCACTCAAATGTACTGGTACAATTGTACGGCATACGATAGGGTTGACACTCGACTCGAGCCTTTATACGTAGTGTTCTAATAGGCTGACATAACCGACCAACCAAACAACACGACAAAATTTAGGCACTCTCTATCTTAACTGATATGCGTGTAAGACAAATTTCAGTTTCAAATTTTGCGTATGACATGGCAATTAGCACACGGGGTAATGGAACGTAATCATTATTATTCTACGGTCTATAAATTTATCTGAATCTCAATAGAGTGAAACTTTTTCTAGAGAAAAATTAGTATGTTTAACTTTTTTAAATAAAAGCCTAAAGCGTTTCAAGGACGTCAAAATTAGAAAATTACCTTGATACTTTGGTGAATATGTTGGTAAGTTTGTAGCTAAACACTGCCATAAAATTACCTAAAATAAATATCAACCAAACCCTAGCTGCAACATAATTCGTTTGGTACAAGCCACAGTGCAATTTGTGCCTATTTAGGTGCCCGGCTAAACAATGCCAGCGGTAACCAGACACGGTACTGTTAAACAGTCTGGCTCGCTGCGGCTAAATACATACTTCTATCACTAACGTTGGCATTTGTTTTGGCTGCACTGCTTAATTTTAAAGTACTGGCTGATGGTTTATGTTTAAGAAGTGTGGAATCGTGTGCGCGTTCGAAATTTAAAATAATAATTCAATTTTATTCAAATTAACACGTGTATCTTTTTCGGGAATAGTTATAGAGTCAAAAATAACGACTTTAAAAATCATATGAATGACAAAATGCGTTTTTAATTAACCTTTGTAGAAACATATTTGATTGATTTTGAAGAACTTGTTGTTTTACAAAAGTTTCCAGTGTTTTAGATAATGAGAAGACGAATTGATTTAAATTCGTAAACATTTCTTTTAAAGCCTATATCAACGCGGAGGGAATCGCAAACAAAAATAGGTATGTGTTACATAAATAACCATTACATAAACAACGATTACGTGTACTGCGGCTTCTGGTCACTGCAGTTTATGGAAACCTGCATTGAGTTGAGGCCAAAATAAAGACAGGTGTAATGCCTGGCGTACTAAATCTGTATACCATGACTTAGAAAATTTAATTTGAAGATGAAATAATTATCAGATGTAAACAAGGCCAAGATATTTTAATTTGTAAATAGAATGTTAGCAAAACTAAACTCTAATGTAAAATGTTACTAAACTAAAATGTTTCAGTCTGTAGATCGGTTATTTTTTAAATTTAGGTTAGTTATAGGTAACATTTTTATATGCATTTATGGAGAATGGAATGAGTATAACGGCATATGTTATTGTATTGAACCACATGGGCAAATAATAAATTATAGTTTTAACCTAAGCTTTTATAAACCCCATCGAGCTAAGGATTATTTATTTTAACGGTTTTGGCCCTCATAAATGGCATTTTTCTCATATTTGTAAATTGTTGGTTTTTCATGGACCAATCAAAAATTTTAATCATTTATCGGTTCTCCGCTATCGTTAAATCCACTTTATCTGCTCGGGAATCAATTAATGCAACAAAGAGAGGTAGGTGGTGGGTTAATGAGTGAGTTGCGTGAAACTTTTTGTTTATACAAACTCCATTAAAAGTAAACCCACACACGATCGCAAAACAAATACATACGCAACTTGTACGACGTGTACTAGTACGTTATTTAGTACGTTTTATGAAAACATTTTTTTAGGAATTCTATTTTCGAATTTAATTTTTTTCTTTGACTTCCAGTTCATTTGGTGAATTCAAATACGTTTGTATTTGAATTCACCAAATGAACCAAATTAAAAATAGGTAGATACTGCACTAGCGCGCGGAAAATGCACCGCTTATATTGTGTCAATTGACACAATGCAACTTAGTCGCATAATATCAGCGGTTGGTGAAGCACGTGGTTATTGAGCACTAAAATAATCAAAATGCCGAATTATGTGTTTCGAAAGTGTAAAAACTACGTTACTAAAGTAAAAAAGGACGATGGAGTGTCTTATCTTATCACATGTAAGTACATCAATAATTTACATTATTTTTAAACCATCACAAAAAAGGATAGCGAACATGTTAGCAGTTGTAGTGCGATAGGGATAGATAGACAGATAGATCTTTATGCTTCTTTCAATAAGGACCAAATTCCTTTATATCAGAGGATATGAGTCGTTGTGCGGGTTTCGTATATGTCTTTCGCATTCACATGTTGCAAACACATGTATACCTTTAGACGTAAGAATACCTTTGAATGTGTAGCTTGGCGGATCAAATTCTAATCGCCGCGCGTTAGAAGATACCATATCTACCTCTTTTTAATACACTATCATTGTGTATTGCAAAGTTTTATTAAATTACTATCGAATATCAGCATTTTGATGCAGCAAGAATGTGAATACCTGGGTGTGCCGTCATGCAAACTTGCTCTTCAAGGCTTCTACTTATAATTCTTACTAGGTTTCTCACAAATCTATCGACCTTTTGGTTCGGCCGATATATTCTTATTGTGAGTGAAAAATGATTTTATTTTCTGATAAGAACTGCTTAGGTATATTGTTTTAAAATATTGAATGTGTTCATAAGTTACATGTGACTTAAGGCATAAAAGGCAGGAACGAAGGGGACTTTTGTCATTGAGGCAATTAACTAAATTGAGTATCGATATTACGTTTTCGAACCGACTGATACCAAGCAAGATATGAGTTAGACAATAAAGCTCTAGAATGAATCTGTAACATAAAGTTTCATCTGTTTTTAACATTAAAAAACAGCCTCACTGATCATAAACCGTGAGTTGTGTGCAGAACCACAGAATACATAATAGTACAAGGCAGTACTCGACACAACCCGGTATTTTAAAGCAATTATTTTTGGTGATTCAACAAACTGCAACTGTGAAGTTAGTCACGTATTTCATTTGTGCTTCTATACTGTAATTTGGTTAAGTGAAGCGTGTTTTGAATGAACATTGAACATCAAACATGGTGATTCAAGTGACGATCGCGTACAACGACGGTCACGCGTCAATCAATGGTTATTGTGACATATTGTTGTACAAGTGATGATGTGAATACGTACGAGTAATACTAAAGCCACTCACACTAGGTGTTAACAAGAGGCTGTATCGTAAGGATTATTATTACATATAGAACTAAAAAAAAACTATTTTGTGCCTATACGTGCAGTTCTAATTACAAATAATTACTTATTTTTAAATGAAGAATCGACTCTTTCTATTATCAGTGTGTAGAATTTTTAATTCAAATTTAAATACCTACATGCTTCTAGCGTAAAGGAAGCGTCTATGACCTATGACTCGCAATCTTGATATTTAAACTCATAGTATTTCGCAAGTCAACTTTTCGTGACAAATACGTACGTATATTATGTTGCGGCTTTAAGGCTTTTATTGCTTAACTTTCCGTGGCAAAAGGTTATATTATTAGAATTATCGCGGTGTTTATCTACAGTAAAGTGATAATTTGCAATGTAAAATGTTATTTCAATTCAATTTTCTGCATATAAAATTGAGATTCAATTTGAAAGGTACGCTGTATCTGTGGTGATAAATTTATCTGCTATAATTTCGCATCATTGATAAAGTAACACAGAAAGAAAAAAAATACCAAGTATTCCGCAGTTTTAGTGTAAATGCGGATAATACGGACACATATAACTTGGGCTTTTTAAATAATTATTTCAATTTATTACTTTTTTACCACGTTAAAATATATACTAGTGGAATGTCTCAGTCGGTCCTTGTGTGAACCGATCTTTATTGCAAAATCATTATTTCGTAACAAAGAATCTGAAACATAAGTGTCACTCGTTAAAATGTCCTATAGGGATAATCAAAGGGAACTCTTTGCGAACGGTACGGCTCGGGTGGAAGCACTTAAACTCGATCATGTTGGTGATGTTGCCAGTTTGAACATTAGACTAGAAAAAAAACAACGGGTTGCACTCCGGGAGTGCCGGCAGAAGTGAAAACTTGAACATTAACGTTGTGCATTTTTGAACGAATTTTACGAATCTTCGATCAGGGTTGCGTGTCCTGCGCGAGTTTAGCATTTTTTACCCATCCCAAAAAGTGCACAGCGCCGCTAAGAAGTTTTTACTTCAATAACAAAAGTAGAAATAAGACAGCGAAATACTGCAATCTTTTTTGTCCTCTTCTAAGAACCTATAAGGAATTTCTTTCCACAACCTTATAGGTGGTAGAACCTACGTAGCTCGCCCGGGTAGGCCAGTAGAGCCCTTTGAGGAGGTAAGGTACGCCACTAAATCCGCCGTGAAGTTGCATGTTCTTCATATCTTACGTTTCGGTTGGAAAAGCGTGGTTACCGGAAATACCGAATTTTTATGGATGGTCTCGTAAAATAATTTATTCAAAGTTATTTCAAAAATTAACTACAGCAACCCCTTTTCAACTATACCTACCAAGTTCTTAAATGCCCTTTTCAATTGCAATGTTAAAAAAAATTTAATGATAAGCAGTCCCTATGTTGGCAACACTACACGTCGCCTAAGTGTAGGGCGGCGAGAGTGCTAGATAAAAATTGAGGGTTTATAAAACATAGGGTTTATGATGAAGGGTAACCTAAAAGGGCTTTTGGAGAAATGTCTGGGGAACATTTTGCGACAAACGAGGAGATTTAGTGTCAGGTTTGATATCCATTCCCAGTCTTTTACTCTGATGTTTAACTTAAAAACATATACAAAGTTGTCAAAAATAATTTAAAAAGTTAGATGTTGGTGGCTTAGCAAACAAAATGGCGTCGGTTATAGGAAAGCTATCTAACTCAGTGTAAACCGCCCAAAACAAGTGCTCCACATAAATAAACAGGAACACGCAATTTGCGCCATAAACAAACAATAAATTAATTAACACCCGCTCTTCCGCCAATAGTAAAGCCGAATCCACATTTTCAAACCAATTTCGATCACAAATACGTTTTTGGAATTAACTGTAAAGCCAGGGACTTTATTTACCGCCACTGCCTTAACCGATTGAAGCAGCAAGTTCTTTATATTTTGTGTTTCTGTTGGGGAGGGAATTTTCCCATATCTACATACCATCGGAATAACCCTTAATTGGAAGCAATGTAAAATCCTCATCTAATGTAAGTGCCTCTTACGAAATTTAGATTAATTTATTGAAGGAAATGCTCCTTTTTTTCTATAATATGCTACAAGAAAATGTCAGATTCGAAACTAGTTGGGCTATCCCAAAATACGTGAGTTGAACCGTTTCTTACCGCTTTTGAGTTTAGCTTTACTCTTTTTCATAAGGAACATTATTTATGGTAACGTACAGCTATGTGTAAGAAGCCTAAATGCACCGCTGCGCTTTGCTGCAGGCGTTGTGTAATAAATATTTACTCCCAACACGGAGCTATTAAGATAAAGAAAAACGAGCACTCGGTAAATTTCTTTTTCACGTGCTCACCTAAACACCTTTAAAATGCTTACCAAATTTTACTGCTCCGTATTGTTAAAGATTGTTTATTGTTTGATATATTATTAAAATTTTTGGCATGTTTTTTTTCGATTGTGTGACGATTGGTCACTAGTGTGTAATTTTACATGTCTTCCTGATAAATATTCGGGTTCGGGTTCATGCGGAATCATGCCCTCAAAAGTACAGCAGTCTTTGAAAACTTCATTTGTACACAGACCTCCTTCCCCTTAAAGATAAAGAAGCTTACCTGGTTTTGAGCCTTCTAAATCCAACGGCTTTGAACGGTCTTTTTCGGACCATCAGTGGCAAAACAACAATTCAGAATTCATTTAGTCGGTTTAGTAGTTCACTCATAAACGGCGCCTAAGGTCGCTTAACCTGGTTGGTTACTTGATTAATACTTGAGACTTTAAGAATTTATGGTCAAATTTAGACTAGACACGCCCTGTTTTAAAAAAAAGTGGGGCATAACATATTTAATTCATTTCTATATTCATAAAACTATGTGAATAGACCTGCATTGAATAAAATAGAGCTTATAGTAGACTAGATTCGGTTCAACGTTTGAAAAACATTGCAATATGCATCTGGCGTTTTCGATTATTTTGAGTGCACTAGGCGTATTGCAGCACCCGATTTCGGGTCATATTGAGAGCATACGTAATAGCAAAACGTGATAAAGTTGTAGATATCGTGTTTTATAGTTTTTATCTTTTGATGGTACATTTACAGTACTGAATCGGTAGCATCCTTCTTCAAATGACAGACTTTGATGTAACTAAATTCCTTCCTTCCTTCCTTTCAGCCCTTAGTAGTCCACTGCTGGACATGGGCCTCCCCTAATCGATGCCACTCCGCCCGGTCCTGGGCCCTCTGAATCCAACGGTTTCCCGCTGTCTTCTTCAGGTCATCAGTCCACCTGACTAACTAAATCCACTTATTCTAATTTCACCCATTAAGAGATTATGTCGTACTAACTGATTTCTATACCTATAAGCTACCTTTCTGGAAAATTTTATGTTTATATATCAAGGAGGTATGTCTCGACATTTCATGATTCTAAGTGAGCCTACGGAGTATCCTTTCGCATTTGTAAGCCGACCAAATTCTGAAATCAACGCGGGCAATGTCGCGGGAATTAAGTTAAACTATTAAGTGCACCCCTACCATTACATCTTTTGAATAATTTATTTTCTTTTTTAAGGTTGCCTGGAAGAAATTGCTCGCCTGTTGTACTAATCTTTTTGATATGTTATGTATTTTATGTTATGTATTTTTGCCCTATTGATTATTGTGTACAATTAAGAACGTTGTTGTTTTTGTCGTTGTAAGTGGAAGATTATTTTCATTAATAAATTTTGTGATTTGTCTTTATCTGAAAAGAATAGAAATTCATAACGAAATTCGTCTATCAATTTTAATATCAAATTGCGAAGTGTTAATTAAATTATTTAAATCCGCTTCTAGTTACTCGCTGTAATTAAATCAGAGTATGTAAGGAAGACGGCTAAGATTACATCTTAGTTTTGTTCTAAGAACTAAATTAGTGTTGGCTTTAATTGGTTCACCTAATTAGGTTATACGGACTAGTTCTGGGTAGTCTGCGAAAACGCGATGTTATCCTCAACAAAGTTTATCTACTCAGTATCTAGCCCAATGATCTAATGAATCCTTTTGGCTGAGATCAGCCATGGGTCTAAGTGATCTAATTTCTGAGCTACATGCTTGAGCAAGATCGGTCTCCAGGCCTATATGAGGAGAGGATTTCCAATGTCGATTAGTGGAGATACGGGTTAGTGGCCAAACTTTGAAAACTTACGGCAAAACGTGTCCTGCAAAGTACAGAAGAGAGCTTGTGATTGCTGCTAGAATTCGATACTAGCTGTCACCCATCCAGGTACTGACTGTGCTCTATCTAATATAACTATCCCATTATCCCTTGTTTGTGTGCGAAACCCCATGACAAAAGTCACACGCGTATTTTTTGCATTATTACTGGAAAATACAAAATTAATATAAATAAATAAAAAATGGCATGGCACGTCAGCGACAGTAAGCAGTACCTAATCCAGCTCACGACAGCTTATTTCCAACGCGCTATCGAAGCCATGATCCAGTGTAATGGGTGCGCGATACAGGCGTTATTTATTTTCCGATTTCCTTCATACCTCGAGTAAATCCTTAAAGCTGAGACTGGAATCGATTCCATATTATGCTGACGCCCTCATCTTTTAAGCATTGGGGAAATGAATTTCGGCTTTAAAACGACATGTGAAAGGTATATCAAGCAATTTCGGAGATACAATTTTTTACAATTATTTCCCAAATAAGCGATTTTAATCAAATTTCAATAAAGTAAATCATTGGAGAAGTGCCTGAGGCCCCCGCATTTGCCGAAACATATTTTGTTTTTTTTTAGGATTAATTATTTAGGAAATTAATTACATTTTTTCAGTTTGATTTGGGGTAACTAATGTTATTTTATGTCAATTTACTTACGGAGTCCATTTTACATAACGTAAGTATACAAATTTTTAACATTTCAGTCTCAATTACAGTTTCGATTCATGCCTCCTGGATGATGGTTATTCCTCGAAAATCGCAAAAATTATTTCGATAAATTTTTATTAACATTTGCCAGTAACCCATTAATGACCCACTACAGGGTCGGGTCTCCTTCTCGTAATGAGAGGGATGTAGGCTTTAGTCCACCACGCAACATTTTTTTGTGAACTCTCAGGCATGCAGGTTTCCTCACGATGTTTTCCTTCACTGATGTGGCCAATGAAGTCGTTGTTTTATTTTAATTTTATTGCAGTTTGGAGACAACCGGCGGAATATTCTTGAGATCGGAATGTCTGCCCACGCTCAAGCTGCTACATTCAACATTGCAACTCTATTTTAATCAATAGAAGACGGAATATAACGCGGCGTCCAATTACGAAGATACTGCTGCACCTGTTTTTACATTACTTTATTACATTTAAATAGAAATACATGATATAGAAAAAAGAAAAAAATGTAACTTGCCTTGTCTTATAATACATTTTCCTTCGGTAGTGTTTGGTGGAGAACTTATGCGAAGAGTGGCGAGTAGGCATAACACGAGATTGGATTTGCAAAGAATAGTCTTTACTCAAGTGCTAACAGCACTCTCATTAATTATCTTATGTTTTAAATTTATAAAACAAGGATTTTCCAGTCCCACAGTGTTTTGGAAACTATAGGTAGGTGCCAGAAACAGAAATTTGAGAAAACCACCATAATTAATATTCCCCCGAACGCCTTTCTTTCTCTCCCAAACACACACACACACACACACACATACACAAAGACCGCCGAGGAGGGTAACGATTTTTCTTACGTGAAGATATCTGCTAGTTTACTCTACTGTTACCCACCTGGACGTCCAAAATCCAATCTAACCTTACAATGGACGTGACCACTCATGGCCTGCAGGGACGACTGAACATCAGTATGTATGTACTCTAATTCATTACCCCGTACGTACTACAATGCTTCCACCACTTCAACAAAGCAAATACGTACACTACCTACAGTAGGTATAATACTATATGTAGGTAGTATTAAATTTTCAGTGAATAGACAAACATATGCTCGGTGAGTTGGTTCGCTGAACAAATATTTGTTCAGGTCCACGCGTTGTGTATTTGTTGTCTCTAGTATAGCAGCAAGGAATTATACGGGCGTTTGAAAGCAGAATTTATTTACTTAACGACTGAGACGATAACAGCTCATACTTTGATAAAACGGCCTTTTAAATTACTTTAAAGCTGTTGTGATGGTTTGTTTTATTTCTTCTAGTGGGTGAGGTATAGGTACTTATTAGTGGTAGGTATACGGCCAGTGAGAAATTTGATGTGTTTCTCGGTGATATCTCACATGGTTTGTGGAGAGTCGCTCATAGAATTCATTTAGGTGCTAGTAAGATATTTAGAATTGTGAAGGTTTGACAATCTTCGACCTCAGTATCCTTATAGCTCAGGACAATAAACAAAAATATGAGGGCGTCGAACCAGGGATGCAAGGATGGCGTTGGATGCCTATGTTTAACTGGTGTCGGTATGGAAAAACGTTAGCTCGTAGCTCATACTCAATGTCTTATTCCGGCACACATCGTATATCTGTTCTATGAAAAAAAAAAGGATTTAAAACCCCAAAAATATCAAATGACATCTAAACAGCGGATAAGCGGACACATTTCTCTAAAACAAAAACCTTTTTCTATCTGTCGCGTCGTCCCGTGCACTTCAGGGATTTAGGTGTTCCTTTGAAACCGTAAATTATACCCTGTCCTTCTTGGTTTTATCTCTTGGAGAGAAAACTCAGCAATGCGCAGTCTGATCCAGTGAGATATTTGTCTTTAGAAAACCTTGAAAAGAGCCCTAACAAGTTGCGTCAAGGGGACCGTACTGTAGTCTTCGTGAATGTAGGTACAATTTCCTAAGTAACTTGTATATGTACGTCATCATTCAAATTTAAAATTGTTACAAGGAAAGAAGGCACACAGGCTTCATGTTTAGCCAGACCAGGGTAATAAAAACATTTATAGCCATATTTGGCTATATCGAATATCAATAAATGTTTTAATAAACTAATAAGCCATGCTATTTTCTGTATCTGTAAGCTATCGATATAAAGTTTATGCAAGCTCATCGGCTCAAAAACATTGATATCATTCGGTCTATTAACTAACTACCACTGAATTAAGTTATTTTTTTCAAGTTTCTCACGAATTGCAAAGTGCGTTAAACTGTCTGTAACTACCTTTACCTAATATATTTTACTCTCGCAATCATTTTACTTGACCGATAAGTTTTAAGTGTGGGATAATCGTGGAACTTAATTTGTAACCAAATCACCAGTAAATAATTATTGTGCAATAAACCGCAATACTAACTATTGAACTTTGCACTCTTGTTACTGGCAGTTAAAACTGTCCTACTTCCGTGTTTTTCCGAGCGTGTGAACGTTAAATGGTGTTCACAGTGCAGTACGACGACTAATGCAAAACGCAGCACTTACGAGTACGCTGAATGCGGCTTTTCTACACGGTTGCCTTTCATCATTTCAATGCGCTGGATATTTTATAACTTCTGTTAATTTTGCGTTGCATCATTTGCGTGAAGTTTGAACCAGTTTTCACGTATTAAAAAGGCGTCGTCCAAATGAAAAAAATATGACAGACACATGCAATGATAACTATTTCTTTCGGAAATCTTACCTTAATATTGTGAGAATTCTGAAAGGTGAATTGGAATTGGAATTTACTTTATTTTTCGTTATGTTGCGTTGGGTTACGTTATGTGGTTCTTGGTTGAAATATACATAGAGGTTGAAATATACATAGAATTTGTCACGAATCCTCAATTTTCTACTATACTTAATTCTACTAAATGAGCAGAGTAAACATTTTTAGATGCCGTGACAAACGTAAGAAAGAGGGCGATCAAATATTACAATATCAGAATAAATCTATTTAAATAAAAATAAAATTAAAACACAAAAAATTGTTCACAGAAAATTACATTTCCAGTACAATTTGCATCAATATCCGGCAATGTAATCCAGTGGCCGATATCTTATTTGCAAATAATAAGCAAATAAACAAGGACAAACCGGGCACATTGCCGGTAATGAGTAACAAAACCTGGCCATTGTTCCGCCCGCGTTATTGCCTATATTTCACGGGTTTATGTCCGCTGTGGATGTTACAAAATTAATCCCAGTTGCAAATGTGACGCGGTTTGCGGAATTCTTTGTAATTCTTTTACAATTGTATGACTATTCTCTGATCTCTGTAATTTGAAAGCAATCTAGTGTATAGAATCGTAGGTGAGTTTGATGGTACCTCCATCTAATCTTGTGGGGGTGTGTCAAACAGTGGAACATGACAAAGGTTGCAGCCAGTCAAGTGGAAAAACTTTCTTTAAAGAGACGATTGCGTATCCCGAAATGGCAGACTTAGAAATTAATATTTTCTCCAACTTTACAGCAAAGTTCATTTAGAGCTACTCTTATTCCACGTGATTTCACTCAACAGCTCGTTAATCCGTCAGTCAATTTACCAAGGCGCAATTTAGCGTTGAGTGAAGACGAGAGGATTTAATTTAGATTTTCATACAAAATGCTTTTACAAAGCTCTGTCAATGAGATCGTATCTACTCCATATTTTAATGAAAGCTACATTGTGTTGTTAATGAAAAGAGCATAATTTTGCAGCAGAAGGCGATTCCGCATTGCTGCAATCTGGTTAAGTATGTTTCTTGTTTTGGGGAGAAAGCCGTGTCCAGTATAAAGAATGCAAAAGGTTTTTTTATGATACCCACGTAGAAACGAAAGGCCGTAGAAGCTGAACTGTATGAGCCGAAGACTAGGCAAAGTGGCGCGCGTTGGGAGACACCTATGACCAGCAGTACGCCATGCAGTGTGAGGTGAAGAGACATAAAGAAATATAACAGAATAGGTGTTCACCTAGTTCAATGCTCATTATAGACCAAAACCACATCTCTCTGCTTTCTCTTGTAAGAGACAAGTTCCTTAAGACAAGTTTTCACAGTCCTGACGGCTGGCTCTATGAACCTCCGTGTCCTCCCATTATTTTTCTATAATATAAGCGATGATAACTAGGTGTCTATTCATTTTATAGGTAAATTTTATTAAAGTTTTTTTTTTCAAAAACATGCTATCTGATTATTATTAGTGGTCACTGTTGCCTATGAACCGGGAGTGCTCCTTTAATCACTTTTTATTATTCTAAAATCTAAATTTTAACAGAAAAACTTTACGTTATCGTGTAATTTACTCGCTCGCTATACATTAAGCTGTTTTTATTTATACTAGAAAATAAAACAACACGTGTATGTTCTAGGAGTTCCTTCATATTAGTTTCGCATTTGTGTAATAAATCTTCGCCATCGTTCCTCACGGGGTAATCTAAGCTCCCAACCCAGAGATCAAAAATGATTTATGCTTCTTATATTAAAATCAATTTCTGAAATAAGATATTTTTCTATTATCAGCAAGATATTCGTATTAGGATAGTATCCGTATAGTCAAGAGTTAGATTCAGAGGGTACAGTAAGTATAATGGAGAAAGATGTGAATTAGAGTCCTATGTCAAACTCAAAGACCCTTTTTATGATTCGTATTTATTTCAATTAAGGAGACCAGGTACGGTTGTCGGAGATAAATCCTTAAATAAGACGAACACTTGATGGACGAGCAAATAAGAATTCTGTCCTATTTGAGGTCGGATATGTACTGGGGTGCAGCAACCATTTAACATCAAACCTGTAGACCCGTGCTATTCATTTGCTATTAAAAAACCACATAGTACTTTAGACAATCTATATTTGGATTTGTTCAATAACTTGGTTGTCATAAGACTCAAAAATGACCATAACGGCAGGTACGGACAACTTACAGGCAAGTTGGTTACTTCTAGAAAAATCGTGACACGATTTTCTCTAACAATACATACAATTTACAAAATAATGTTATTTATAAAGGTACAACTTGGCAATATCCCGGCGTGTGAGTTAATAAGGTAAAGGTAGGAAGGGTCAGATCGCTATCACATCACAGAAAATCACGTCCACCTACATTATTGGGGTCAAATGTGATCATCATAATATATAGACAGCCTTCGCTCTTCGTGAATGAGTCATCCACAGGCGAACATTCTGGAATCATGTTTTGGTTTCTAATTAAAGTAAAATGTACGTAAGTAACTGATGAATGAATAAATAAAATAGAAACAGCAAAATCTCGTGGGATTAGAACGCGTCACAAATAAAACGTAATAAGGAAGTATCCGTTTAACAAGCAGGAAATATTGTCTCAACTGAATTCTTTTCAATCTGGCCGTCAGTGATGGATCTTGCGCGGACAATAGACACTTGACTCACTTCGCTAGGAAACGAGTGGAGTCATACTCGTACGATTTCTATTAGAAAATTGCTTTCTATAACATGTGGTTGTGGGATTATCAGGTACTTAACTGAGCCAGTATCCAGGCCCATGGACAAGCTTCAAGTGGTGGAACGTATCTCGAAAGCCAGCAACATGTTTCATTGACCAATATCCTCCCGGCCAATAAGTTGTAGAATGCTTGAGAGATTACAATAAAGAAGCCTGCGAATCAAAATATTTCATATTAGCATAAATGCATAAATTGATTGCAGCCCCTGGTCACTAACGACGTCACTGAAACGTAGTTTTAGCAATTTGAGGTGGTTGTAACTTAATTAATTTTTCCTAACAGCGACAATACAAATTACAAGTCCGATTAACAAAATTGGAATCCATAAGATTTGTGATACGATGACCAACATTCCGCAGGCTGAAATTAGTTTGTCTTTGTGTAATTATATTGGTCTGTTCACTTACTATATCATTGTGAAATTCCAATTTAAATCAGGAAATACTGTCTCCACCAGATTCTCATCGTCGTGATGGATCTTGCGCGGACAATAGACACTTGACTCACTTCGCCAGACGAGCGACTCATTCAACCGCGTCCACGCTATTAGAAAATTGCTTCGCATCAACACGCGATTGAAGGACGATTAAGTAGGTGGCGTGATCCTTACTGATATATCCTATAATCATAAATAACGAAGAGTTACTTGGAGGAATTACTAGACTGGAGTGTTGAAATTATAAATATCTTTATACAATGATGTTCTGAGGAGTCGCAACTACGATGGTGGCCAAGCAAATAATTTTTCAGAATTATTAGTACCCTTGTGGCAACCACCACAAAAATGAATAAATTTAATCTAGACGTCCCTTCGTCGGCATCAAGCGTTAGTTCCTACGACCCAAGCCTATTGCGGATTATTGGACAGAATGACTAATCACATTTATTTATTTAGGTCCACATGTGTAGGAACTCTAATTAGGTATTCAGTGGCTTTTCAGCAAGCAAAACGAATGCATACACATTACACGTCTATACGATGTATGAATGCCATATATCTCTTAGCAGGAAGTATTAAACAACAAAGCGGGACTTCAACCATAATTTAGCAACACTATTTGTCTCCAACAAAAACGCATAACTTGTTTTAACGCTGCTATTCAGATCGTACGAGTACAAATCGCTGGAATAATCCTTTAGTGTAAAATAACCGGAGTTATGAGTTACTTTATAAAGGACTCGCCAGGGATTTGTATGGGCACTGGTATAAATCGGAGGCTGCGATACAGATGATAATATCTCATGCTTATGTCTTATTTGAATGCTAATGCTGCATTGCCTAGAATTCCCGAGCGTTCCGCCCACAAAAGTACATTATAACGATATGGATTTTACTTGTAGACGCTACAGTTAAAGTTCATAGAGATTTACTGCTCTATATAGGTTAGATAATGGTGAAATGTTACTATTAAATTGTAATGAAGTCAGGATTTGAAGTAGTCATAGGTTTATTGCATGAGTGATTTAAATTATATGGATATTATTTTAAAATTTTATCAGAAGTAAATAATTTTATATACCTAATACGATTTTAATGACGTTAGCGCAATCCCAATGCTAATAAATAAAATATTTCCTAGAATCAGACAAGTTTAACAACAATGAAAGTTTGAACGAAAATTTTAACGGTCACACTCACATTTTGCCTGTAATTTTTAATATTCTGCAATTATTTATTATCACTGGAAATAAAATACGACGTACAAATGATGCGGGTGGTGTCTCTTTAATAACGCAGTGATATCGCGAGCATCATTATGAAGCCCTCAGAATTCATAAAGTATTATGAAACTTTAATATCGCATAACCCTTTGACGCATTATAGCAATCAGTCAACCGCTGTTGTGGCCCTATGTCCTGATTAAATCAGGATTCTTTCATCGTTCATAGAAAATCATGATGATTCCTTTGCGTTTTTCAATGGAATTACATACACTGCCTACGTTCAGTTCAGTTTGGTGTCGGTACAGAAGTCTTTGTTCGTGGGCGCGCAGCGTATAAAAATGCAATTCTTTAATAAGAGGGGAAAGGATTTAAAACTATTCGTCTAATCCCAAAATTCCATCTGTCCATGCACGTCAATGATTACATAAGATGAAGCATTTTTTATAAAAATAACAGGTAATTGCAGCTAATAATATCGAAGAGTCTTGACTCTACACTCAAAGTCTCGGCACAGAGTCATAATATATTATGTGATTCACACTTATTACCTAGCCATACTGCATTATAGACTAAGTTTTATTTACTTTTAAAAGAGTGCTGGGAGTTTTTTTCCGCCCGCTTTTTTCTCCCAGTCTACGTTTTGCCTGAGGGGCGATCAAAGCGGATGAATGTAGAATGTATAATTTATCTGTATGACTTTCATTAAGTGTGCACAAATTGTACCTAATAATGAATAAAAGCTTTTGAGTTTGAGTTTGAGTTTTATGCAGTAAAACAATGAAAATTGTGATGGTCTCTGTTTCTGTATCCGTCTCTAAAAAAATCTTGGCCACATTAAGCCTCGTCCTCGGATGCCTCCGTGTCAATGCACGCCAATACAATGCGGGCGAATGCAGTTTTTTCGTGAACGCCAACCAGTTCCGACGCACACACACATATACAACAATACTTATTTACAACACGCACCGACTAATGCGTATTGCAAGACAAGTTGCGAAATTTACGAAGAAACTAACGATGTATTGGTGATATTTTGACGTCATTCAGAACCGTTGATAGCTACACCCTATAATCTGCTGTGAAAGAAGGTTCTAGTGATTCGTTGGGGTTTTTATGCCATATAAGTCCTCAACAAAATTGAAAACACGCACCGACTAAAGCGTACTGCAAGACGAGTTGCATTTACAAATTTTATTAGATAGGGTTATTATAGCGTCACTTATAACGTATTTAAAACGTTAATCTTTGATCGCATTTGTATATTAATTGTTATTTTACAAGTATCAAACGAGGGACTAGTATATTCTTAAGTGATCACTACAACCCGTCGACATCCAAAATAAGATAGTATCACAGTATTGAATGACTGAATTCCTAGCTGGGGGAGTGACTACCCCTAAAAATTGCCATGGCACACCTCAAAAAACATTTTTATTTTTCATGAATTCTTAGAAAGAGAGTTCGTCAAAATCCTCCTCGGTCGTTTACGATTAAGATTGTTGTAGGCATGTACCTCGTTGTATGTTACAAAATTAATTTGTCAGCTTTTAAAAGAAAAAACGTAGATATCTAAAGACATATTGCATATAGTAATATTGTTAATTGAAACAGTAAATCTTATTGACTTCATAATTTAACGTCGATGCACAAACTAGTGCTTAATCGAGGTATTCACTCAAGACCTGTAGCCAATATTTCTCGTAACTCTAGACTTGAGCTAAGCCTGCCCATAGATCCTAGATGGGTTCAAATAAGTAACTGTCAATCGTGTAAGGTCTCCGGTTTGCTAAACGACCACTGCCATCAGTCTCTGCTACCATCATAGGATGCGATCATCAATTTATATCTACGAGATTGTACATAAATTTCTTTGTCGTAATTTGTTTGTTTGTACGCGCGGTACGCGCTAATATCTGGAACTATAAGTCAGGTTTGAAAATTCTGTTACTGTACCCTTTGTACGTGTATATCACAACTGTTAACTACATTTATAGGAAAGGTTGCAGGTTACTTTTTTGAAATTTTTGTTTATAGGTATGTTAGTTCTGCTTTCACTAAAAGAAGGGGCGAGTTGATGTCATTTTTTGAGTGATACTTGACTCACTGAAGCATGTCATAAGCCTCTTATTAACACGCCCGTTCCTAAATTAAGTACTGGAAAAAGCAGTTTGGAGCTCATAAGCGGTTGCTGCAGATACGGCCTTTACGGTCAGCTCAAGAACTGGAAGGACTGGCTGGCGCAGAGGAAGTAAAAAAAGATCACGCATTGAAAATAAGAACTATCATTATTGTAATGGACATAATATAGAAAAGATTGTTCTACGAGTAATTAGCAGAGCGAATATAGTTATCGTGTGTCATTACGTCTTTACAGTCTCACACACACCAGTCGTGCTACAGTCTGAAAGTGATGTCTAGATAGCAAATAAATTTCTTTTAAAATCATCTTCAATGACCCGATTAGGTATTCTAAATAGGAGCAGAGTGATGAGAAGGCAACTTATCGGTATCCGATAAGCGTAATGTAATGGGGGACGCGAAAACTGTTATATATATAATAAAATCCAATCGCCCTTAAAGATACCTGCCTTTTTCGCCGGCGCTGTTATATAAAGTTCAACCGTTCAGTCACCTTTTGGGTAAATTGCCTTTGTTTACTTTCGTCTAGAGAAATGGTAGTCGTATAAAATGACAAAACTAATTTATATATTATAATTTATATATAAATTTGTAAAATGATTCTTTGGTAAACTGTCTCCTGTTTAGCTAAGTTGCATTACTGATTCACACTTCCTTTTTTCGCTATAAATTACATAAAGCTAGATACTTACATAAAATTCTTTGCAAAAGAAAAAGAGTAGGCGAACACACTATTTGTCATCGACAAATATTTCGAGGTAGGTCGAAATAAAAAGCAAACAACGAAATTATTAATTCATAGGACCAATTAATTAAACGTCTCATTCTTAATTGTTTAATTTCACATGTAACAGAACATACATATAAAAAATCAATAAAACGCTACGGTCAAGGTAATTTATATGCAAATCATCATTCCGATAGGCATTACAACTGCGAACAAGACAAGACATTAAACTTTACGAAAACCACGATAAATTTGAAGAAATATATTACGAAATATTTTACGATACCATTTGTCGACGTCTCATAGTTTTGTCCGCCTACATCGTTCTAATATATGATTTTATCTACACATCTATAAATAAGCCTAACGAGCATTCGACAATGAAACAAGTTCGTTCAAAACTTTTAATTGGAATTTTACATAATTTTGTGATTTTATACACGTAAAACAATATTTTATAAACGTGAACTGAGACGTGAATGTTTTTTTATTGTTTTTCATCAATGACACACATTATCAAAGTAAGTGGAATGAAATATTTAAATAAAGCTACTTCATATTATTATATGATACATACCTATGTATTACTATAGAAAATAATTAATTTTAGGAATACTAAATAATTTTAAAGTTCTGCTAGCAGTACTTATTTACAGAGTTTCTTGGTTTTGTATCGTGTCCAATTTATCGTGTACAAAACATTAAATAAAAAGTTATCTACACTCTAATATTAAAATGTTTAGTGTCTTTTTAATTGGGTACTTAATAAATGCGCCGAGTTACAACTTTGAAGTGACTGAAACTTTCATTCAAAGATTCCGTTTCATAACCTTCTAAATACATACATAAATGTATGTGGACAAGCAAATATAGTTAATATTTTTGTAATTACCTATCTTTTAATATTCTACATATTCTACATTCTACATTTATATTAATCTATGGATAGAGGTGCTTATTCTAAGGGACCATAAGTTGAAGAAAAATGTACCGGCCTATCAAAATGCCCATGTAACATTTATCACATAAAGCAGGCGAGTTAATGATCATCGGTTGGTAATAAACACAATATGATGGCCACTGTTAAATACGTGATGACAAATGACATCGTAAAACTTCTAATAAAGGCCCTCTAGTTTACTTAATATATTTTATACGCATCATTTCTGTCGTTTACACATTTCAATTTTTCAATAACTTTAATAAATTATTATTTTTAAGAATAAGTTACGTTATGAAGTAAAGTCAGACTTTATTTAACTATACTCAAAATTTATTCAACTCTACTTGTACCCACAACATTGCGTCTTACGCGGGAAATTAAAAACCGATCTTTAAACTATGGATAGCCTAAATTGTGTTTGGTTGCCAGGCAACATTTGTTATTTCAAAGAAATTATATAGAGTATTTTAGAGTATCTTGGCAACAAAATAATGTGAATCTCAATCCATACTTGAAAATCGGTTATAAATTTCTGGCGTTATTCAATTCGTGGTCTGAGACACACACACCCAGATCAGAATCAGAAATTTAAACTCACTCAAAACGTCACTCAAATCTCTGTTCCGCTTGGAACTACCCCTGCGCCTCTCCGGTCGTCACATTATGAAGTATAACAAAAATAAAAACTATGGTAAATAATTTACAGTTACTTTCTTTACCCAAATAATTAACTATGTAGGTAGGTACCATTAAAATTCTATACAAGATACGTAATCTTTTATCGAATGCCTTCACGTTCACGTGCATCGCACATCGTCTACGTCTACGACGCTACGAGCTACGAGGACGCTACGCCATTATTTATGTAGCTAGAACAATCGGTTCGTCGCGTCTGGTCCAGAACGAAACAGATAGACAATAATCTAAGCGACGCTTTGTTCTGTTAAGAACACAGATATAGATCTGAATAGATCACGCAAATGTTAGTACTTCCCTAGTAGGTACTTAGTAGTTTGTGATTAAATATTGATTCATAAAGATTGAGAAGCGCCTCTTTTGAAGCTTAGTGACGTCATGCTTCAATAACAAGGTAATTCATTAACCACGTGAGATTCAGACAGCACATTTGCATATGAAAATCAATTTGTACCTGTAACCTGCACATCATCTCAATCTGCCTCTACTTGATCACATAAAACCTAAGAAAGAAAGAAAGATACGAGTATAGGCACTTAAAATAATATATCTCCGATCAGTGCTCTTTACTATACAAGGCTTTGTTTTCACTCCAGTTTAATAAATAAACTTGACCTTGTTCTCATAACAAAGCTTCTTTAAAAGGTACTTTGTAAACAAACATCTTATCCAGCACGTCAATCTCCGAGCAAAGATCACTTTCAAACAAGGATAGCTACCGCGCAAATCCACTGACAAAAGCTATGTTAAAATTAAATGCGGTCACGTACAATCGATACGCGCGTTTGAGCTAAAACAACACTAATGATGAACACCTGCGTTGCAATTACAACTCTACAGTTACGCAATAAGATTTAAAATTAAATCACAGATTTTGCAAATCAAAGATCGCCCGACCATATAAGGCCGGCAGCTGTCCCGTATGCAGCGGAATGAAACATTTTGTTTTATATTATTTTAATGACATATTGTTTAAGTTTTATGCCTAACAAAACAGCACAAATTTTGTGCGTCGCTTCGTGAGTTTAATTAAATTTTATTTGAAAGTCGCTTAACCATAAAAAGTTTTCGTGGTCAGGTGCATAGCATACCACAATAGTTACATATTATACAAATTCTTTTTAAATTAAATTCTTAACTAACTACCTATTACAGATGAAATAGATAACCTATTAAAGGCATAATAAAAATAAATTCAATGAGGGGTTTAGATGATAAAAATTTAATAAACTCACGCACAATAGTCACATCTACTTTCAATACTGTTTTATATAAATATATATTTAATATATATTTTATACAACATATTATGTCGCTTCTAGAACATAGAAATAGTTTGGAAAAATAACGAAATTTCGAAGGATCCCTAGTATAATATAATAAACGAGCCAATTCCAAAAGAAACAAGAAAACCGTTTTTTAATCGTTACAACTCTCAGGTACATAATTTGTATGCTTTAAGCTGTATCCTCATGCACTCAGCAGGTTTCGCGCCTCTGCGACATGTGACGTCCCACTGAGAGCCGAGATGCCTTTATAATTCGCGCGGTTCCACGTCGTCGCTCAACCAACCTAATTAGACCTCAAGGCGGTGAGGTGGTAATTTGTTCACGGCTTGAACACACCGCAGCCACACTTATTCTGATGATATACCTGAAACAATGTAGAGAAGTATAAGTTAAAGTTGGCCTTGAATTATTTAATTGGTTTTTAGAAAATAACACAGATTTGGAGACATTAAAATATTAGGCTATAGCATCAGCGTAAAGTCAGCTATAGCAGAAGAAAGCACACATAAGTTGTAAAATACGTACCAATAGATGTAAAACGAAAAAAATGTAAAACGAACAATTACAAAAATGATCAATGATCACACAGAATTCTTGATACTATAACATACATATTATACACAAATAAATTTACATTTATGATGCAATGTACCAACATTATTTATCGTCGATGCGACATAACGTTATATCTGTTTTTTAAATTAAATTGTAACACAAATTACATATAATTCGCGCCATTCCACTGCAGTGCATTTCGTTGAAACTTCGCCGCGTTGACATTTAAATTTATCGCTGCATTGTCAATACCGGCGTCTATACAATAAGACTAAGTTATAAGAACTAGGAATAGACTAAGAATAAGTTGGCCACGAACATGGACTAATTGTGTCCACTTTACCACAATCGCCTAGGTAGTGAAGTGTTTTGAAATTAAAATTAGGCTTCCACCTCTTTCATCCTCTAACCCACTCGTAAAAGGTTAGGTTGGTTAGGTTAGATACATATCATCTCTACTTTCTATGAGATAATGATACGTGACAGGTTTAAAGAGCTAAAATGATGCCTAGTAGCATCGTATTTTCAGTGGTAGAACCATAGTAGCTCGCTCGGTAGGTACCTTACGGCGAGCCTCTTAAACCACCGTAAAGCATCGTGTTCTTTATGTTTCGGCTGGGGAGGTGTGGTTGCCGGAGTAACTTTAGTTGAGGCGTTCGCCTCATTAGTACTCATACACCTTAGTACTCATGAGTAGCAAAGTACCCGCATGGAACCTCAGATAGCATTGCTTCTCTACTTAAGGTTGGATATAGACGTCCATGGGCTGCGATGACAAGTGATTATTATCTGACTGTTATCAAGTGACCTGCATGCCTATTAGTAGTAAATAAGTACTACTCAATTACTTTTAAAAGTCTCATACATCAAATCACGTTATAATCTAACTGCCACCTACAAAAAAGGTACAACGTCACAAAATACGAGTATAAATCAAATTAGCCGAAAAATCACACGCTACTAAAAAATCTACTAAATTTAAACGTTAAGTAAATAAAGTGTAAATCGCGTGTTATATCGTTGTGTTACCCACATGTGACAGCGATAACACCAACAGACTGTTTGGCGATATTCACGTTTGCAAATCTAAATTTGTACCAACGCTGCGCACGCGCGCCCCCTCGCCTCCGTGTCGTTACCCCGGAGAAAATTATTTCGAGATCACTACACAATAAGTATGTACACATGTTTGCTAGGTATTACGTATATATAAAAGTATTAAACGTACTTTGTTTGTACGATAGAAATTGGCAAGAACTTTTAAAGTTTTAAGGTAACTATTTCTTTTGTATTCTGAACCTCAAAAATATGTACAAAGGTGGATTTACTATGATTTTAGTATTGATTTTTATTGGCTTTACTATCTACTATAGTTAGGTATGGTAGATTCTTTTTCAAGCCATTAGCCACTATATCGTTTATCCTTTACCAAATGAAAAAGCTTAAATATACTTAAAAATCATTATTCTATGGGCCTCATCAAAGGAATTTATCTACGTTAACACCTCACACTACACCTAGTTAACCAATCTCAATAACCAACGATAAACTAAATTAAATAAAACTTAAATTACTATCGCGTGTGGTAAAAGCTATTACAACTATCAACAAGCTCGACGTAACTACGTACATAACTTGTCTAAACGTAAGCCTATTACGAGCGGAGTGAAAATCGATGTTCGCTCGCATGTCATGTCTGCGAACTGCAGCAGTCGAACAATGGCTGAACAAAAGTAGTGATGTTTCCAGCTTCGACTAGTGTTCCGAAATGTCGGTCCCTCCTTTCGGACTTCGGATCCGAAACTTTTAAATCAGAGGATCGGCTGAACAAAGGTAGGGATATTCGGTTTAAAGACATTTAATTCTCACAAAAATATCGGTCAGAGATGTAATGAGCTTCGACTAAGGTTCCAAAATGTCGGAACTTCCGTTTTGAACTTCGGATCCGAAACTATTAGATCGGAGGATATCACCGGAAATGAAAATTCAATCAGTCATAAGGTCGGTCCGAATACCAATAGCACACACCAATCTAAATTATGTGCGTTTTAAAAAAATAAAAAAATATCATTTATTGTAATAGTGAACGAAAACATATTGAAGAAACTCGCACTTTGCAATTTTTATAAGTTAGCCAATTTTCAGGTGACGGTGCCAAAAAAAATTTTTGAAGACTTGACCAAATAACTCTATGCTGATTACTCGATTATGCGAATCATAAGTATTCGATTGCTGCCTCGAGTCCACACGTCTCTAGTTGTTACAGCGAAGTCGCATAATTATTAGCCTCTACTTACTCGTATGTCTAACGGTGTGGCGCTCGCGTTCGTCTACATGCAACGCAAAGTAGAAACGATAAAATCTTTTGGTTCGCTTCAAAGGAAACACGGGCAGGGTGCGCCGACTTATTTGACATGGCGGCGGCTTTTTTCGATTATCGAACTTCGCAAAAGCAACAAAGGCACGCGGATTAGCAAAAGAGCAACAAGAGAGCGGGTGACCGGAGAAACGAGTTCGTGCGTGAGAATGCACGTTAATATATGCCGTATAAGAACACAATACCGCCCGCCTCGCTCAGCCAACGCCTTATGTGCCTTTACACATGTCACAACTGCAAAATTTATACTCCGCGCACCGGCGTTGAAATACCAATAGATTTCATAATAGCTCTCCAACTCGAAGTCCGACAATAACATTCAACAATCACAATGATCCTTAGTTGCTTACACTTTAAACATGAGTGTACCTACATTGTTTAACACAAACACCGGCCCTACATCGTACGGATATAAACATTGTTTTACTACTGGATCTTAAAATAGGTTGCTGGTTGACGATGTCATAATTGTCGCTAACAATTAGCTCCTAATCAAAAAAATCAACAATTTTTCATTGGCTCGTTGGCGACAGCTGTACACGAGAACAGTCGCATGTAACAAGAGCTCGGTTCGTTAGAGCAGATTTAAAATAAAACATTTCGCAGCGGGAACAAAAAGAAAACCCTTCTGCGGTGCGGCGTACGCGCTTAACCTGCAAATTGAAACGGCTTAACTGCACAACAAAAGCTTGCCAAAACAATCTCTGTAACTGCAGCTATAGGTTTTATGTTCCCACGAACTGGTTTTGTTTTACACCTTCTGGTATCGCGATCTTCAGCTGCAGTGGCGTTTTATTTCAATTGTCTCTGCGGGTGGATTGCCCTATTTCGAAACTGCACCGCGAATAATTTTCGTCCGATCAAATCTGGAACGGTTCTTACTAAATACCGCCGTGATCAGGAGACTGTTCCAGAATGTTATAAAATGTACAGTTATAGTCTATCCTTCTTGTACACATCAGGGGCGATTGCGGAGTAGCTAAGAATTCTAAGAACTCGGTCTCTTACTCGTCAAGTCTTGATTTGAGATCTTATTTCTAAGGTTCGGGGCTTTTCTAAGTTATGTACGAATGGAAGCCTATCTGTATGTCTGAGATTTCCCTTTAACGTTCTTGTGTGTAAAGGCATGTGAAGTCCACTAACCCGCAATAGTCCTTTGTTACTACCGTAATAGCAGATGACGTTTAATTTTATAAGGCATAGTTATAGAGAAATGAAGCACGCATTGGCCCGTTGCTAGAGTAGATCGCAAACGATCCAAAAAGTTAAGCAATGTCTGAGGTATACCTGGATGGGTGACAGTTAATGACGATTTCTGCGTGCAATGGAGGGTACCGTACGCCGTCGGTCTCGAAGGCCCTAGCTTTGAAAACATCCGGCTCTTTTGCCATTGGCCTATTTCTCCACCAATCCGCATTGGAGCAGCGTGGTAGCTATGCAACGGGGGAGGCCCCTGTTGGGGAGAGACCGGTGCCTAACAGTGGGCCATAAAAGGGTAGCATCCAGCCAGTAGTCAGTTATAGAAAAGTCATTTAAGTCTTAGAAAATTCACTAATGCTTGTCGATGGGATTCAGAGCAGGACATCTCGACTAGGTACACTTAAATTTTAACGTACTTATCTACCTGCCTACAATCAGACCTCTAGGCTCACAGAACTAAGAAATCTTCTAAAAAAGGTTACCGAAACACTTCTGTCACGAGCCCAAAGCCACTCCGCGATTAATACAGAAGTACACAGTAATGAACGGTAATCAGATTACCGCCAACACAAGGGCCGCCCGGCCGTCTGTCCGCTGATTGAGTGAAATTAGTCGTGATTGTGGATCAGGTTACTTGGCCGGTTGCCGGTCGGTGCGATTTTATGCCCTGATGCCTCGCACTTCCAGACAGTGTGCCGTCTCCATCGCCTTGATATCTCCTACCTTACTTTCGGTGGGAAGGTAGGAGATTTCAAGGTTAAATTTCAAGGAGATTTTCATTCCATTTTTTAATAAAATGAAAAAAATATATGGAGGTTCATTTGCACGAATACGCAAATGAACCTCCATATACCTTAAATTTAAGAGATGACTTTTGATCAATTCACGATTTTAAGTTGGTTAAAAAGTATCTATTGTGGTAAGGTCTAATATTTGTAGGTACCTGACTAGTTTTCTGCGTACATGAGATAGATAAAGAAAAAACTATGCTAGAGATGGATCTCTAAATTATATTTAGTGAGTTTGATTGAAATACCTAAGTGTATATTTATTGAGATTTCAAAAGTTTAATGGATGGACAGGACAGGATAAATGAATTTACAAATTAGACTAGTAATTCTCGCAATCTTGATTGCATTCAGCCTTCCAACATTTAAAAAAAACATAATCAATTAAGCTCTACTTACTCCTGCTGTACATTTCTACTCAAAATGCCAGTAGGCAGTAACCCATTAATGACCCACTACAGGGTCGGGTCTCCTTCTCGTTATGAGAGGGATGTAGGCCACCACGCTGGCCTACTGCGGGTTGGTGGACAACAATGTACTCAAAATATGATTATGTTATTATACAAAAATTAAAGACCTATTTCGACGTCACCCTCAATCGCTTCATTTAGCCGATGATTGAAAAATTTGATCCGATATTAAAGATCAAGTTTCCTAACAGGTATAGAATGTTTGATGAGTTCATTATATTTTACAAAGGCTGAAAGAATTAAGCGCGAATATCAGATTTCTGTTTCGTTCGTGCGATTACTAACTTTTTCTTGCCAGACGACATAGCGACTTCTTAGTTTTAGTGTTTTTAACTGAATAATACTGAACTACGGTTTAAATATCTTTATTTCTCATTCAGATCATTTTATCACTTATATGACAACAATTACTTTAACTAATTTTACTAACATACGAGAACGCCCAAAAATATTCTTCAAAGTTGCCTTTTCTTTGACATACTCGTAAATAATTTTAGTGCTCTTTTTATTCCTACGAAAACATTTAACCTAAAGTAAATCATTCATATCTTTCAGACACGCTAGCCACGAATAAAAATACCCTTTACTTTCAGCGTCGTCTTAAAACAGCTATTAGTATAATTAATTTTTCTGTACTCTCACAGATTAGTGTTCTCATTTCAGTTGGTTTTCATTATAAAAATATATCCAGCGACGCTGTACATCTTTTAAATTCAAATTAAATTTTCATTTTGGCAGATGACAGAAAGGCTAAACACTGTAAATTTGAGTAATTATTTACGAATTATACGAAGGGGCTCGTAATTAAAAACAAACACCCGTCGCTTTGTAATCGTTTCTGAACTTATTTTAACGAGCTTATTAAGTATGCTAATAGACTGTTATCAGCAGATTTTCTATTCAGATCTAAGATAGCGGAATATTTTACCGTAAAACCATTGAAACCTGAAGTGTGAAATAGCGTCGCTGTATCGCATCGGTTACTTGAAAGGTGAATAAGTTATGTCCGACTATTGACCTTTCTGCATTGTTTTGCATATAAGCTGGCTGGCTCTCCGCCGAAGACCAAATTTCGTGTTGTTAACACGTTTAGCAGACAGAAGTTTTTGTGATGACCCTGTGTGTGTTTCAGTTACAAAACTAAGGTAATTACGTTAGATGCATACACTCCGAACTACTGAGTAGGCTCAAAGCTTTGTTTTCGGTTCAAAGGTTAAGGACTGCTAGCATTTGCTTTGTGAAGTGGAATGATGTCAAGTGAGGCTAAAACAACTATTGCCCAAACTGAACCGCTCTTACAACGAGAAAATTTAGTCTGAATAAATGAAACTTGAATAAAATTTCTTGGGACTAGCGTTCACATCATTTTTACAGCAGTAACTTCTACTTGGTACTTACAGGGATGCCTATTAAAAACCGTCTTGAAAAAATGCATTAAGAAAATACTTTCTTTGATTGATTCTACTTTGAAATCAATTTTACATCATCTCTTGAATCATCCTTAAACGCTTTTATTACACGAGCAACCAATCTGGGTGATTCGCATAAATTTTCGCGAAACGTGTACTCAAACAAAACAACGAAGGGCTCTGAATTATGGGTTCTAGCAAAATACAATTTTAATGAATAGGCAGCAAAGTAAAAGGCAGTCGGATGTGGCCTTAATTGCAAATCGATTCGCGCCAGCTGCCGTCTTCCGACGCAAAACCGTAACCGCACTGGGTCTGATCCACCCTGTTTATGATGGAGTCGTGAACACGAAACGTTCATGTTTTAGCGAGAAATTGGGTCATGAAAACCTATATCCACCGACGACCATTATAGGATATCAGGCCACCTAATGATACCCGCAACACCAGAGGGATCGCCAGTGCGTTGCTGTCTTTGAAGGAGAAGTCTATTCCATCCTATTTAAGAGAACTTGAAAAATATCGTAAAATTAATAATGAGCCCAAAAAAGGTTTTTCTGGCGGTGTAAAAGGCAGTTGGAAACGGCTTTAATTGCAAATCGTCTTCCAAAATAAAACAACAACGCGTTGTATCTGATCCACCCCGTTTATGATGACATGAAGAACACGAAAGGTCAATGTTTTAGCGAATAATTGGGTCACGAAAACATGAAGACAATTTTCTGGTGTGTGGTTTCTGGTTCCGCACTAAAAACATTTTTGTCTTTTGCACATGAAGTCATATATTTTTCACCAAAACTGCTGTTTGGGATAAGAAGCCTGCAGCTTGAAATAGATAGAGAAAAGATAGAAGGATAGATTTATTTATTCCTGACGAAGAAAAATGCTAGTTTACAATCTCCTGTTTTGGTCTTAGACAGCAGGTTGTTCATTTTAATTTAAAAAAAATTGCAAAAATTTAAACAAACCAGCAGGCACCGGTCAAATTTAAAAGATTCGATTATGGGAAATGGTGTTATTGGGGGATTTGGTGTTATTGCAATTAATAAAAATACCTTAGCAACCTATTATCACCCAACAAAATATTTCTGAAACCTGATGGTTAGTGATCTTTTCAAATACTTAGGTACGTAACGTAAATACTTACGTAAGTACTAGGATTTCATTTTGAATTACAGTGTAGCTTCAAGCAGTTAATCTATGCTTCTAGGCCGTGTTATAGTTCCAACTCCTTAGGGAAATATGTTGCGTAATGTTCTAGATCTGGGAGATAATAGAGACATTGCTTGCTCGAAATTCACAGCGAGTCACGATCCCTATCTAAAGTACATAACTTTATGATTTTCATATGTCAAGATGGAGTGTCAGGATATCAAAATAGGGACACCTAAAATTAGGGGATTTTAATCTTTAGGCTTCTTTTATTTTGGCGTGAACTGATATTATGTCAATTATTGTTATACATAAACTCTACCAGCTTACTTTTTGCGAGTTTCCTGGCTTTCTTACTATGGTATCCCTAAAACCGTTGACCTCTTTTTATTATCGGCTTAAATAAAAGTCTTTGGTAAATGAATCACACTAAATTGTCAGTGGGTTGCTCTTTGCGAGTTTTGTATCTATACATTCGAATGTACCTACTAAACCTACATTCTACAAGAAAATAGCAATTTTTAAACTTAGCATTTTCACTGTGTTCATTGATTCGATCAACTTTTGTGAAGCTATTTTCTTTGTTTTCTTCGTAAGTGACACTGGAGCTATTTTCTGTGAAAAAGCCCAACGAATAATATTTTTTATTTACCGCGGCTTCTCATTAGAGCAGTCATAATGAGACACTGGAACCGGGTCAGAAGTTTAAACCAAACGTACCTAATATTCTACTTAAAACATGCCGAAAAATTCTTTATGCAATATATTCGACGTTATATTATTTTCGTTTTATTATATGTTTAGTCCTAAAATAGGGCATATAAAATAATTAGGGCAAACGGACGTTCGTCACCTGATATTAAATGGTTAAAGCATCCCTTATAGACCTTAAAGAAGACAGAAATCCTATCTTAAGTCGTATGTAGGTGCATTATACACCTCTCCGATCTGGATACAAGACTGCGATGGCTACAAGAGCTGCGATGGCTCTTTCACCTACAAATCCTACAACTATCTACAACTTTCAAGGGCGAAAGCGCCTTAAATTTGGTCTCATCCATATTCTGCGGTAACTGCCAAAATATATTCAAAATATTCTCTGAAAGATTGTGGCCCGTTTAGCATGACTGAGCAGAATATCTATCCTTAATACAATCCATTACCGCTGAATTGCAAAACAAAGATTTGCTTTTCACCTGAGAGCTTAAACGTGTTGCGTAACAAACCAGTGTTAAATATATTTATTCCTTACTAAATCAAATTATCTTGAATAGCAACAGAACATGTTTAATAGTGGGCTACCATTATCCATACCAAAGACATCAAGCAGTTATATTTTGTTTAAGATAGTTTGCGGTTTTTTTACAAGTTGTATTTAACGTGCGGTGCCGACAAATCTTGCAAGCTTTTGACGCACTTCCCAGTGTCCCTGAATGTCCAGTGAGCTGGAATTTGGAATAAACATTTTGTTTTGAAGTAAATATTATTGTTGTTTTTCTAAAATGGCCGCTGCAACATAATGACAGAATACATATTTTTGTAAAACCCACAAATGACATGTAAAATACAATGCTGCACAATTAGTGTTATTTTTAAATATTTTAAGTACCTATTACTTATTTGTAATGTTTTGTCTAAAAGTGTAGCACATCAAGAAATAGCTATCTTAATACTCTTTATTTAAAGACCGTTGATTCGCCAAAATAACCTAGATACGTTTTGGTCGAAACGGGCCGATAGTAGATATTTTTACAAATAAATCAGTCAGAATCACGTGTGTTCATTCACATTTTAAAAATAAAATCGCCAGCCGTATGATGCACGTCACACCCACAACTTTGCACCCATTTACATTTAAAAGCTTCCCGTAGTCATATTGATCATATCATCAGGATGTTACAATATTTTTGGAATGTTTTGGGTGTTACAATATGTTGAGAAACAATTGTTGAATATACTTTAAAGAGGTAGCAAACAGACTGAAGTATGAGTAGTTGTTGGCAATCCTTTTCGATCACAAAACAAATTTGGCGCGAAAATACTCAAAACTTTTATCTCCACTTCTACGTTTGTCTGAGGGGCGATCAAAGCGAATGAATTCATAATTCAGAATGAAATATGTATGGCGTTAATTAAGTGTGCACAAATTATACCTGATAATGAATTTGCCTTTGAATGCCTTTGAATTTAATTTTGACGAGGCTATGAGAAGACCTCTGACCCGGTTGTCTAATCAAATAAAGATTTCAATACAAATAAGACTTCCTTTCATTATGACCCTAAGAGACATTAGACACCGCAGATGAGTTATCGAGCAGAAACGCATTAAAATAAAAATTGCAACTTTAGATTTTTATTCTTGCGAAAGGTAAGATAGATTTCATACACTAAAATGTATTTCTCGCGGCATATGCCATGAGTGCGTGTTTATTTGCTCAAGTGCTGAGCTATTAGCGAAATTCATCGGCCGAGATTAGATCTCCATTAGCGCTTGCTTCAGTATCATATGAGGCAATTTCTTACGCGAATTTTCAGCTGCGGATGTTAATCGTATCTCAATTTATTACTAGTCGATATTGATATCTTATTCTTAAAAGGAACATTAACTAGTCAATTACGATAAACATCAATTATGACGCTAGAATGTAGCAAATCAACTGACTCCTTTATTATGACTTTGCAATAAATGAAAGTATACTTTTATATTTAGATGAAAATCAAGATTTGCACACTACAACAACGCATTCTCGAAGTATCTACAGCCCTATCATATTTGTAAATTTCTTTGGTCGGTGGTTAGCGAACCATAAACGGCATTTACCTATATTATACGTACATATGGAGCTGAAGCGAGAGAACTAATTGTAGTTTACCTGGGATGTTACATATGGCCAGATAACAACGGCCTTCTAAAAGCAGTCTTCAGAACAGCAGGGCATCCACTTATAGCCTTAGTATTTCAGAGTAGGTATTTCGGATTTGACTATCCACCGATTGTTCGCCGTATAAGATTCCTTAGTCTTCAGCATCGACTTACAGCCGAGAGAGTATTTCGGAATTTGCTATCCATATTCAATAGGTTATAATCTGCATGGTTACGAATGTAAGACCCATTGTGGATAATATGTCAGTAACCCATTAATGACCCACTACAAGGTCGGGTCTCCTACTTGCAATGAGAGGGATGAAGGCCTTAGTCCACCACGCTGGCCTACTGCGGGTTGGTAGACTTCACATACCTTTTAGAACATTTTTTTTGTAAACTCTCAGGCATGCAGGTTTCCTCACGATGTTTTCCTTCACCGTAAGAGCAGGTGATATTTAATTTTATAAAGCGCACATAACTTTTTTACAAAGTCATTGGTGCGTGCCACTGGGGTTCGAACCCGGACCCCTCGATTCGAGGTCGAATTCTTAGCCACTGGGCTATCACCGCATAATATAGAAAATAATTATATGTAACTTCTAAGTGCCTCATTTTAATATCAAATTGACAGAGTAAGAAGAGTAATAAAAAATGATTTAAAAAATACACCGAAAACAAATTTTAATTACTCACACCTTTCACGTGACAGTTGAGACTCATGACCTCATATTCAGTGCCACACTCCACCCGACGGTAAATTCGCATTTATTTGCGAATAAGTCCTAAAGCCAGAGGATGGTTAGTTGGAAACCGAAACACGTGTCAACATTCGGGTCAAGGGTTACATGTCTGCCGTGATTTTTTAAATCTTTTGATACTTTATCTAAAATGATAAGTCCAACCAATATCATAAATGTAAAAGTTTATGCTTCCATATGAACTAATTCTATCACGGAAAAATCCCGTTGAATTTATAATTGTTTAGGTTCAGAAATGGTTAAACAGCCTGGTTTTACGTAGGTTTTATATAGGTGGGTAGGTATTGGATCGGAGAGCGACTTTTCAGACAATTCTTAACGCACTTATTTAAGGGTTGCACTCGTTTTACATTTTAAATCAACTCTGAATGTGTTAACATTCCACTGTCACAATAACAAATTAATTGTACCTACTTCCGGAACATTTTTTTCTATAATTGGATTTTTAACATCGGTGGTAAGTTAGAATAGTTAGATTTTTTAACAGCGTTGACAAGTATCTGATGGCCAAAGCTCTGGGTTATATTACTACTGTAAAATATTCGAACGAGGTAATATTACAAACGAGGAAGATGTAAAATCAAAATGTCCCAAAAATTCACCTCACGACTTACATAAGGGCACTAGTTCGCGAGGTCGCCTTTGACGGAGAAATTGGGGTTGAGCGAGCCGGAAAATCGAATGGCTTTTTAAAATTTGAATTTTCGAGATAAATATTTTTGTCTAAACTAGTTTAGACCAAAATACTTATATAACTATTCAGGAATTTTCTTTCACAAACGATCTCAGATAGCAGTTTTATCTAAATAGCTAGCGGTTGAATACAGGCGTCCATAAGCTGTTACAAAAACAGTATGAACACTCAGAGTCAAAAATGAAGGACAACCTACTACATGTTGTACTAAGAGACACAGATAAATAGTTGAATTCAGAAGGCTGAAAACTGGGCGTAGTGCCTTTGCGTAGGGGAAAAACCTTACGAATACCTTACCCTTACCTTACGTGAGTATTATCTAAGATTTGAATGGCTGATTAATAAATCCATGACACTGTAACGAGATGAGCAAATTTGCATTTTGTAGAGCATTTATTAAAGCCGAATAACTAGGTAAGTACATTGAGTGTTAATTGCGACGTAGTTCTATCCCATAAGATAAACAATCACTACGTCGAATACCATTTTCATACATGAACGATGCATCATAATTGAAATTAATTGTTGCGTTCATGAATATTAATAGTTCTTATTACGCGCCTGTCGACATTGATTGATGGCATCCTGTGTCGCCTGATTTTACATACTTAGTTGGAACAGTAAATTATTTTGTAAACTATTTGGTATAACATAACATATCTAACTTTTACTTTACGAAGTAATGGTGTTAGAACCGTCATTGCGCCAAGGGTGTCCATTGACGCAATCGCCTTCGTTACATGGAAGCACCTGTTTTCTATACAAAGAAATCCAGATGAGGTAAGTGGTCAACGTTGCTTAACAGATACAAGCTAAGGTAGTGCATTGCGAGCTTAAAAAGAGTGTTCTTTCTACGCTTCTTTCTTGAAGATAATAGGGGCATAGTTTCGTGGAAAGACCTCGGATGCAACATTGAGTAAGGTGCGAGGCAAAAAGGAACGCAAGAAGAGCACAATCAAATAAAGAGAACATTTATTAATTCAGGAAAATTTTATTTGCAAAAAGGACTTACTTAACCGAACCTTCTATTTTCTTATTAAAGTAAAATACACGTCGTATTTGCGCAGCAAAACTGCAAAAGCCATTTTATAAGCGCGCTCGAACGACCTCGTCTACTGGATGTAAAACAAAATAGATCCGAGATAGTGAACTTAATAGAATTCGAAGATGCCTGAATTTATTCTAATTTAAAATATTTTATGGAGATGGAAACTCCATTATACTGTGTAAATAGGTTGTACAATGTAGGAAAACGCAAAACTAATGAAAGGTAGCCTGTATATTTTTGATACTGTTTCAGAAAAATAAAAGAATTATGTCGCGGTAAGAGAACTAATAATACAATAATAAATATACCTTCTAGTAGCTCCTGCGCAACGTTATCGCAGTAAAAATTTGGTCTAGATATAAAAAACGAGTTCTCCATAATTTTGAGAACCAAAGGCATGTGAAGTCCGCCAACCCGCACTAGGCCAGTGTGGTGTTCTAAGCTAAGGCCTTCTCCTTGAGAGAGGAGACCTGACCGTTCAGTGGGTAACAGACACTAGTAATGAGTTACAGACAGATACCTGTAACCCAAAAGCTTCCTTGAAAGTGTAACTATTATGTATTCACACATTCATAATATCTATTAAGTCATATTATTTATTAGGATTTTTACAAAGGTCTGCTTCATAGAATTTTATAAGCATAAAAGACTAGTCTTTACTAAACCCAGTAAGGGAGCAGACATAGACAAACTCTTTGTCTGAAATTTATAGAGCACCCGCCGTGAATCTACCTTAATATTTAATTAAAATTATGTCTTAGCCTGGTTTATAAATTCACAGGTAAATTTATTTATAAAACGTTTATGTAACACGTTCAATATTAGTAAAACCTAGTCCTATAAAAAGGAACAAACGATCTTATTAAAACCTACTCGTACTAGATAAAATTAAATATTCGTTTTTCGTGAGAACAATATTGTACCTACGTTAAGCCGGAGGACCATAAAATAACAAAGGCCCCCTTACCGATCGAAAGACGATCAAAAGAGTGATCTACTAAATTTAACTAGCAAGGCCTAAATAAACTTGGGTCTTCGGAAAAACGACTCGGATCACGTACCATTGTTTAAGCTGAACTAAGATCGTTAAATGCGAACGAGAAAATATTTATCAAGTAGCGAACATAATGGAATAAGATTTATGGAAAATCGAGATAGAATTCGTTTTTCTTCTGAATTGTAATCAGAGAAATCATTTTTGGAGTAGGTAGCTTATCTTTTTGAACAAGTAAAGTATTTACTACATCATATTATTGATTCGTGAACCACAAGGTCGAGTCTCCTCGCACAATGAGAATAATGTACCCTTGGCCACCACACTGAACAATTACAGTCTTGTTGATTTCATCTGCCTCTGAAAACATGTTGTAAAACGTATCTAACTCAAAAAGTGATCAGTATAGCCGATGGGATTTGAACCTGGACCTCTTAAACAAGAGACCGAACAGCAATTACCACAATACATACAAGACAAAAATAATATCTAACAATTCATAGCTTAGGCTTGGTATGTAACGTTATTCTGAACGATTTCTCTTATTCGTCTCCGGAATCGTAATCCGAGATAAATATTACGACTCCTTTTATTGTGAATGGGGCATAAAAGATACGAGTATGAGTATGAGGGTAAGGTTTAGTTTTCATAATAATATACACTTACAACTATCAGACAATACTTTGATCCTAAATAAATCTTCGATATTAATTTTTGATAAATCATTTTTAACTCAATAAACGCAAAATAAACAAAATAAACATTTCCTTTTAAAAGATTTTTTTTTAATTTTCATGACAGTAAAAAATGTAAACATTGGTTGCAACCCTTTTTATGTCCTGCTAGGCATAAGTCATTCCCCACAAAAGGGAAAGTCCTGGAGCATTTTCCACCAATCTGCTCCAATGCGGATTGGATAATGCGCGGACGCTCGCTGTATCATGTGTCCTTAGCAGTCAACGTGAGTGACGCGATCGTCGTTGCATATTGCACATTGCACTGAATATTAATATAGTCCCGTTTCTCTGAAGCGCGGAACGCATGATGCAATGTACCGAATGTACGTATGCATGCGACGCGCAGAGACCGCGCGGCGGCGTGTATGTTTTACGATTCATTTATTTTTACCTGTTTATAACATTTTAAACACACTTTGTTATGACATTTTTATGCGAAATTACCAATAAAAATTAAAAATAGCAGAAAAAATATTATATTGTCGAAAAATTGATAAGTAGTGCTGGTGATTTTTATGTTTTTCCTTTTCCTGTCCGACCAAATTGTAATGAAATTATTTTTAGAAGGTACCAAAAATTTACCAAAAATTGAAATAAAATGTCCATGAAATTTTAAACTGCAACGCACTATAACGCACACTCATATCATAAAGCGCATTCTAGTATAGTTTTTCTATAACCCTAATCAAAAACGATGTAATAAAAATGTTTTTACCAACCAAAACTTCATTCAACTGAAATACTCAAAATTATAAATTCTATTCACAATCGGAAAGCTGAAAGGCGCGGTCCGTCAGTACCTAAATTGAATTTTTTTATTAATTTTTATGCGATACAGTTTTTCGAAAACTCATTTTTGGCAAATAAAAATGTTTTACAGTCAACTGAATTGCATTTGAAATTTGGGACGCATCTGTTGTGTAACTATGCAAAGTTTGTTTGATTACCGCTAACAAAACTGAAACAAAGTGAGCATTTTAGTCATAGCCCAAGAGCTGTTATACATTTTTCGAGAAGTGTTGCATCACAAAATCATGTTGAATAGCTTATTTGGAATAACCGAACACAAAAAATGCAGACTTCGCTGACGGATTATGAAATTTAGCCAAACCCTAAACAATGAAAGAACGATAGCTTAACGAAATAATGATAGCAAAAAGACAGACCTTTTTGGCGGGATCTTAAATTAAAATAAAATCTTTACCCGTCTTTACCCGTCGAGGTCTATATTTTTATTTTTGTTGTCTTCAGCTATTGCTAATGATCAATTCAACACGATTTTATGATGCCTCAAACACTTCTCGAAAAATGTCCGCCACCTCTCCAGCTATCATGAATACCGGACGCGCATGAATCCATGCTTATTAACACATGGATAAATAAAGTTAAATGAAACAGTGTCGCATAATTTAAAATAAATTGTTGGAGCGCGAATTTTGTATTCAGAGTCCAATTATCTGATGTTCTAGCGAACCATACATGCCATTAATTTATTACAATTCTGGGTCCGTATGTTATAGTTACACTCATATAACTTCTACAGTATTTCATTTTAGTAAACCTTGGATGACGGTAGAGAATAAGTTTGTTCTAGTTTTAGCCACATTTTTCGTAGGTACCTAATGCTTGTTACAGTGTATTATTTATAGACCTACAATATGTTTGAACTCAAACTAGCGGTAAAATTTAAGGGCTAAAATAGACCAAATTTTCTCAACAATACACCACCTATATAGTTGCCCTTTACAAGCTACTGTTGCCCTTTACTATACAAGCCCCGTTTTTTTAATGGCAGCCATTTCAATTTTTTATTAAAATTTTATATTGCATGTAAAAGTTGTTCGTACGACAATGTCATTGAATACAATTTGTTGCATATAGAGCGCTGTGTATAAATTTTGTCACGTTGCTTGGTCGATCGGTTGCCTTAGATACTCGTAGGATTTGCAACCTATTTGACCGTAATTATTTAACAAATTTAATAAAATCCTCCTATATTCTGCAATGCATACATTGTTGTTGTTATGTTACTGTGACCATTAACGATTTCATTGTTAATTGTAGCCGGCCGGAGCGTGACAGGAAAAACTGGCGATTACATCGGGATCTAGATCACATCTGTTCTCCGAACTCAATTAATGTATCGCAGTCATAGAATAACGCCGAGCCTTGTATGGTGGTGAGCGTGACTGTGGACAATTTTGGTGCACTATGTTCTGAGTCATGTGTCTCGTTACTCGTTAGTACCTGTCCTATATTCTGTGACTAGCTGACCCGCCACACTTTGTTCTGCCAAAATAAAGAAATTTCTTCTTTGTTCCACACATTTTTTTCAGATTTTCTCACCGTATAAACCTGCCTTGGATTTATACAAACGTATCAAAACTAAAATGAGCTAAATTGGCCCAGCCGTTCGAGTTTTAGCGAGACTAACGAACAGCGATTTATTTTTATGACATATATAGATACCACCCATCGGATAACCACTTGTCATTAGGTGGCCAATCTGCCTCTTTACTTGGACTTACAAAAAAAAATCCTACTAGTGCGTAATCTGACTAACCGACTTGGTATGGATCCGACCGAACCGATCCGACATCGATCTCAATTTTTTACGACAGAAGAACTGAGTTGCAAGACTTGTTTTTTTACAAATTATGTTTTAGTTACAAATTATATTTTTGGTAGTTTTTATAATTATCTTAATAGACCAATATGGCTTAGAATGTAATCTCTTACTTTAGAGGTATGATGCGTATCACCTCCCTAACGCAACACAAGTCACGAAGAACTTGCTGTTCGAGATAATACGTGGTAACACGAGTATGTCTTCCCATGTAAGTCTCGAAGTAACAATTGCTCTTTAACTTCATTATTTGTTAAAGAAGAGATTGGCTCACTTGCTTGTCAAAATTTTCTTATTCTATAAATAAAAATTGACGTCATAAGCGCCCTTATACGCTTTGATGTAAACGTTTGAGCCGTAAACAAAGCCTATCTCACGCCCCCATCTCGTGCCGAAGCAAATCTGAGATTTCATTAAGCACATATTCGCACGGGTGCTATCGAGGTAGGTATTTCGGACAAATAAAAGACGTCGTAAAAAGCTAATTTACATAAAATTCCTGAGGCGACTTGTAGGAATGCATGCATATATACTTTCTTAGGTCTGTTTTGGAGCTGATCGGGGGTCAGATTACGCCGGTGTGGTGCATGAAATATGCGGTAACCAGCCTGATGGTCTGTAGGCCAGCGACAGGTTTTGTGACTAAATTCCTCCAGGCCAACAATTTGAATGATGCTTAAGAGTGTAGAACTAAGGAGCCTGGTGATCGTCAGCTTCATGAGTGGCACACTCCGAAGTATAAAAAAAAATTTAGTCACTTCCTATTGAATCTTTCTTTAAATTATAACAAGAGAGACAAAAATCGTCAGCTGATCATAAAATGGTGAAAAATATATAAAAAATTCAATGTCTTCCACCCAATTGAAAATTTGTCAAATTAAAAAATTTGTCATTTATTATTTATTGTTTGTGTGTAATTGAGTAACTGTAAATTAACATAATATTTTTTACATACTTTGGCGGACGCCGCTGCTCAACCCAGCCATGGCGCCGCCGCGCCGATGCTTACGACCACTATGGCTAGTTCTACTCTCTTTAAGCATTCTACGAGCTAGACCGGGAGGAAATGCTTGACAAAACTCGCGCCTGGCTCAGGGACCACGAAGAGGGTTGTTTTAATTTAATTCAAAGGATAAGCCGCTGGGCGAGTGAGAAAATAAATCGTTTGCAGATAATGACGAGCGATAATTCACGGCGGCGACCGGCGCGGCCGCGACGAACAACCTGTATAACTCGAACGAGTACCGCCTTATAAAGTAATCAGAGTTATACCGTGAGACTGCAGTAATAACTCCATGTTCAGTTACAATTGGAGATGTTATTTTTGTATTAACAAGTTACTTTAAAGACGATATTACATCAAACGTCCGACCCGTTTAAAGATTTAAAGTTGGTGTTGGAATTATTCAAAAAGAATGAACTGAGTATTACATTATTTCACATTCACAGCTCATGTTTAAAGGTGTGCAGCCAATCGAACGGCCTGTGGTGGTGGCAATTTAGCCTTAAAATATTCTCAACTTGAACGTGAATATATTCTTGCATGGCTGAAGCTACGGACTTCACGGTCAATTGGACTAGGATTGGTTGGCGCAGGAGAAAAGGAAGAACACGGATGTTGAAAATAAGAACTGTCATTATTGTAATGGATGTACCTAATATAGAAAAGATTCATAAGCTGTAGATATAATTTCGTTTTATTATTGCAGATTCTAAAGTATCTAACTAAGCGACCATACATACAGGCCACGCGTTATAAACTTATGAATATGTGGGCATCTGAGTAAAAGGCTCTGTAATCATGACGAATGCGGGTCACCCAGCCTTTGGCCCTAAACAAACAGCCGAGCCTCAAGCCTCAAACACAAACGATAACACACTCCGCGGGAACATTTCGCAGGCCCTTAACAAACAACAAACTCGTAGTTATATTATTTCAAGTTAAAATAATAAATTTTAAAACGATTATATTGTTTGCTGTATGCATAGTTTATTTATAGCTTTAATCGGATTGTGAAAGAAATATTGTATGCAAAAAGTATGTAACAGTGTAAATTCCTAATCCATCGCCATGGTCCAAATACGCGATTTGGACTTCACATGCATTTAATAACATTATGGAGGACTAGCCATGACGGTTTCTTTGTTATAGTAACCGTCATGAGTCGTGAGCACAGATTATCGGTGGTAGGGATATTGTATACTTTCGGCCAATGTACAGCAGCCGAAAAAACGCTGGACCAATAGACGACGCACACTGACGAACTGACGTTTGTCGAACCAATCGTGTGCACCGCAGCGCAGCAATATCAAACCGACCAATGAAAGTTCTGCTCACCACTCGTGACGGCAACTATACCATTGCAGCGGTGACATTTCATTTTAAAAAAGGTCATTACTTGGAAAAACATGGGTGGATGTCGCTGGGATTTGATTCCGGACCCCTCAAGCGAGTGACTGAATTCTTAGCCACTGGGCGATCACCGACCCTGACCTCATTAACATCTATGATATAAATAGGTACAAAGTTTGAAAGCATGCTGCATGTACATAAATCAATCACTTAGTTACTATAATATGAGTAATAAAATAACGTAGCGCTCCGCAATAATGTTAGTAGATATCCAATAATAGACGTTACACGCGACATGATTTCATTCATGATTAATGCTGAGGTAATTCTGCCTTATGTCATACGGCGAAACGAAGAAATAAAAAAAATATTACCAATAAAATCTGGCTCTGGGCCAAAAATCACAAAACGACCGCTGTTTATGCTGGAAGAGACACACAACTGCCGTCGTAAAGATTTGCCTCACTGATTACTAAACGTTTCGGTGGTCCACTTCATTAGTGCAAAATCATGGATATAATTTTATTAAGAGATTATATTATAAAAGGTCGTTGCACTTAAGAAGGTTGGTAAGTTTGGTAAGTTTTTCTAGAGATTGAGGAGTAGGTACCCCACTAAACTAACTTTAGTCAATAATTAAGATTATATTATATAAATAATTAAAGACCATGAGACTCCCTTATAAGTAGATCGGACTTCACTGGTGAGTTCCACTGCTGAAAACTCCAGAAAAACTTTTAGTGAAAAGATGTTCTACATAAGTTGGGATCACGAAAAAGATTTTAGGAATAGCAACCCAAAATCAAATCATGTTATAGCACTAAATTGTTATACGAGTATTCCAGAGTTTACGACCTTGTCATAAACCTCGAGACTTCGTGGATCGATCGCTCGCAAGATTTGCGACTTCCAACGTTTATAATTCTGCTTGTATAGTTTTGCTTTACCAAATGACCTCTTGAAAGCGAGTTAAACTCTTGAACATCCTATGAACTATTAATATCCTATAGGTAAAAAGCGTTAAAATATCAAAAATCAGTCCATAACAACTGAAAAAGTACTGAACTTACTCTATCGATAGTAAATTAATCAGTCTAGTGAGCTAGATTTTTGGATAATCATAAATGCAGCTTTTCAGCTGAATTACATTTTTAAATAATTAGTTGTGAATGGTGGAAACATTCCCATTACCTCGAGTTTTGACAGGGAAAATCGTCTGAAGGAAAAATCCGCCTGGCGACCGAGCTTCCGAAAGAAAACAATGGGAGGCCGCACCCGTTCCGCATGATTACCCACTGCGGGTATTTCACCATGAAGCTATATAGCTTGATTTTCAAATTAAAATCCATAAACTGCATGATATAACAACAATGTTGAATAAAAACTGAGAAATGAACGGTGACCACTTACCATAAAGTAGCCCGTTTGCCTGTTTGTCTGGTTCGCTCGGTATTAAAAAAACTAAATTGTTACTGGTCATTATATCAGAATTCATTTCTTTTTAGTGGCACTACATTACATATTATTATTCCAAAGTAACGAGTTGGATTCTTGGCTGGGGTCATTTTGGGTTTTCAGAAATTCAATGATCCAGTTTTAGTTTTCTTTGAAATCGTTCTCGATCCTCCTTATTTGTGTAATTATCCCTATCCCTAAAATCCAACCTGCTCCTATATCTCACATTACACCCACACCCGCTTTATTTAGTGAAACCTACGAACCTAACGTACCTACATACCTATGAATATCCATTTTGAAGATATGAAGATTAAAACTGACGTTTAATCCGGAGTCGAGCGTCAAATCCTGCAATGTGGGCCAGATGCGCCTAAACTAAGCCATTAGGCACAAAGTTTACTATGAGTGCCACGACACACATTTTAGACGCATTCGGAGTAAATTTGCCAGTTACTGCGCTTCCATCAGCTGCTACGCTTAATTATTCAACTCAATTTGCCAACCATTTAAACAGACATTAATTTCTTTAAGCGCGCATAGCTCCGCAGCCAAAATTGATCGCAAGCGATCGAAGGAGTTACGCAACGTCGGGCTCAGTAGATACCTGGATGGGCGACTACTAGTAGCGAATTAAATGAGCGCTTCCGTGCTGAGGGCACGTTAAGCCGTCTGTCCCGGTTGTTATCGATACGATAGTAGTCGTTAAAACTTGTCGGAGGCCCTATGGGCTGTTTAAAAACATCCGACACGTTGCGCATTGGCCTGTCTCCACCAATCCGCTTTGGAACAACATGTTGGAGTATGCTGCAAGGAGTTTTGTGGGGAGAGACCCGTGCCCAAGACTGACACATAAAAGGGTTGCAGCCAAATTTCTTCAAAAGTAACCGAAACCATAGAAGCGTTATCCTGATGTATTAAATGTCCTCTCTTCTGTGAGTCCTCTCTTTAACTGCGATAGCCAAGGGCGTACATATAGCCTTAGTGAATCTTGCTGAAGCCAATGCATACGACTTAATTGTTCACCTTAAAGTTTCTCTGGCTGTGATAGTACCAACTGTTTCAACGAAAAGGAAATGAAATGAAAACAATTATTGCACACAAACGGTTCATTAATAGGTTTACTTTATCAGAAAACATTATCAGATTTGGATAGCTTACATTATAACAACTATACACCTAATAAATTATCAAAAAATAACTTAATAAAGCCAGACATATACGAGTTAATGGCCACGCTATTTTAAAAACTTTTAATTTGTATTTTAATTTATGTTATCACATCACAGACAGCTGATAAAACAAATCTAAAACAATTAACAAAAACAATGAACCCTCGAGCGTGCGAACCGCATCGAATCAAAGAGCCGTATTCAACTTCAAACACGAATATAATTCACACATATCCGAGATAAAGTAAACTGCGAGGTGTGTTCGACACAGCCTCCGGTCTGATATGGCTTCAGGTAAATCGGAATCCGATGACATCTTTATAATAAATATTATGTAAATGATATTAAAGAGCAAGTATACAAAGAAAAAGTGTGGAGCAGAGTGAGAATATTAGATAGGTACGATAAAAAGTATAACATTAATCTTTTAAATATAGTAGTAAAATTTAAACAATATTTAAGAATTAAATTTAAATTTGCTTTGAAGTATAAAACGCATTAAAATTTTAGCCTTTCCAAATATATCATATGTCACTAAAAGTTCGTAGCGTATTTAAATTTACATTTAAACTTTAAATTTTAAACTTAAAATATCGCAAAGAGTAAAACATAAAAGTAAATTCAAATACGAGTGACGCGATACAATATCGCCACAAATACACAAAAGAAGCTTTGTGAAATTGGAGTTCTCAGAAGCGAATATTTGGGCAATATACAGAATACCTGAACCATGTTTTACGCTCATCGGAGTCTCATTACAGAAGGTTTAATTAAAGTTAAATCCTTGTATTCCCTCCATTGGTATTGGCATGACATTTTGCAATCAAACGTTACTAAATAACACAGTCACATAGTTACAATACATACATACATACCTCTGTGACTGGGTTTAGAAGTAAAATTAAGTCTGGAAAACAGAGCTAAAAATAGATTAAGTTTTATTGTAAAAGGTCGGACCTCCTTTTATTATTAGGTAGGTTTGGTGATGGATGCGGGTTTGTGATTAAGTGTGATAACATTGTGATAAGTATTTCAGAAAAGTCATTAATGCGTGCCTCTGGAATACACACCCGGGCCATTGGAGGAAGAGATCAAGCTTCTACCACTGGTTTAACGGTTTCTAACGGCCCTGTCAGTAACCCATTAATGACCCACTACAGGGTCGGGTCTCCTTCTCGTAATGAGAGGTATGTAGGCCTTAGTCCACCACGCTGGCCCACTGCGGGTTGGTAGACTTCACATGCCTTTGAGAACATTTTTTTTTGTGAACTCTCAGGCATGCAGGTTTCCTCACGATGTTTTCCTTGACCGTAACAGCAGGTGATATTTAATTTTTATAAAGCGCACATAACTTTTTCACAAAGTCATTGGGATTCGAACCCGGACCCCTCGATTCGAGGTCGAATTCTAAGCCACTGGGCTATCACCGCTCCTAACGGCCCTACCTATAATGAAACTAAACCTAAAATGAATGTCGTCATTACTGCTAGTAACTGCCACGCATATGTTTTCAGTGATCGCTGCAACAGTAACCCAAATTCTGTTTTAAGCGGACGGCCCTCTGTCATGGCTTTACAGATTGCAGAACATTATCGTGATATAGTTTCCGTGATAAAACGTGAACTACAGTTGGCTAACAGAGAAACTGGTTACATGTAGGTTTGAATTAAACCACGAGTAAAAAATTTAAATATGAATTAAAAGGTTGCTAATCAATACCGGCCTACGCAAAAGTCTACTGAATTTGACTATTGTCGTGAAAATTGTCTTTTATATACTACGAAAAACCTTTTATGTTTTACTCTTTGCGATATTTTAGGAATAGGAGATCCTCAACAGGATAGGTGATCATGCCTGGGGAGCGGCCGTGCTCCCATTACGAGATGTCGGAGTTTTGTATATTATATACCAGCGATGTAGAAAACTTCTATAGCGTGATTCAGAACGAGTGGTGGAAGTTTCTTTGGAGAAAAGTTTATTAAAATGATTACATACTATCTTGTACTGGTGCATCATAAACAACCACATAAATATTAAAGCGTGAAAAATAAATTTTTCCTACGATTTCTTTTCTTAAAAGTTTATCTTATCTTTTTCACTTATTGCGAATTTGCAAGAGACAATAATATTCGTCGATGCAATGATTCCATTTGATTTGGTTCACCTCCTTCAAACGGAGAATAATTGGACATTTGCTTCGTTTATAGATTTGGGCTTAAAATGTTTGTTTATAAGTTTTAAAGTTTAACCTTTAGACAACTTTCTTATACCCTAATAGGTACTACTTAGGGTCTTACTACTGGCACTTAAGGTAATATTATGTGGTAGAATCGACGATGAAAAAGTGCAATTTGCACTATCATGAAAGGTGTTAAAGGCATAATGACACAACAGGCAGATTCTGAATGTGTTATATTACTACCTTACCTTAGGTACTATCTACGCTACTTACCTTAAATTTTCTTAAGCTTATGTCGTTCATAAAACAGCCAATTTTATTACCTGAAACAAAAAATAAGATATTAAAATTAAATTTCATTAAATAAATCTCTTGCTTGTCAGTTGACACGCCTAAGAAAGTAAATGAATATTATGTAAGAAAACACAGTTTGCGTGCAAATATAGAATGAAAACAGAGTGTCAATTTCTTACTCAGGTTTTAAGCCTTCCTTTGTATGCAAATATTTTGGCCCAAGACTTAGGTGTTACATATTCAAAGCGAACACATATTCTAAATATTCGTGTGAACTCTCTCTGGGCGGGAACAAGACAAGGTTGGAATATAACCAACGCGAAAATCTTCATTTGACACCACAGCGCTCATCTAAATCTAGATTTTTTGAATAAATATTCGTTGTGTCGGAATTCTCAGATGTCGTTTTCTTGTATACAAAATACCTGAAGAGTCGCCATTTCATTACAGTTTGAAGAATAGGTATAAGATACGTATTAAGCTTCAAATTTAATAGAATTATGACATTTCAACCCTCAAAATCCTTTCCAAACCCCATCACTCCTCAAGATATTCGATCCTAGATAAGCTTCAATTTGGTTAAATATCGCGTTGCTCTTCAGTTAATTCTCAACTTTGTAGGTATCAAGGATTTATTAAAATATCTCGGGAAACCAAACTTCTTTATGGGTATGGATTTGTTATGGAGATGGCGATACATACCTTCTCAGGCGATCTATAGTGACTCTACCACCTATTAAAACCTGTTTATCCACACATCACCATATTTATAGGTATCACAATTTATTTTGAAATGTATCGTGTCAATCTATGATGGTTATATGCGCACTGCACTTATGCAACTCGCGATACAACGCAGTCCTGCATAATGCATACATAAACATGAAGCACATAATAATGGTCCAGTGGAAGGAAAATCTGATAAATGACATAGATAACGATAAATAGCTTGTGGGTTTTTTCCTTTACCTGCTAAAAATAGGTAGGATAAACGGTTTAATACGCATATCAGTGTTTAGTACCAAGATATTAAAATTGTTTAAATTCTATTAACTTCTTCATTTAAAATAATTTTAAAAGAAAATATTTTGATATTTTTCTTATTCATATACAGTTAATTAAAAGAATGACTCAATTGCCTTTATTGAAACATAAGCTACCATTGTAAATTAAGAGTTTGATTTTCGATACACTTTCATTTTGAGAACTTGTTTTACTATCAGATGTCCCAGTTTATGGTATTTTTAAATAGAAACATATAAATCACTCATAAATTTCTTCTTGTATTAGTTTGGCAGTGTCTGGGGAGGTTACTACAAACTCCTAATACCATCATACAGCAATGATGTTTTGTTTTAATTTAAAACCCATTCATTAAAGAATTGTGTTGCCGATGCTGCGTAGACCGTTTAGACCTGGGGGGTTACTACAAACTCCTAAAATCATCATATAGCAATTTTTTTTGTTTTAAATTAAAACAAGACATCATGTTTTAAATTAAAACAAACATCATTGTTTTATGATGGTTTTAGGAGTTTGTAGTAACCCCCCAGACACTGCCAAACTAATACAAGAAGAAATTCATGTTCATAGGGAAGATCCCTGGAGTCTATGAACTGGACTAACCCGTGCTCAATATAATTGCGCCGCAATATTGTAGGTAATTATGAGAACTCGAAAGCGAACTGTTTTCTGGAGGTCTAACTTTGAGGTATCCACATTTTATTCGAATAACACATCTTGACTGTTATTCTGCTAATTTTACTGCGTTTTAATTAATTCATGATGCAAAAATTACCATATCTGTCAATAAACATGCCGTCCATAATGCCCCATGCATACACATTATGTGCACTATTGTTTCTGGAGACAAAGAGAACATTCGCCGACCGGTCGATGAATATTAACGATTATGTAAGTCGATCAGACATTATAATTTGAATGTATGACATGTAAAACGCCCTGAGTCCTGTGTTTTGATGGCTGCCAAGTTGCCAACGAATACGTAACGAGAACTGTTAGCAAATATTACCGTACTTTCTTAACCTTTGTCTACACTTAGGTTATTCTTTAATGTTTCTGTCATATCCTTAGAATTCTGTACACACATCAGTTTTGCACCACACACAAAGGATGTTGATCAAATTTTATTGTTGGTAGTTGCTTTGGACAATTAGATGACACCACGATACTTTTACCAAAACAGGCTTTGGGGTGACACGTTAGACTTAATTTTTTACCCTAAAGAAATGTGAAGTATTTGCTGTTAAGCTTATTAATTTACGTTAAAATAATCTAAACACTTCAATTTTCTGCCTTGTACCTTCTGTATCTGTCTTTTATTGCTATTTAGTAGTTTCTCATTTTACCATGTTGTTTTTTTCCTTTAGATTTTAAACAAACCTTTTTCTAGATTTCTATTTACGTACACAATAATGTTAAATTAACTGAACGGAATGCACGAATTCCATTTAATTACGGCTTACATTAAAGATTTACTCAACAAATGCATTGGAAGCAGCCAATATGCAAACTACTCATTACACTGAAAGCTTAACATTGTACGTTGCAAACATATTCAGGTCAATTGAACAGATTAGATCGAACCCTGTTTCGTTAAAATATTTCCATCTTCAATAGACTGGAACGACTATTCAATTACAGCGGCCGTCGGAACCTAGTTGAAGAAAGATGTATGATGGTTTGATTCAGCCAATAATGTAAGACGGATTATACTAAATGGATGATTATGTGTGTATCAGTATGTGGTATATTTATTGGTAGGTTCATTTTCATAATATAGATAGCTCACAATATATATATATATTATGCGAAGGTTATATTAAGTAAAATTTAGTTTTTTGGTTGCCTGGAAGAAATTGCTTATTAGGTAAGCAATAAGGCCGCCTGTTGCACCAGTAATATGCTTGTTGTACTATTTTTCTCGCCTGTATTTTTGTGAATTTTTTGTACTGTGTACAATAAAGAGTTTTTGTTGTTGTTCTAAATATAATATGTTAAGGTTTCATCTATTATATGGTCTAAAAATGTTATATTTGTTTGTAGGGGCTAATTTACTCCTCAGGAAATTTACTCCTCATTAATCCTATGATTACTGAAAAATTATCTCGATTTTCACGAGGGCTAGGTCGTGACCTAAGCTAGTCAAGTTTGTATCTATTAAGTACAATTATACACTTTTAAGCTACATGTTTCACGCCGAGGCATGGCTGTTGTTCCCTTGCTAACATGCATGTCATATAGGTAAGTACTTATCAATTGGTATAATAATATATATCAGGTACTATTACTAATACCTTTTACAAACCAAGCATGGCTGTTGTTCCCTTGCTAACATGCATGTCATATAGGTAAGTACTTATCAATTGGTATAATAATATATATCAGGTACTATTACTAATACCTTTTACAAACCGGAGACGGTGATGGATATCTAAAAGCTCAAGCTAATGCAACGGTGGCCTACGCTCGCTCGCGAGCTCATTACTTGCATATGAATATAAGGAACTCCCGCGCAGTATTAGGCCTTACATTGCATCATTACAAAGATAAGAAGTCGACTCTCCTGTCTACTTATACATTAATCAAACACCTATCTGCCTAGATGGATGATTATAATGTTTGGTACTGCGTTTAAAACCATTGCCTGTATAGAAATATTTTAAAACGTACATAGGTACTCGTACTACATATATTTTCAGAGCTGACTGGGGATTCTTTGAAAGAAACATTAAAAGAGCTGTTCTCCTAACCCAGCAAGGCCTTATAGTTAAATTATATAACTTTTCACTCAGAAGCAGTCATTTTAAAAATCATTTTATTTTTTCATTAAACAAGAGCCTTATTTCGACAATTTGACTACTGTTCGTGTTTGAAAAACTACGAACGCGTTTGTACAACAAAAAATTCAAAAGCCCTCATAATGCTTTTAATAAGCAGTTAGTTATGCAATACGTGAATGCACTTAAAACGTAACACTGAAATACTGAACTTCCCGTGCAGTAATAACTGAAACTTATGAAGAAATAAGTGCTCTTATGGCTTCCAGCCAAAAGCAAAAAGGCCACAAAACTTCATAACAGTAATTAGGAACATAGAATTCTGAAAACGTCTCATTAAATTACGTAATGAATGTAGTCGTAATATAGATACAACTTGCTCGGGGAGGTATCTTACCGCCATTCTCTTATCGCAGTGAAGCAGCGGCAGCGTGATCTTCATATCTTGTATTTCGGTTGGGGAGGTGTGGTTGCCTGCGATACTTTATTTTAGGCGAACATCTTAGTTCTATTGAATGCACCCAAATGTGACCTGAGATGAGATTTCTATGCTATTAAATATTACCCATGTATAGAATATAATATCTAGGTATTAATTAACTTGTGTAATAAGCTTATAACAACCGATTTCAAGAGAATTCAATCCAATTACATTAACCTTGTGGCTTGCACTAACGACCTTAGTAGACTAAGGAGTATACTGGTGGACATGGGCCTCCCCTAATGGAAGTACGAAAGACTGAAAGTAAGAAAGGACATTAACCCCACCTATGATATGATCCCTAAACCAGGCGCAAATTTCGTCAGTCATTTCCTCCCGGTCGATAACTATGTACGAGTAGTAAGAGCTAAAAAAAATTATATACACTTTGGAAGCTGCCGCTGCTCAAACCAATAGAATAGGTCACCAGGATCCCTAGTTCTACTCTCTTAAGTAGGTATTCTAAAAAATATTGGCCGTAAGGAAATTGGACACGAAAACCTGTCGCTCGGTTACTTGGCCAATCAAAGCGAATACCCATACAGTTTCAATTCCGAGAAACAAAACATACTATAACTTTGCGAAATGTCAAAAGTTTCTAACATAATATTTTCTTGGACATTAAAAAAGTTTAATTCCCAATGGCCACAACCGAGAACTGTTTAACTTATAACCGACGGGAACTCTCTGCGGCATTTCACAAACCTACGTTCAATGGAATCTTTGGAAGAACTTTACTATTCATACCTAGGGTTTTCAATACCCCGTAAAGCGCCATTTTTATATAGAAGTGGTAAATGAGGCCATCTGAGTTAAGGTCGTGATTGCAAGCCATAAATACTCAATCTCAAATTAAAACCCAACGAGAAATTTTGAGTTCGTGCGTTATTAAATTGAGAATTATTATGGTATGGTGATAAAACTAATAAAAACGTGTTCAAAAATAACTTCATAAGTTTAAAAAGCCCCGACGAGAAAAACATTAGGTATTTAGAACTGATGTCTAAAATAATAAATTAATTGAGTCAATTGACCCGGAAACTCGAAACACACTCTTGAACTAATGCGTAGAAATGTAATATATCTCAATAAAGATTACTAATAAAAAAAACTCCCAGAAGATTCTTAAGACCTTAAACATCGGACTGCTCTGAGGAATCAAAACAAAGCAGAAGTTAATCGGAGTCCACTATCAATATCAATGAGTGCCGATCAGCGAGCGTGGGACTCTGACCACGAGTAGGGGCCGCTCGTTTATAACATCGCCACGCGGTGACGGACTGGCCCAATTTGGACATGTCCGTTCAGAGGTGCCGGGGCCTGGGGTAAGACTCTTGAAATCGTACCTACTTGTCCGGTGATGTGCATGGTTTATGTCGCTTTGTGAATAGAAGACAGCTTAATAGTTTAAGCAGCATACTTATTGATTTAATGAAAGTATTTAACAAAAAAATTTAAGGCCCTGATTCCGAGTTCACTCTAGAGGGAAATAACTGGAACACACGAAATGTCCATTATTTCAACGTTTACAAAGATTCCATAAAACTCTTTAAGTTATCGTTTTCTTGTTCATAGTAAGAATAAAAGTTAAGTAAATTAGTCAAACTCCCGCTATGTAACTCGATCATTAAAAAGTTTGAATTGCGTACTTAAACTAAGCTGTAGTGGTCGTTTGCAATAAGATTAGTTTATCTCTTATGTTATTTATGTATTACATTTATTTATATTTTTAAGATTTATTAAGGATTATATTTAAAAAATAGGTATTGAATGCAGCCAATTAACATATCGACTTCTATGATTTTAATGTCTGCTTACGCCTCGTATATAAATAAGATAAATATCAAAGTAACTGGAATCAATACAAAAACTAACGGATCATTTCTAAGATAATGAAGGAGTCTATACAAACTATACAAAGTAACCAGTTAATCTGAACGCATGCAAGGCTCATTACCATCTCCTATTCATTAAGTATACGGCTGTTTTTTGTATCGTTAGTCAATAATTTGTTTCTTTTATACACGTACAATATCGATTGCGAACCGAATGATTAAGAAAAAAGTTAACTACGCAGATTATACGGTACTTCTCGTATTTTTTTATAGTTTTTATAACATAAATTTCAGTCACTCAAAGTAAATTGTCCTTTGGCTGCTATACAACGTAACACCTCTAATTTGTTACACATACAACATCAATGAGTATACTACAGGCACAGAGTTGTGTTGAGTCCTGTGATATAAAAAAAAACTTGGAGTCTTAAATAAAACTTGGAATTTACTGTATAAGCACAAATAACACGTAGTCGCCACGTCGCGGAACAAAACGTGTCGTGAATGCAATGCGCAGGAATGTCTGGACTCGGGTTTGTCTCCCACCCGCTAGAGGGGAATGTCCATTATATTCCTATATTTCCTCTTTGGTATTCTTGTAAAAAGCTTTTAAACAATAGAATCATATTTCTAAAGAAACCAACTTTGTAATACGTGGGTCTATTGTACATGACAATATACGTATGTACGTAAATTGAGCAAACGTTCGGTTTCCATAGGTTTGTATAAAGCAATCTAAAGTTAGCCTATTCATTATATCTAAAAAAATATTTTAAATTAATATAACGATTCAACCTGACTAATTTCAAGCTGATTTCTTTGAGGACGCGACGGAAATCAATCAATTTGGCTGTTAATTTGACAATCTTCAAGAAACCTTATTTTCAAAGAAAAGTTGAAGAACTATGACTATAAACGTATATCATACCTATTAGTTAGAACCTTGGAAACGAGATGTATCAACCAAATATCGAAATAAAATCGTAATAATAGATAACGGTAAGATAACGAATAAGATAAAATAAAATAAATAGCAACAAATTATAATTGGACTTACTAAATAAACATCGTATTCGAATATTACCTTTTCATTAAAATATTTGATCTTTTTACCTCGCCCAAATCAGATGTTGAAATTGCGAAATATTTAATTCAAAGAGCTCTCAGACCCATTTGATTGCGATGATCGTGTGGCGTTTAGCAAAAACAATTTAATTATTCAGACATTAACACAGACACATCTGCCGTTTGGGAATAACCTTCAGTGCCGTATTCTGAAATGATACAGATTTGGGAGGACAAAAACGTTTATTTTATTATTGAAATGTAACTTGGCAAATACACAAAGGGTATGGCAAAATTTGTTAGTAATTATCACATTACTTCATATGTCGATGACCTTTTCGGATTTTTGAGAAAGTTTAATCGATGAAATGGGCAGTAATTTTTTTGAATCAAACAGTGTCAACTTATAAGTGCCACACTAAAAGATATTTGGAACATCATAGAGTTAATACATAGCAACTGAAACATAGATACTGTCTTTAGTTGTAAGTTGTTGCTCCATATAGTTATACCTTATAAAATAATGGTATAGGCAGTGTCCCTGTATCTACTGTACTGTACTTGCAAATGCTTTCAATATAATCAGAACTTGTGTTATACAAAACATATTCGTATATGTCATGGCAGGCCTCGTTTCACACTAACTGACTCTGAACATCAAGGATTAGCAGCAATTTCTATGCATGCATAGCATATTACACGCATACGTTACCGCATGCCCTACGACAGGGATGTCAAAATTAAAATTACTGAATATTCAAAAATGCCTCGATAGAGACATCGTTAGATGGATGGCTAGATTCAATTATTTTCTTATATTTTAAAGGGGAGGCAATCAATAACGGTTCCAAAATGAAAAATGTCGGCCTTCCCTGTTGACTCAGTCGACTGGGATAACTTACGTTAACTGACATCCCTAATGTTATTTAGTGTGTACTAAAGACATTTGCAGTATTACTCGCAGTTTGCCTAAACTGCAATTCCGAATTCCAAACACAATTTATAGCATCAGTCTTCCAATTAAATTGCAAACTTGCGCTTTAATCTAAATAGTTATTTAGATTAATATATAGTTATGATAATAAAGCGTAAACAATGTAACTATTAAAAGCCTCTACATGGATTGGACATGGATTATAATTACGTACGATTTCACCCGTCTTATTATTGTAAATATTTATAAATTTTAAACTTACTATAAATCTACTGACTTAAATCGACAAACTGGGCATAACATCAGACCAGTGCGATTACCCGTCTTACCCAGGCCCCGGCACCTCTGACCGGACATGTCCAAATTGGGCCAGTCCGTCACCGCGTGGCGATGTCATAAACGAGCGGCCCCTACTCGTGGTCAGAGTCCCACGCTCGCTGATCGGTACTCATTGATATTGATAGTGGACGCCGCTAACTACTGCTCAGTTTGATTTTAGGTGACTTTCCATCTTGATAGCGTTTTTAGAGCGTTGTAATTGTCATAAAGTCTGTCACTCACTCGATTAGATGGTGAATTAAAATTGAAATTAATACAATTATCTAGTTCCTCAGACATTTTGACGGCATCTTCATTGGTCGTTGGAGCAAGCATTTGAAGTGCCACGTGTCACAAGATCCGCATGTGGTTTTCATTCCGTGGGAGATTTCCGTTCATGCTTACTGGTTGTTAAACCGCTTGCATTTCAACCGAGTTATCGTCCAATACAGAAAGCAATCGCTCCAGTCATTCTGCAGCACCTGAGCTCACCGTGACATTCACTTTCTTGTCCATAAATTGGATTAACACGCCCCAACGGGCCGTAAACAGTTCTAATTTATTACACCAGATAGTTTAATGTGGTTCTCTATGCGCTTGCTTCGTAATATAATGTCGTGGACTGACAATAATCGTTCACTGCACTAAGTAGCCAGTAAATTCGCGTTAGACATTCAGATGGAGTCAAATAAGTGTGGCATACTCGTACAAACAGCAAAGTGGTGTTGAAAGCTTCGTGAGGAATTCAATATAGTAGATGATATCTCCGGTGTTATAAAAGTAAGAACTAACTAAAATTAAGTTAACATTCTATGCGTATTAAAGCGCTAACAATATGCAAATTTTGTAAAATATCATTCATAAGTCATTAAAAAATCAATGTCACCTGCTAACGGTGAAGGAAATTATCACGAGGAAACCTGCATGCCTGAGAGTAAAGTTATCCAAAATGTTCCCAAAGGATTTTGAAGTCCACGAACCCGCTTTAGACCAGCGTTATGGGCTAAGGACTACATCCTTCACATTATGAGAAGAGACATTACAGTAGTTCACTAATGGGTAAAGGAGTGAATAGATTAGTTTGCAAAAAATTTGGAACTCAGAGAATGAGACTGAATATAAGATAAAAATGAAAATACATAGGTAGTTTTAAAATTTTAATTTATTATTGTGAGATGGAGTTTGGAGCTCAACAGCGGTTGCTTGACTGACAGGGATTGAAACTAGGAACTATCATTATTGTAATGGATGTAATATAGAAAAAAATCATAAGTTGTTTGATTTCATTATATTATTCCAGATTCCTATAAAACTATGAAAATAAAAGCTTTCAAATTTCAAAACTTATTGTGTATAGTGTCTTCATTCAATATGGATCAAAAACAAAGCCACGGCTATCCGTCACGCGTAACTGAACAAAGGCAGAATTTCGATAGGAATGGCCATCTATTGATCGCAACAAAGGAGCTAATCAAGATGATTGCGCAAAGCTTTCAAGCCACAAAGAAGTCACACCTAGTACGGAATATTAGATATAATGTATTCAAAGTTATAAATAGCTGAAGTTTTATGATTTTTCCTTTATTGTGCTTATTTTTTTCTTTTTTGATATACATAGAAGTAGCGACTGAGCAAGACTGACAACGAGGGCCAAACTGGACTATAAATAAATAAATAAAATTTATTTATTAACTTAAGTCTGTCTCCCCTTCCCAAATGAAATAATCTACCATATTATATAATAAAAATATATACCTAATAAATATGTAAAAGTAGAATAAAGAATTGCTGATGTAAAATCCTAAATTTTTAGATCCATTGTATAGCTGAATAGCAGGTATTCAACATTCAAAAAATACCAACTAAACAAATAGAACTTATTTGACGATTCCCTATCGCTATTTGTCCAATTTACAACGCAGAGCCAATAAATAAACATGAAATCAAAAGCCCTGTGTTTCGAATAAATCCACCTCGGCCGCCGATGTCCAATTAGTTCTGCCATACAACAGCATCGATACATTGTTTATATCTTTATCGCTTCGATATTTCACGTTTTTAACATTAATTGAACTTTTAATACAATATAGTGCCGCTGTAAACAGAAAAAACTTAAAAAACGGTTACCGAAGTCGTTTATCTTTCGCGCCAAAATGACGTCCAACGTGCGACACCTCATTAACGCCCGAATGATAAAAGGGCAGGACCATTCGAGACAGACATACTCTTATCGATTCAGATATGTCAGGGAAGTTGTGACTGTCTTGGCGTCACTCCCTTCCGATGTACGTTTTTATAGGCTGACGAAGATAAACTACGTACGTATACGAATAGATACTTACGAGTATGTATGTCGCCAAGAAAAGTGGCCTTACTATGGTAGCACTTCACTTGGCTACTCGTATAAGTTAAAACAACTAAATAAATGAATAAATAAAATCTGAACACTACATTTAAAGTAGCGTAGGTATCAACTCATTTCATTTAAAATATTCATAAACATTCCTAAAACAGATTCGCTTACAATATTTTCATACCTAAATACTCGTATGGTAAAGTTGATCAAATAATTTGTAACAATAGTCCAGTCAGTTTGAACATTTAATTCACAATAATTCCAAAAGTTTTCAAATTTTGATGTAAGGTCGGGAATGGTATTAAAACAAACTATAAAATTTTGCAACCTGTTCTGCGGTCCGGAACATTGTTAAAATTGCAATTAAATTAATTTTTGCTATATGGTCGTGAAAAAAATTCCAAAAGTTCTGCAAACTTGGAGTGGTGTTAAATATATTATTTTACATCACGTGTCAAATTTGCAACCAATTTAAGTGTACGGAACATTTTTTTTTATTAAAAATTAATGTTTTTCTTTATTAAACTGAAGGAAAACGTTCCAAAAGTTCTGCAAATTTGACAGATATATCGGAAAAATATACCGAACGATTGTATAAATTTGCAACCTTTTACGTTGACCGGAACATATTTATTTATAATTCTTTTTAATTCGTGGTCATTTTTTCGAGTAAGGTGGTCTCGGAATAATTACAAAAGTTTTGAAAATTGGTTGCAAACTTCGAAAACATCTATTCTGATGCATTTGCAAATTTGCAACCTCATACGCGATCCGGAACTTTATGCAATTTTCAAAAATGTAATAAGGTGATAAAATAAAAAAATTAAAAAAATGCAAAAATGTAATTTTTTTATTTTATCACCTTATTACATTTTTGAAAATTGCATAAAGTTCCGGATCGCGTATGAGGTTGCAAATTTGCAAATGCATCAGAATAGATGTTTTCGAAGTTTGCAACCAAGTTTCAAAACTTTTGTAATTATTCCGAGACCACCTTACTCGAAAAAATGACCACGAATTAAAAAGAATTATAAATAAATATGTTCCGGTCAACGTAAAAGGTTGCAAATTTATACAATCGTTCGGTATATTTTTCCGATATATCTGTCAAATTTGCAGAACTTTTGGAACGTTTTCCTTCAGTTTAATAAAGAAAAACATTAATTTTTAATAAAAAAAATGTTCCGTACACTTAAATTGGTTGCAAATTTGACACGTGATGTAAAATAATATATTTAACACCACTCCAAGTTTGCAGAACTTTTGGATTTTTTTTCACGACCATATAGCAAAAATTAATTTAATTGCAATTTTAGCAATGTTCCGGACTGCGGACAAGGTTGCAAAATGAGATTTATTGTCGTCCCAATGTACCATTCACTTCACCGAAGTTTGAAAACTTTTGGAATTATTGTTAAATTTTCGATTTTGAATGTTCAAAATGACTGGACTACAACTCCATACCCATCTTTGTGCAAATAAACGTTTTGTCTTGGCCGTCAAATTGGAAGTATCTTCATGTGTGATACGACAGACTTCATACGCTGAAAATATAAATACCTACATAATAATTATAATAAGTATATATTGTGTTAGCATGTCTGTCGCATTAAACTACACTAAACATTTTATTGCAGCACGATGGTTATCCTAAAGGTTATCCGCAAGCATTGTAAGGTAAAGGTCATCTCAGGTTACTATGCTACATTCTGCACATCTATATGTGTGTACTTTTGTACTCTCTATTGTATCATTCCTGTACAATACACATTTTTCGCTGCTGTTGTGCTAAGCACTATTGGAAAGTTATATATAGATATATATAACTTTCCAATAAGTTATATATATGTAGATATAACTAAAGTGAAGACAAAACGTTGAAGAATCCAAAATAAATCCATCGTCCAGCTAGTTAAATAAAACCTATTAGGGTCGCAGTTGTCTCGAAAATATAATGAGTGTTTGGAGTTGTACGAGTAGTGGTTAATTCACCTGCGCGGAGGGTCCTGGGTTCGATTCCCAGCAGAGCAGAGATCTGAATAATGAATTCGAATTTCTGTTTCTGGTCTGGATGTGTTGTCCGTCCATGGCACACGTGACACAATCCTAGTGTGGGGAATCCTAGTGTGGGGCTATCAGTACGAAGCTTTATTTACTATTATTAAGCCTGTTACATACGCGAACCACGGAAGACATAATCTGGGTTAACTCCACGTGCGCCCTCAATCGGGATGTCGCTGACTCGACATTGCTGACCACAGAAGACATAATCTGGGTTAACTCCACGTGCGCCCTCAATCGGGGTGTCGCTGACTCGACATTGCTAAACCACGGAAGCAGCGCGCTAGGTCAAGGCGCGTCCTCAATACGTCAGCATTTAATAGTTTTCTTATCAAGCATAATTAGAATATTTCTGTACTATATATAGCTGGATCTCGGATCGACCGGCATTAGTAATAAGTTTAGCAATAGAGATAGGATTAAGTTTAGGAATAGTAATAGTAATAGTCATAGTGTATAATTTTAATTAGTTTAATAAAAATATTTTTAAGTACTCTGGTTTTTTTTGAGTCCTCCGGCTGTCGATAACGTAATTGGCGCAGTCGGTAGGATATCTCGAAGTAGTTAGGCTCAAGACCAAGAATCGGACGAAGACCAGCTGCTTACACTTTCAAGTGTTTCATCGGGGTATCCAGAACATCGTACGATCAGCCGAGGCAGCACTCAAAAATCAGCGCCGGAAAAGACCAGAGAAGGCAAATACATGTAAGTGCTTTGAATTGCATTTCCTGTTAGTGTTGCCAATCCTTTCCACCATTTTCCACCCTAAGTCTGTTAGGGCCCGGCAGTCTGAACTTCGTCAGGCTCGCCGTAGCGTTAGTGATAGCATTAGAAATCTAGAATCAGATTTAGGTTTAGAATTAGATAATCCTAGTTCAATAATCATGTTAGACTTAATAAAGCCTGAATGGTTCAACACTCACAATTGATTGACATTTTAGTGGAGAACCAACAGAAGTTAAATGAAACTTAAATTAATTTTACATAAAAATTACATTTACGAAGCTAAGTATGCCAAATTCGCACAACTCTTAGCTATTATCAGCGAAAACGCTGAGGACTTATATAGAAATAGTATTTAGAAATAATTAAATTAGAGAATATTTTAGCATTTATTCGTGCATCGAGCACTCATTGACAGAGAATATTTTAGCATTTATTCGTGCATCGAGCACTCACCATAGTATGATAGGTATAGATAACATAGAACATATGTTAATTAAACTTAGGAAAATTTATAGCAGTAATGAGATATTAGATGCTGAATTAAGAGATTATTATAATATAATTAAACCTGGTAGCTATTTTACTGATAAACGCATAGTAATAGTTTTTAAATTTCCCATTGTATCTCCTAATAATTTTGAATTTTACCGACTATCAATTGTTCCTAATAAACTCCAGCAAACCTTCATACCACCCTTTCCCTATATGGCAACCGATAGGAAGTCGTTCATGTACATGGAGGCTGAATGCCCGAAGTTTGGTCAACACTTTCTCTGTGAAGAAACAGGCAATCATCATCTGCGGGAACAACCGGATTGCATCCAGGGCATTATAATCAACCAGTCCTTGGATAAGTCATGCCACCCGACCAAGATCAGTTTCAACAAGGAAGCAATGGAGCAGTTGGATGACCGCCACTACACTCTCTTCTTCCCACCATACCATACGACGCTACCCTTCTACATCATTGGGGCACTCGCAATCGCCGTAGTTATAATAATTCGCCGCTACATGAACCACACTACCGCTACTCCTGAAAGGAAACCAGAACCCAAAAAGGACGAGGCTCACACCTATGCTATTCCTGAAGGATCCGGAACCCAGGAGACCGTACCAGCAACATTTTCGGCCAAAGTACTCAAATAGTTGCTGCTCTGGGGGTGGAGGTGTTACATACGCGAACCACGGAAGACATAATCTGGGTTAACTCCACGTGCGCCCTCAATCGGGATGTCGCTGACTCGACATTGCTGACCACAGAAGACATAATCTGGGTTAACTCCACGTGCGCCCTCAATCGGGGTGTCGCTGACTCGACATTGCTAAACCACGGAAGCAGCGCGCTAGGTCAAGGCGCGTCCTCAATACGTCAGCATTTAATAGTTTTCTTATCAAGCATAATTAGAATATTTCTGTACTATATATAGCTGGATCTCGGATCGACCGGCATTAGTAATAAGTTTAGCAATAGAGATAGGATTAAGTTTAGGAATAGTAATAGTAATAGTCATAGTGTATAATTTTAATTAGTTTAATAAAAATATTTTTAAGTACTCTGGTTTTTTTTGAGTCCTCCGGCTGTCGATAACGTAATTAGCCTGTCGTCAAAGTTAATAGAAACGCACCCACAAAGGTGACAAATGGATTTTTCCGTTGAGATCAAAGCTCTGAAATAGGTTGATATGCGAAACATAAAAATATAGATATGGCGCGTTGAGCGAACCTTCGCGAAAAGTTCGATAAAGTCATAACACAAGCCTGTACTGAGCCCTAGGCTTAGGTCATTACCTCTCTGCGGTAGAGCACGACTTTTATAGAGCGTTAAAGAGGGGCGAAAATACAGACAGCCGACCACCGCGACGACCAAATAAATGCGATGCGATTATAAAATACGATTTGCTACCAGAAAACCTTTTGCAAACAGAGCGAATTATTACTCTTGGTGCTTTTGAAAAAGAAAAGGAATATTAATCTCATTTATTAAATGAAAAAATAGCCTATAGATTATTAGATTATATTTATGTAAAATGGTACATGTTTAAGATTCATAGTCTGAATAAGCAGCAAGTGATATTAGATACTATCAATTAACACTCTTAGCCATCAGTTTAAATATGTTTTAATTACATTATCAAGCAAACGCTATATTAGAGTTTAACCTTAAAACAAGTCATTTTTCCTCAGCAAATTGTTTCAAAAAGCAACCAAAACAAACTTCACGCTGCATGACCGTCGCCATCACTGAGAGTCTGAGACCCTTAACGCAGACGTGATAGTCACCTCAATTTTCAACGGTCATTCGGAAAAATGTCATGTCCGGCGATAGGGAAGCTCTTCAACAGCACTCCAAAGTTTGCGCGAACCGTAATTAAAAGTTAGCGCAACGGCCAGTGTTAGGCGACTTCTCCACGGACGTATGGACGTATAGTCCGAATTTTTTGCTCTTGTCCAATTTGGTAAACAACTTTGCACTACTTTTTACTGAAATAAAAATTAAATTGCTTTAAAAAATAAATTATAGTGACTAGAAATCGGTTTCAGCATTAAATGACAATTTGTTTTTATATCTTAGTGATTATAGTCCAAGATCCCAGGGGCCATCCACCACGTCACTTATTTTTTGACAAACGAAGTTTTAGTACGTACGTACTAGATCCTAGTACGTACGTACTAGATCCTAGTACGTACGTACTAGATCCTAGTACGCTTATGCCTATATGAATTTTTGTGGGATTTTAATACGTGGTATATTTCTACCACCAAACTTGAAATAATCATTCCTATAGTCTCATATTCTATGGGTTTGCCGTGGTTAGCAATCTTTTTTGCTGTCTCTGTTTATAACAAGAACATTTACTCGCTCTTCAATTATTCCTCTTAATTTTTTTCTATAAGGCGTATGTGGAATCGCCGCAATACTTTTTGCAATAGAAATAGTGCCTAAGAAACAACGTCGACGCTATTGGTGTTCGATAAATTCTTAAAAGAAAGGCAACGTAGGTATAATTTTTCCGACGTGCTTTATAATATATTTTCTCGTTTTCTCGCTGCACTCCAAACTTTGCTTTCGAGGTGGAAAATTTTAAAGTAAAATATTTCAGAGTCGATCGTCATTTTATAAGCAATTTTTCTGGAAAATTGTATTTCATTTTATTTAACTTTTAACTACTAACGTACGTATACGTTAACTTGTGAACTTTACCTCAACATCACGCGCTTTGTTTTCAAAGCACCTAAACAAAATTTATAACAATGGTACCTATTATCAGGCAAAAGACATGAAAAACAGAATTTATTCACCTATATCATACTAGGATTTCTTATACTGCAAATACTGGCACACCGGAAACAGAAATTTAAAGGCGTAATTCAAATATCTGCTGCACTAATACTGAACGAGGATAGCGCACTCAAAGATCGTTAAAACACGAACTGCAAACGTACAAAATATTAGGCCAAACAATGAAAGAAATAAAGAAACGACGAACAAAAAAACCTCACGGCAACCAATAGACAGATCAAAGTTTATTACCGTTGATCATAAATCAACAATCTGCCTACGGCCTTTGATTGGACTGAGATCTATTATCCGACAGAACAGACTAATTAATGTGCTCAAACAAGAGGCCTAGAGATTCTACACGGATACTTCATTTCGCGTCAACACCAATGATCAAATAGCGTCTATGATTATGGAAATAAGGGTGAGAATTCTTTGAAACTGTTGCAACCTCCTTAACAAAGAAGACGTCTATAGGACTGCAGTTCCCATTGCGTAACCAATTGATGGATTGAAACGAGCCAAAGTCGTTAAACAAGTAGGTTTCCATGGTATTTAGAGGTATATAAAGATATCTTTTAAAATAACACACTTACTTTAGATGTTGTAGTTGTTTTAATTTTATTGTATCGTCTGTAACAAATAAACTATTTATATTCTAGTGTAAACGAAACTAAACTATAAAGAAACTACCCATAGGCTTAATAGGCTCTTGTTATTTTATAACAAAGTCTTATAAATTATCCTGATTATCCTGTTCTTGAAAATCTTGATACACATAATACTTTCAATTCACAAATCACTAATTCAGTAATTTTAATTGTAGATAAATAACTATAGTTGTTTTAGTTAACCTGAATTGTGCTTAGGAATTTTTTCGGAGCTGCAATCTGAACTCTTAATCTTGATTTTTAGAAATAGGAGAAAGTGAAACATACCTATAAATATATATAATCTCTGGTGTTTCAGGTGTAATGTGGTGACCATCTGCAATGTCCACGTAACATAAAACCTGAATGCTTGCCAATTCTTTAGTAATAAATATTACATTATATTATATTACTGAATAAAAAACAATAGTCCAGTAATGTAAAACCTTACCAAGCCTAAACGAACATAATAGCCCGAGAGCATTCCGAATAATTCTCAAATTTCGGACGATTAAACTTTGCTAGCGAGAACACATTAACTATTGTTCTGTCACAATTGTAAGCCGCAATAAATATTACCTTATCTTTTAGGACCATTCTGAATAGCGATGGTTAAGCTCAGACGTAGATATTACTGTACCTGAAACAATAAGAATATTTTAGAACTAATTACAAATAAAATTAACGAGCACCTTTGACCTAAGTATTACGTATATATTAAAAAATATATAAACCACGTTTTTTTAGTCTTCACAACTCTTCAAACATGTCTGATTAGGGGCTTTCTTAGTGCTCAGATGTCTGGCGGTGAGCAGGAACACCGTAGGATTTTAATTAGGTACTAGAATTCGGACATAAAACCCACGTTCCTACCAAGAGAAAATAAATGCCAATGATAGATTTTCAGACGCCTTGACGACAGTAAAACTCAATATTCGTTTGCTACATACAATATACCTACTATTGGATAACTCTATAATATGAGCAAAATTAGTCTTTGGAGATCTATACACGTTAATTAACGGAAATACAGTTAATTAATACAAATATGAACATCACCAACGTTTTACTGTATTTTAAAGATAAAATTCCAAAAATACATTTTCGTAACACCAAGTGAGCTTTGCCATTCAAGAATCAGCCCATCGCTCCCAACAATATTTCGCAATTTTCAATTCAAATTTTCTACAACATTGCTTTTGCAAGCCTGCTTTGCATTTTTTTCCCAGTCCGCGGTCGAAATACATTTTTCTACGACAGCGAAATAAGTTAAAAATTCTTGTGATCAAAATTGTAAATTAAAAAACACTTCAAGCGCGCTTAGTTTTTTTAGTCGAGAGCTTAAGTTCCAACTTCAAAAAGCGATAAAATGAAAAATAAGTAGTAATAATGATTAAAATAATAACAGGTTTAACACTGTTACAGTGCACAAAAGGCTTCAATTAGAGGCCTAGCAAAATTTGGATGATCAAGTTCATACTATTTTTGATGTGGTGGATTTATGAGTTAAAAGCTAATCTTCATAATGAAATCACATACTATCTTACAAATGATTTTCACTATAACATTGATCACTATTAAGTAAGTACTACCTCAAAATCGCATCATTAGACGTTACAACGCCAATTGCCTATATCAACGACGTAGTAGATGTCATAATAATTTCAATCAATATAAAGAAATGTCTTGGAACAGATTGACTCAATTAAAGAAATATCGAATAATGGCGAATCGGCGGCAAGTTGCCAAATATCAATTAATCTGAACACATAATCGATACAATTGGGATTTAAATCTTTGTTGACGATTGGAAGATTCAATAAGTGAACGATTTAAAAGGGAAATATATAAATTTATACATCTTCATCAAAGTGAAATAAAAAGAATAAAAAATTAAAACAGAAATAATACAAACAAAATCTACGTTTATAAATCCTTTAAAGTTAGAAGAATGGACTATAAAATGTAGTGAACAGATTGAACCAAGTGAATTGGTAATTAAAGTGTACCATAAATCTATAGATAGAAGAAATAACATGAATAAATAATATACCCAATGCATAATCAATATCAGTATTTTAAAAGCAATTTGAACTTGAAGCAGCATTAAAAAAGCTCAAGGTTTCAACACAACTGTAGTGGTATTCGAATTTAAAAGCTCATCAAAGCAATCAAAAGTTCTGCGAGAAATGAGGCTTAAGTTAATTAAGCTCGTAAAAAGCGTGAAACAATGAAACTCCTATTTAATCCAACAATCTAGCAAAGTAATAAGTCCAAGAATAGTTTTAAACGTTTTGGTGAACAATGCTATCTACCTGAGCCTGGACTTAAGGTGTCGTAAACCGTCTTAAGTCTTCCGGCATTGTTGCCGCAACATTCCCAGGATAATGGGTAAAGAAGCGAGGAAATGCGAGTGCCTCATTAGGCAGGTAGTTCAGCTAATAGGCAATGGCACTTGATGCAAACGACTGGCACTGAATGTCGTTTTCAAAGATGGGGATCTTTTCTCGGCCATTATGGGAGATGGTTCGCTTTTATTCGCCGTTTACTGGCGATTTTGCCTCTATAAATTTCAAAGAACGCTAGTGAGGATTTACATTTTAATTCAATAACTACTACGAGTAGGTACTTATGGTATCATCGGTATTACAGAAAATATTACGAGCTATATATAGTTACATAAGATTAAGAGATTTTTATTTACAATAATACGAGTCGTTTTACAATATTTGATTTGCAAGATATTAAATTCTAATACGTGGAAAAATTTCATTCATACAACCGTCCGCAAAATTCCAATAGGGAATTTTTCATTAGTCTTTGATATCCCAAATTAATTCGGCACGGATAAAAATACCTGGCCCTACATTAAAACGCAGAACACAAGCAAAATAAATAAAAAAGCAAACTTTATAAATCGAACGTAGCAGTATTTAAAATTAAATAATATTAAAAATGGAATTCAACGTCAGAGATTGACACTCTTAGCCTAGCTTTTATATGTTAATCAACCGCTGCTTTCATAGGAAGCTCAAGTACTTGTGTCTCTTGGAGGTCAGTACTGCGGTGACCTATATTGAAGGAGGCGTGGAGACCAAGGCCAAGAAAAGTTATGCAAGGACAGGTTAAGTGCTTGACATCGCTGGAATTTTTCTTTGTCGCAGAAATATTTTTCTTTATTCATTTTACGCCTACAAAATGTTTGTTTTACGTATTTTGTGTTTTAAGATTCTAAATCAAAATATGTAGCAGATACACAGCTACTACCTCATCATACCTATTGTGTCATCATAATACTCTCAGGTATGTACCTACCCTAGATCATTTGTTATTAAAATATATTATTTGCAACCAATACTACTATAACTGAATCCATCTACAATGTGGTGATGTCATCACTAATGTTTGTCTATGAAAATACATTTTAACATTTCGTTAAATCGATTTACTCCGCAATGACACAATTGATTTTATATACATCCTGAAACTAAGACTATCGATCCGATCCTATAAAATATATTAAATCCCGCTTTTTTCAGCCGAAAATTTGATACACCCATTCGACTGTACTTGTAACCGATGATTACTTTACTATACATTTAACACATATTTCTTTATACGAAAGCACAATCGCACTTGACTTATAATTCTATTAGGTCATGATCTAACAAAGGAAATCTCTAAATCGGCTTACGTAAATGGCATTCAATGCTCAAGTGAATCTTCGCAATAGAAAATCTCAGCGCTATTCCGGAGTGCCATTCACCGCTCATCAATGTAGATCCGACATTTTCGGTCGGATTCTTATCGCTAACGAGCTATAATGTCAGTTCCGACGCGGCAGGAAAGGGGCCATTTCACTGTCACGGATAAATTGATTTAATCTAATAATACGATATATTGCCACTCGGCTAGGGCAGCGTAAAAGGAGTCGGGGCTCGCATCGGGTGTAATAGCATCAAATCTCGGCAAGAATTACATAATATATACATTAAATCGGGAGGTCATTGATTTCAGTATTGTAGCTCACTCGAGGAGTACCTACATGTTACTCACCCAGGGAGTACTACCGCAAACCACAATCTACAGAACGTAGTAAAAATTACTTTACATTACAACAGCTTTATACGCTAATTTGATAACATCGCTATAATTATGTATAGGAGTACAATTGAAAGTCTTTGAAAAAAGTAAGATAGGAAAGTGATAGAGTAAAGAAGTAGAGTAGTAAGCTTCTCTGTCTAGCCCTTAAAATGCCCTTGTTTTAAGTAGTTTTCATCTAGACAGAAACGCGTGAATGTACATATTATACGGAACGAAAACACAGTGCGGTATTAGTGTTTAGACTAACTAGGTAGGTACCTATCAACTGACGAAGTTTCATATCTGAGCAGCAGATCGGATCGTTACATTCGCGGCTCGTTCCGCTGAAGAGCTGCTAATAAATTCAAACGCGTCGTGTTCTTGATACCTGCATTAATTAGAAACTGCCAAGCGCCAGCTGCTGTAAGGATGGAATTGATCTACTTCCCGCTTCGATCGCTTCCCGCCTCTTGTTCCCGGAACGGTGGGAATGCTCTTAGCACAGCGTTACAGCGTAGCATATCATAGCAGCGTAGCATAGCATAGGGTGTCCCATAATCAGTGGGCCAACGGAAAACTGGTAATAGGTCCCCCCTGTTACCAGTTTTAATTATCTATCAAAATCAATAAATTTTATCGTCCTAGGCCTTCTTGGTTAAAAAGATATAATAGTTTAAAGATTACTTAAAAGTATGAATTTTACTACAATGTGATGTTTGAAACAAGCTTGTGCAAAAAAATTGTATTAGGTACGGAACTGTGGAACTTTATTTTAAAAATATTTACGATTCACACTGATTCCAATAAGGTATTCACAAAAAGTTGTTTATATTTAATCAAATATTTATAATGAAAATGCGTTTTGGTTAGACACTGTACTACTAAGTTATTTGTCGCCTTACAATAGTGAATTTATCATTATGCGTTGTTTATTGATTGCTGCAACACAATGAATTAGATCAGCAAATATTTATGAGCCGAACCAGATATCAAACAATGATAGGAAGTCAATACCTATGATTTAAATAGAAGGCAAATAACAATGAGTACAGACCGAAAAGAAAATATTAGTTGGTCAGTATTTATATAAGGGTTGAGGAAATGACTGATGAAACGACCAACGAAATGACTAAAATTTTCGTATGCTGCCTTGTTGCAAATACATTTTCTATATCTAGTGTTAACTTGTTTCTGAATGCTGAGTTCAATGCTGAATTGTGTTCAGTGCTTAAATCTTAAATTGCTAAAATCAGTGGTGTAATGAATAAACTTCATTATCTAATAGTTTAATTGGACTGACCGTGTACCATGTTCATCAAAATACAAATAAAACTGAGGAAATATAAATGAGTTAACACTACTGACATTACCGTATGGTGAATTAACTGAACTACAAATGGTGTTCATTTCTCTTTAACGACATCCTTTCAGAACCGACCTACCTACTTAATGTATTTTTATTTTTCATTGTCGACAGCTTCAAGTGTAAAGATAGTTTTATTGATGCACCGAAGATAACTCATATACAGTACAGTTGAACTCATATATTAGCTTATAGGCTCATATTCTTATGCTAATGTTGCGTAGATACTTTGTTGCTATTAAGTTTGAAACGGACTGAGGGACCAGAGCTCAGGGCAATGATAGTTGAGAGCTATTGGAGTGTTTCCGATCGGTTTGCTTCGTAGTCGATTCGGAGTGTAACAGTCGTGAAAATTCGTCGATACACGGTATTTACTGATGAAACGTATACCCGGTATGAGTTACATCGGTAAATTCTATAATGTAACTACTCGCTTGCACATCGCGAAATATTAAAAAAATTTAAAGAATTCAGGATCGTGCAAATTTACAATATTGCAAGTCGGCTTACGCAGAATTAAATCAGGCATTATGTCGATTCGTTACTCCAATAATATGTTTCAAGCTCTTATTTCGCGGTGCGGTACCGTAAAATATATTTAGCGCATCCGGTGACGTCACAGCGGACTGAAAAACCACATGCTGCCAACGAACGTTAGCTTCTAAATATCTTTATTAAGATCTAAAAAGAACAAAACGTGGCTGTATTTTTGTTTTGACTGAAGTGGAAGCTGTTAAAACCTCGCAGTTTCAACAAATGAGTAAATACTTTAGTTCACAATGCAGATGTATAATACTAAGTTATGCTAATAGTATATTTGTATTGCAACTAGGTACCTAGGTATCTATTTATGTCTATATGTGTTTCATTTTTGTTAACCAGGTCGATAAATTCTTCGATTTGTTTATTGATTTCTTAAACATCTCAAAAAACCAAACGAGAAGAAATCAAAGTACCTACTAAGGACAGACAAACACATTCAAAATTAAACGGGACCAGTATGCCGGTTGAGTTACCGAGAGGATGTACTAGTGTTGGGGACTAAAATAGTCGTCATTTCGTCCTCCACACCTCCTGCAAAACAAATCAATTTGCTTCCTTTTACCGCTAGTAAATTGAGGAAAGCCATCGTACATTCTGATAAACTGAAATAACCTACTCTACAATCGACCAAAATACGAAATATTTCACTCTTCGTCGTCTACAGCTGGACATGAGCCTCTAATCGATGCCACTGCACTCGGTGCTGGACCCTTTTATTCCAACGGTTTCCCGCTGTCTCCTTCAGATCATCAGGACCTCTGCCCGAAAAGCAGCCTGTTCTTTTTTCAAGACGTGTTGGAGAGCTTTTTCCCATGAAACCTTACTTATGTGATAATTTACTTTATGTACGGATCTATGCAACTCTGAATCTCAACGTTTAAAGGGATAAAACGTGTTTCATTATTCAGTCCGACCTATATCTGTCCCCGTCACAAATTGTCGACTTTGTTGCATTTAAGTATTCCCCAGACCGTCGAGCGATCGCAACGCTCTGCGCCAACCCCTCAATCACCTGCGATGAATTAAATTACTCGAGACTCCACTGCAACCATCTCTCTTGGCTGTAAATAACGGCTTTTGTAGTTTTGATAGTATTGAAGTAGCAAGCGATTGGTCAGGTCGATATTAAGAAGCCGTAGCTCATGGATAACATAAGACCTACAAGTACTTACGGAAAGTTACCCCGAACACAGAAAACGTTTAAAACAGTGTTTAATATAGGTCATATGCCAGTAGCCTTGCCAGTTCTAAATGCAAGTGGACATTGATACTACGGCTCGGCTCGGCATCAGATCGGAATCTCTCTTAGCCACATGGAAAGGCTTGGAGCATATTCCACTAATAGGTTAGTAATCTAGAGTTCATTCCACCTATAATGTTCATTTAATAAAGGGACGAAATATTGTATTCTTTTTCATTATCTTTCCAACATTGCCGACTTTGGACGACAATTTTGTACCTTTGCTGTACTTGCAAAGCGACAAACAATCGCTGCGTCTCTTAATCACCAGAAACGATTAATTAAATCGCTTGGGACTGCAGCCATTACTCCACTCTCTGTCTCAGTTCCGGCAGCTCTTTGCAAATGCCAAGAAGGCTAGTCGGGAATAGGCTAATATTATATAAACTAGAGCGTGACCATCTATGTAATATTTAGTGGGGACTCGGAAAACCTCGCGAAAAAACTTCTTAGACTATATAAAGACTTAGACTTCCAACTGGTTATACGTTATAATTTACAAGGCTAATAGACAAATAATGTCGCGACGGTCTGCGGCGGGCTGTCGGTCTTTTGTTGAATCCACACTTCAATTAAATCGGTATAATCTGTCATCGTCCTAATTCTGCATAACAATAATAATAATATGTGATGTAAAGTTAAAGTAGAATTGTTTTGAAAATTGAGAATCGAAAAGTAGGGCTGGAAATGCCACGTGCAACCACAAGACAATTAATAACTGGTTCACTTCACTTCATATGTGCGGTTAAACTGAATTACTGAATCGAATTAATGAATCCTTGTTTCGAGATATGAAAAGTTTCAAAAAGAAACCGCCTACCAGGAAGAGTCAACGTCGAGTGTGAAACCAAAAAAAAGCCATGTAGTAAAACATACGCATGTTGGTTTGACAATGAATTTATTTAATAATACCCTCCTGACACTGCATAAATATACTACACGATATACTAAGAATTCCTTCCGATTTCGACTTATACCTGTGCTTATACTATTGAAAAATCCCTCTGTGGTCTGACTGAGTCTGATTCATATTTGATTTTCAAATATTACTAGTTAGTACGAGTATTTTCAAATAGTAATCAACACTATACTAATAGCACTTTCGCAGTTACTTTGTGAATACGCAAATGCATAATGTCGTTCAATAAATAATTCAAGCGTTCAAATCTTAAAACTGGTGGATAGTAAAAATTTTGTTCCAGCAGAAACGCAGCCTAAATCTCTTCGTCCTCAACGAAACGGCAATACCTCGAATATTTCGTTCCGAACCAGTAATCTCGCAACTGATACCCACACATTCCAGTCCTAGGTCATATGACCGCCTTCACCTACGACGGATAGATATCCGTCAGATGACTGAGAATCGGAGACGTCTGAAATGTTATCTATCTTGGAGCAACGCCAACCTTACTAATAAGTTAGTGTTTAACCACAGCCGAGCCGGTGCACGAAATAATGTGACATACTTCTCAGTTCACGTGGTGTCATGGTTAAAAATAAATGCTGTCCACTATAGCATTATCGTACAGAATACAATATAGATGTCGCGAAGGAATCTGCAGGCGACTCCATATTAAAAGATTTTTATACTGTGGAGTAATCCACGGTGTGTGGTTCTACGAGTGTGACCGTTTTACAATCATAGTCCCATACTAGGAATCTCTGTGTTTCTGGGTATAATTTGTCACAATAGGATTATTGTACAATTACGATTATCGTATTAGCTATGTCTGGAATTGTACTCTTGAACCTTTGCACAACGAATTTAACGTAGGTTAGGTTAAAAACCTTAAGTGGTTTACCAGTGCGCCGCGCACCATTATTATGGATGGGACTGTTTCGGGTCGGTTTCGTTCGGGTAGTTTTTTGCCATGAACATTATCGTCAAAGTATTCTTACGGTAAACGTCATCCATTAGTATGTCATATTTCAGTCTGCCTGACATCTTCCCATACTAATGGCACACATTAACTCTACGATATTTGGACGATAGTGTTCATGTTCACGGCACTAGTTACTGAAATCTGCGGATCACTCGTTTCTTACTTCTATATTTTTATCAATTTGATCATCTATTTTCTTCATCACTTGTTATTCACGTTTAGTTGAAAAGGCTTAAACGTCTATAGCGACAATAGAAAACGCGCAATAAGGCCTATCCAATTTAGCCTGACGCCTATTGCTGTAGCAACGCCAATCTTGATTTGCCCAATTTCTTTTGAACAGTATTCCCAGATAAAGTCAATTTATCTCGAGTAGACCTGATTGTGTCGTAAGTCTTTTGGGAAGCTTTATTCATTTTAGAAGTAGTCGTCTAAATTCATATGAATTGAACGCAGCTCCCTTGAGATTTAGATTAATTTGAAAAAAAATAAGTTCTATTCCGTCCACATTTAAATGCTGCATATTTAAACCACGGCCATCATTTCAAGCGGGAGTGTATGCGTAATGTAACAACTCTTCTTTAAAATTTATTTATGTTCTCACAGCTAGAACACATATAAAAAAACCACTAGAATAGTATGTTCAAACGCACTACTTATTCCACGTTGAAATATCTTACATTTGTTGGTTGTTGTTACAGGATTACCGTAACCTTCCCTCATTTCTTTAACTAGTCATGAATAACATACCCGGACAATGTATTCTAATATATTATCGTCTTATTTACAAGTATGATAATTTAATAAGTAGGTATTCACAGTTCCGAAATCCCAAGATGTATCTACCTACTAGGTACCTACGTTTATTAATTGTTCACCAAGCTTGCGTCACAAATGAGAAAATGGTTTGATGAACACCTACAAAACCTTGGCTCGTAATCCTCAATTAGCTGTTTCCTCTAATGACATGTGCGTGTGACGTCATCCCCAGTATCGATGTCCAATGCACAGCTCACGGGAACCATGCATGTATTTAACGTAAAGGTAGGGTTGCAAAGCATGTAATTATGTATGAGACAAATAGAGGTTATGGGTCCGTTCAACCCCTTGTGTATCGGCGGGATTTAACCCTTTGCTTAGTTATAATGCCAAGCTTTCAAAAGCACTGGGAGTTTTTATTTGAAGTTGAGCTAAAGGGCTTTTAAAAAAACTTTTGCAGAGCGCATCTGAACGCTACATATTTTGGTTCGTAATTCGTCATTAGTCATCGTCATCGTTTCATAACTTTTGTTAGAAACATTCACTAATATCGTTCGTTTGCTATGTGCTTTTAAGACATAATATTAAACAAAAAAACATATTTTTATTTTAACCTTAAAAAATATTATTTAAGCCACCCCGTCTCATTTTATGGACTATAATAGAATTCAGTAAGAATAGAATATTAGTAAAAAAATCCATGTCAGTATAATTATGTAAACTTTACATTCATATAAGCAAATGTAAGAGCCGACGGCAATTGATCTCCCAGAAAGAAATGGAATAACTATCTCCAGATCGTCACAGGTGCTTTTAATCAGTATGTGTACAATGAGTCACTGCTTCTCGTACATTGTTGGTAACCTGATCGGGAAGCCCGTGGCGGGTCGTGGCCTCTAGCGGGTCCGCCACACAACTACCTGTTCATTGTCCACTCACTGCACCGTTTGACCCCGCTGATGGCTCGAGGTTACGAGCTTTATCATGAAGATAAAAAGCGGTGATAGCCTAGCGGCTGAGAATTCGGCCTCTCACTCTAGGGGTCCGGATTCGAATCCTAGTCATTTTTAGACATTTTTACAAAGTCATTGGTGCAATGACTTTGTAAAAATGTTATTTACGCTTTATAAAATTAAAATAAATTTATAAAGAGAGATCTCCATAGTGTTCCAAAAAGCGTGAACTTGTGATATCCACCCACTGCACGGTTTGACCGCGCATCAGCGCAGGTATTGTAGTTGCTTCTTTTGCTCTTGTACAATTTCGTAAGCAATCTTGGCAACTTTTTTAAAATAAAAGTTAGTTTTATTAAAAAATATTGAAATTTCTTTAAAAAATAAATTGACATTTTTTTATTAAATCTTTCTGCGTTATCTTTAGAGAATAGGAGAGGTGTTAAAAAGGAACTATATTGTATATCTAGCTACATTAAGCTACTAGCTTACCAGGTACATAAGAGTATGAGGCTTAAAACGATTCTTTAAGCCTGCATCATAAAACTCTATCGGATAACCGCTGAGCTGTCCAGTAAACCTAATATCTTTTTTATGAAATATTTAAAACTGTCAGGTAGACCGTTCGTCCCGAAGGAGGCAATCAAAACCCGACTTCGTTAGAATCGACCCCGTGACCCGAATTCCAGATTATTTTAAATGTGCAAAGTTTTCGCTTTCCAATCCCGCGGGAGTAAGTAGGTCTTCGTCTGAAAGGTCGGGGATTCATTTGAATGACAACAGAAGATATGTTTGTAATGTAGGAAAATTAATAGAAAACAAGTTTTAACCCTATTTTTGGTAGGTAGTGGTATAATTTTTTTCTACACACAAAGAGGAAAGATTTGATTTTTCGTTTGTTTGTTTATAATGAATAGGCTCGGAAACTACTGGACCGATCTTAAAAATTCTTTCACCAAGACATAGGTACCAATAGACTAAGTACATGTTCTGTGTCAGTACCATAGAGGCTATATTATATTTTTTCTAACCCCTACGTTAATATTATTACGTAAAAATATTTACACTAATTAACTAAGTTACGTCACATTAACCATTACCATAAAACGTATTAAAAACGATTTAAAATTAAAATAATTTTAATTGAATCGTGCATTTAAAGCCTGTAATAAATTATGTTTACCTTTCCACTACCAGCGATCATTTTTTACTTTGTGCCTAAATAAAAACACTGCCACAAAACTCTACATTATAATTTACCGCTTAACAAAGCTAGTACCTATGCCATATAGTTCTTAGAACCTAATGTTTATGTAAACGCGGTTTACTTAACCTGTACCTTTACTTTAGTTATTCGATAAGTATTTGTCGTTAAGGTTTAAAACTTTTTGAATATAATCCTTAATTTTTCGCTTATTTTAACATACAAGCTTCTACGGTTGTAAAAACAATAACTGCGTTTAATAAGTTTGCCTATATTTAGTGCTAAGAGGATTTACCTACCTTTAAATTTTCGTAAGAGGCAATAAAGCCTACGGTATGAAATTTAAATACTTCATCCACTTTAGGGTTTATGACTTGGTTTTATGATGACAAATAAAGTAAAGTCCATTTTTTTGGTTTTTTATTTTATTAATCATTAATCTTCCATTAATACTGATTATTTATTGAAAAAGGTTTGAAATCACTTTCCTGCTAAATAAGTAAAACATAATAGTAAAACCTATGTGTATCACATGTGACTCATTATTATGAAGGACTCTCACGCACGCACGATATTTTCCTTTTCCGTTATAAAAGACAGATTTATAAATACATTATAACTTAGAAAAGTCAATGGCATTCAAATTAGGACCTCTGGAATAAGATACTCTATTGTGACCACTGGTCCAAAGTAATCAGTGTTACCAAAGACTGCGTAACATAACCCAACGTAGTATACACACCAGCGTATAAAATCAATAGGCTACGTTAAATTTTAATCAACCTGTCAACAACCAAACAGGGCGCGCCTTATAAACAACCCTTTTAAATTTAGCTGATGAAATAACTGACCATTATTCACCCTTCTATTTTAATAACAGTGTTGTGTGCATTCATTGTTTACCAGTAACCAACATTTATAAAGCTACATTATGTACGTGGGATCGCGAACTAAGTCCAGTCGATAGATAACCCTTCGGAACTCGCGGTAAATATGGCAGGGGCTGCCAAAGTATAAAGATTTAACAGTAATATCACGGTAATATTATCTAATTAGATAACATTACCGTGGTAATATACTCAGCCCTGTCCTTGAAAAATCGCACTCGCGATCATTTGTGTACTGACGTGTACTGACGACCTAAGTGGCGCAGTGGTTAAGACGCCGATGCGCTGCGCGGAAGGTCCTGGGTTCGATTCCCAGCAGAGCAGTAATTTCAATGATGAATTTGAATTTCTGCTTCTGGTCTGGGTGTGTTGTGTTCATGTCTTGTGTGTGTCCATGACACCCACGACACAGGGAATCCTAGTGTGGGGCTATGAGTGTGAAGCGTTAGGTATTATTATTATAACTGAGTGTACCTATACCGAACGCGACGCTCGTAATAATATAATTCGCGTTCCAACCTTTTGTATGAAGACACATTACTGAATAATCTTTATACTGTGGTGCTGCGTCAATGTTGCCATTAACTAATAAGGACACGAAAAATGTCTTGGAAATATGAATTGGATTTTATTAATTGTATCCATCCCATTAGTTAATTATTATTTGGAATGAACTAATAGTTTCCCCTGTTTTAATAGGTGCGGTTATTAGTGTATTTTTTGTTATATTTTAATGGAAATAACTGGTAACGTTAAACTTTTAAGAAAACACTCCTACCTAATAATTCTATTTTAATCCTAACAGAATCTTGCAAAGGTGCTTGTTAAAATTATGAATACATAGCGAAACCCATAATACTAAGAAACGAAGTCAATAATAGTTAAAATACTCTTCCTTTTCACTTCTCACCCGTATTTATAAGAAAATCGTAACGTTTAATACAGGGTAATCGTAGCAACTCTAAGAACGACATAATGTCGAAGCTAGAATAATTAGCACAGTCTTATCTTAGTTAATTAATTCCACAGTGCGAGGATCGGTCAAATTGTATTCCCGATATCTCACAACTCGGATCTTTAATTAAATTCCGCTAAGGAATGTTATCCCGCGAATCTGAATTAATCTTAGCGCTGTGAGACAGAAATCTTTGTAATAATAATCTTGGATTTTGTAATAATAATCTTGGATTTTTCGCATTGGATTCGGGTCACTTTATCATCGCTTTTTATAGCTTCTTATTTCGATTAATTAAAAAAAGTATAAACATTTTTTTGAAAAACAGTAGATATATTTTGTTTAAATAACATTGTTTGATTTTAACAGTTTGTTTAATTAACAATTTCGATATTTCATTTTAATGGTAGTTTCATAATCGGTACAATACACCTACTTTCTCACTTCACAAAATTCTTCTTCAAAATTTAACTCAATTAAACAATCAAATAGCGAACTAATCAAAAGTTTAGACACTACGAAAACACTAAACTTATAGACAGTCGTTTTTATTTAAGGCCATTGTCCATGTGCTGATCTCATGTTCGTTGCATCTATATATCATTTATATGTATAATATATAATATTTATTGCAATGATACATAGGTTCTACAAGTATGAAAGCGCATGTAATTGTGAAAAATAAACATTCGCCCTCCAAATATTAATAAGGTTCCCCTAAACAGGAAGCACTTGCCGTGGGAGGCCATTAGACACAACTTCCGGTATAATTCTTATCCTTAATAATGTATTTATTTAGTCAATTTACATATATTTCTACCCCACAGCTTTATTAGCAACAGGTTGTATCAATAAAATTGCAATTTGAGGCATATATAAGCCCTTACAACTTACTTTTAATACATGTTTTTATTATATCACTTAGCAAATTTAAACCTTGAAGCTGAGAAAAATATGGTCAGAATTTTCTCAGAACAGGGATCTGTTTTGTTAAAAACATTGTTTTTTTACATCATTCAGTATGCGGTGTCGGGTACAAATCAAATCAACAAGAAAAATCTTAGATCAGTGCAATCGGTCATGAAATGTAAAGTTTAAACATTTTGATATTGCGTTTCGTCGCTTGCAGTCTTAATGAGCATGAAACAAAATCCAATGATGAACCTAGTGGTCAGAAAGGTTTTACAGTGACAAAAAAGTGTGTAACGATAAAAAACGATAAGCTCTATCCGTTGGAATTATCAGCTTTAGCAAATTTTACTGCGGAGCTGAGAAATCTTAAAACATAATCCGTATTTTAAACCAGCGTTACGCGCCGGAACGGCGATAAGAAACAATGAGGTGCCACCCGGTTGATAATAACACTTCGGCAGTCGCAGTCGCAGGCGTTTGTCAAAACGTATAAACAAAACAACGTCGGGAGCAGGCCACATGCCACGTACCTGCAGCCAGGTACGTCGGCGGCCACAATGGCATTCCGAACATCCGAAATGAATCAAAATTCGGCGCAGCACCGAGCCACCGAGCGCCGATGACTAACCCCGGCCCTTTCTGATAAATTACAATAATAATGCCCACAGCCATTGTTATTATTGGGGATGATTTCATTAGTATAGCGTCCGCGCAGGTGCTTTCGAATTTCAAAACTGTACGTTCCGTTAAATGTCAACTGTATGATTAGTGATACGACCTTTTCCACAAAAAAGGACTCCTATTAAGTAAACTGCGCTCCGGTGCAGTGTTTTGAGCGTCTATTATTATGTGTGCTCGGCGGTTCGAGCCTCATCGATGTGTACAATTAGCCCGTTTTCTCTAAACGTCATTTACGGATCCGGCGAACGTGTTTATTGGAGCCAACGAGTCCTACCCACTTAAACAACTGGTTCCATTATTTGTACGTGGAGCGGCGACCTCCCGGGCCGGCTGGAACAATGAAAGTGAGAGAGAGCAGGAATGCGTGCAGGAGGGTGGGGGTGCGTGGGGGGGGGGAGCTCGTTCCCGGTTCCCAGGCGAGGAATGCCAGCACGAGCAACAAAGCCTGCCCGCCGCCATTCACCCCGCGCGACCCTCCCCGCTAGCGGTTTCGTCTCAGACTCGGTAATTTTTCGGGACTTTCCCTTAAGTACCATTTATGGCCGTGTGTATTGGGAACTGATTCATATTCAATATTCATAAATCGTCGATCGTATTTTTATTCGCCAATCGCAGTTGAATGTCTCCAAAGTTGCATTGAACGAATAATTTGTGGTCTGCAAATTTGCTGAGCCAGAACAGACGGGGAGGAAGTTCTCAAATTTTAAATATTATTTGAATGAACTTTATTACAGATCGTCAAATAACCTTCGGGATTAAATTAATTGTACTGCAGTAAAGGTAAAGTAGACAATTATTCCCTCGGGAGAACAGATCGGAATGTTACGAATCAGAATGTCACTTATAAGTTCAATGATATGATCGATTATTTTTGTGTTGCTTTAATAATTTGGAATACGAATCATTAATTATTATCGGGGTCATGAGTTATCACTGACGAATTCTCCGTTTCTTAATAAAATTATATCAATTACGCACACCACAGATAAGAACAACATTTTTGCAACAAAAATTTAAGTTTTCGTAGTACTTAATCCTTTTTTGTTTTATTTTGTAATATTGAGTTTTTTACCATAAAGTTTCACGTGATTTCAGGCTACCTGTCACAACGGGATGATAAATACCTAATTCAAAGAACTAAGGTGGTAAGCTTGATACTTTTGTCTTTGGCAATCAAAAATAACCTCCTCAATTCTTCGTCCGTATTAATCGAAGTATTTTACTCCTAAGCTCTTTATAAGAGCAGTGGTAGTGCTTTTTCTAACAATAAATAACATATATAGCAAGAATAATTAAGAGTTTCGCCTACTTAGGTATGTTTTCCTTAAAGAATTTGCAAAATACAGCTGTGTCATTACCCCACGACGCGACGGTCCGTTTGTTATAAATAGTGAGTGCATTAATCGTCATGTCGTCATACTATTCATGTAATGCGGTGTAAAAATAATGCAAGAGATATTACTTATGTTTGTTCAATGTTCATTCATATAAGCTGACTCAGGAGTCAGGGACAGGGTCGGATGTCACAGCCGAGTTGAACGCTGCCCGAGAATCACAATATTACCGCTATATTAAATTTTGTATGCATTAGCTCATGTTATAGAAACATCGCCCATTGTTGTCGCATTGAAACTGTTCTTTGTTACTAAATGTCTACTACCTACTCCAACCCGGTAGAAATATATTTAGCAAATGTCATTCGATTTGTTAGTAAAATAACCAAACATCAGTTAAATCATTTATCTGTTAAAATTAAAACCGCGTTTTAATTTGTAGATAGAATTTAAATGCACAGCTACTTAGCTAAGGGATTATCATGAAAACAAAAAAATAATTTGTGATTTCAATATACAGCCTGACTAATATTTATTAATCTAAAACTAAATCGGAGAATAGTCCTGCACCGAAATCAGACATCCACGATTTTTTGAAGCTAAAGCTAAAGCTTACGGCATTCACGGTCAGTTTAAGAGCTAGGACTGGCTGACGCAGAGTAAGAAAAAGAAGAAGACGGATATTGAAAATAAGAACTGTCATTATGGTAATGGACTTATTATAGAAAACACTCATAAGTTGTATTTTTTCGGATTCCCCTAAAACTATATATTATGCTCTATAAATATGCAATGCTCGTTTATATTAACATATAAAATATTTGATCGATGCCTAAATGAAAACCTCAAAAAGCTTTTAAATGAAACTAATTGAGGTCTGCGAGCACCGACATTATCGGCGAAGCATCGCTCGTGGACGAACAGTCTGCCTCGCGACGCCTCATACTGCTAAAGCTTTTGACACTTTGATAGTATTGTACGAAATAGTTAACAGTTTAAAGTTTATTTCACCGATTATTAAAAACAAAACGCAAGCTGTGGACTATCTACCAAGGGCTGATAGAAAGGAGGAAGGAAGAAAGGAAAAAAATGACGTTTTCTAAATTATTTCAGTTTAAAAACCGTAGCAACCGGACTCTAGATAAATGTAGAGAGGTTTTACCAGGTTTTTTCATTACTTTTATGAAATGTAATTAAAACTCACCAATTAGTGAATAGTAGATAGCGAATTTATACAATTTCTATCATTTAATAAGCTGTAATCAGCTATGCATATTTTAACAGTTTAAGTCTCGTACATTTACTGTAATATATTCTACAAATGTACCTACACTTTCCCACCATATCTTTTCTGTTACTAATAGGAGACTAATTAAAAATGACAAATTAATTAAGGTAGGGTGAGACCGGCCGGAAGTATGTAACCTGTTATCGCCAAACATCGCTAGACTGCAAGTCAACCTGAATGATCGATGCCTGCCTTCACTATCACGACTTCACGTAACTGCAGTGCTTACGTGAGTAAGTTTATTTAATTCATATTTTAAATTTTTATATTATCCTTTATTTATTTTTAGTGGTACTATTTATATTATTTACCAGTTATAACGAAACGTTACTTGTGTTAACTTTAATGTTTGTCAGATTATAAATGCGAATAAAACCTAGTAATAAAAATTATAAATAATGATAAAAATAATCTTGAAGATTATAACAGGTCTCCAGCTGTTCAAATGCGCTAGGACTAGTAACGGTGCAGTCATAATTGCACTCCAGTCAAGATAATGTGCTGTACATTCATGTCGGGATTATTATTGCTGTTTTTATGCAAATGGAAATCATAGTTCTTGTTTACTATCTGTATTACTGTCCTCTATTTAAATTCCAGGTAATGTCATCTGGTATTAACGGTGTTTTGCAATAGAAAGACAACATTTTATTTGTTTTTACTTTTTATTTCATTTTTTCTGCATGAATGAAAACAAAAAAGTTAAATCAAATAATCCTTCTAGACATGCAGGCCAGGGTGTGAATACTTAATTAGCGACTGCAAATAGCAGACCTCCAAATCCAGTTACCTACCTACACATTAAATCAAGTTACACGAAATAAGTTATATTTCATATAAATCTGTTCAGCAGTTTCAAATCATAAAAAAAAATGCACGAATATGGAATAGATTAAGGTTCTACAGTAGGTATTCATAATAAGTAGATCAACGTCGTAATTGTATTTTTAAATACCGAAGATGGTATTAAAAATTAAATATATAAATTAAAAGATAAATTAAAATTAAAATTATACCTACTGGTATACGAGTATGTTTCTTAATTGACATTATTTTAAACGTTGTACTAACATCTTGAAAGAATTAGTAAAAAAGTTTCATTTCCTTATAAAAATGACTATAAAGAACCAGTTGGCAGATGTGCATCATTAGGAAAAGGGCAGCACGCGGTAAGTTTTCCGGGATCTGACAGGATATTTAGGATGTGGGTACTTCTGTTCATTTGCAGCTTCCTCTCATATGTGTCAGCACGTGTGTGGGCTAGGACGCACGTCGGTGGAAAATTTTATAAATGACATCCTACACTTGCATTACGCAGTAGGCACCTAAACTAGCGCTGCGTCATCAAGGTAGGTTATTAACTTCTGTATCGGCAATTTTAAGTATGTTCACTTATTGTTTGGCATTTTTAACGTTTTATGAATTAAGTCATTAATTTTCTGTATCTACCCAAAATTTCGTTCAAAAACTGTGCGCACACGTAGGTAGACTTCACAGGTGGTTCAGCGAATAATAAAATGTATCTGTATGCCAAATATTATGTCGCGTGAAAAAGTTTAAAAAATCCACCCAAATTAACAAAGATTCATAAATTTTTTAAGCATTTTTTTGCGACTTCGTCCGCGAGTCAAAAAAGTATCCTTTTTTAATTTAGATGCATTTTTTGTATACATTATCCAAATTCGGTCATATTTACGTGAAAATGAAAATATATTACTCCTGATTTGAAATACATAATTATAATTTTGAAGTTATAGATCGTGTTGTCCTTGATATGTATTTCTGTTTTATTGTATTTTGTTCGGTGGTCACATAAAAGAGTATTGTATTTTTATTTATCTGCAACGCTTTAATGGCCCACTGTCGGGCACGGGTCCATACTCCACCACGCTGCTCGAATGCGGATTGGTGGAAGTAGATTTTTTATATAAATATCTACAATCACTTTTTTATTACATATTCATGGATTTTCACTCCAATTGACAGATAACAATCACACCGTGTGTGCAAATTGCAAGAGCACATCTGTCGCGGCGCGTGCGCTACTCTCGACACTCCATACCCTCTTCTCATATCCGTTCCTGACACACGACGCCTACTGCGAGCTACTCTGCTACCTACTACACGCAAGCGAGGTGTAATTGAAAACGAACGTATTAATTTCTGCTGACATTTCAACGGTCAATGAACTCTACGTATGTAAATTATTTGTTTTCATTTATGCAAACTCGACTTTAATACGCGCATGTTTGGTACAATACTGCATAACAATGGACTTTTATTTGTTTAAGGATTGCTAAAATGTAAATTGTTTATAATATTTTATAGGTAGGTATGCACACAATTTCAATTGCCATCTAAGTAATTGAAAACAGCTTTTATGTCTACTAGCGTTTTATTTAAGATGTCTTTAAACTTCAGTCGTGTCACAGGACTCACTGGTACTCAGGTAGACATAGCGAATAATTTACGATCTCTGAAATACATATTATTTTAGTTGCTTCGTTTTTATAGCATTATTTCAAAAATAAGCTCCTATAGAACAAAATGGAGACGACCAATACCTATCGCTAAGAAATGAGAAACACATATGTACCTACAACAAGATATATGTATGTTATTGTACAAGATACATAATTACATATAATGTAATGCTGCGTCTACTCCTAGACCCCAATAGACCAATGGTCTGCCTATTCAATAGACTAGTTTAAAGATTATTAAAACAAATAACTGCGCCTCGTTCCTTCTAGTTAATTCCAGTCATGAACTATCAGCGGTGCAGTACGAGTAGGTACAGTGCAATTGTTTAATATCACAATGCTCAGTGGATGTCGTAACACTGGTGATAAGCTCGGTCAATAAACGTTACTATTTATTTACCCATTCGCAAGTTTATCACCTCGCATTCCAGGGAAAGAAGTAAAAGTTCGAAGTGTTGTTGCGACATTGAAATATGTGCTTTTCTACTTACTAGTTGTCGCCCAAGGGTAGAAAATTGACTGTCATTCGTTAATACATACTATCAAACATTAAGTACGGAACCATAAGTTCTTTTATTACTAAAAAAAAACATAAAATCATCGATAAACAAAGAAAAAAACCATACACGTAGATATAATTCAACTTTAAATAGTATCATTTAATGTGTCATTCATCTAAAATTTAGGGGATAGCTCGACTAGTCCCGAGACCTAGACGACACCCTGATGATAAGAGCTTACCCCAATCTCTGTGAAACCGAGGTCTGCAAATAATTCTGCTTACGCGATTTGTTTTATAATGGGACATTGTTTAATACAGAAGTAAATAACCGAGGCTGATGTCAAGTGGTCGCTGCAGGCTGAACCTCAAACAGAACTCAAGAGTCTCTACCCCTGAGAATTGAGACGAGTAACTTAAACTAATAAACTTCGTTGTTAACGTTAAAAGACCTATCTAAAAATAAGTTGCAAAGTACTTAACATAAGAACAAGATTATAATAATGGCAAAAAATACTTTATAAGTCCTAGAGCAGCGTGGTAGATCCGGCGGCCAATCATTCCCGTCATGAAAAACAGGTACGTGTGTCAAAAATGATAAATAGCTTAGCGTTTAATAAACCTGTTAAAGTTGAATCTCAAATTCTACCTGTATATCTATAGATTAAACGTAATAATTATACCGTTTTGTTTAAATTTCATTGAATTTTTTAAGCTCTATGCCATTATTATATCTCTATACTATATAATATTACATCTTCAGAAATGTATGCGCTATCGAACCAATAAAAAAATTAATTTTTCTAATCTATCAAATAGTAATTACAAATATAGAGTTTATTGTACTTCGTACTGGTTACTTGTGGTGTTTCATCCATTTATGTAGGCTGTTTACCAAACACTACGTTGACTACACAAACAACTTGAATTTTCTATTAAACGTGAAAACGTCAACAGAAAGTCATCATAGTACACGAATAAATACCGAGCCGGTAGCGCTCGTGGTAGAGACGCTTGAACAAACAACACAAATATGAGAGACGCGCTTTAAAATAACGAACGTTAAATAAAAATAAATTAACCATTAATTTCTAAGTACAGACCTAAAATACACCAAATCATACTAAATCAAAATTTGATAGTCATAAGAATTAAAAATTGGAGTGGCTCTACCTTTCCTCGATGTTTAAAATGATACTTTTTGTCAGTTTTCTCAAATTATAAATGCCCTACGGATATCCAAAGCTTAATTATGAATTGCTGTTTACACCGTATTCGCACCTGGTTCGTCGCTATCATCAGCTGATACGTTGTGCCTGGCAAAGAACTCATCGGCCAGCATACAAGAAGCCGAAGCGGCGGTGGCTGCTCCCGCACACGCCGCCACAACCAAAATCACAATTAAACACCTCATGTTCACAGCGGGCACTAAATAAAATTATAGTTTTCAAATATCGAACGCGTTTGTTTTTAATTTGCACAATCGCGAACGCGCGTTCGTAATTTTAACCGTCTTACGACACGCGTGCACCCTCATCGGTGCGCCTTCCCGGACTGGCCTACCACAGACAGACAGACACAGAGTAGGCAACGACCGATCGCCGGCAGAGATCGCGTCGCTTTAAATTAAGAACAGAAATAAAATAACTGGAAGATCCCGAAAACGACCTCTGAGAATAAAATGTGATCGTCATTCAAAAATTTGAATGTAATAATTATGTGTGGATTAGCCACACTTGGTGATTAAATTGTGGCAATAAAGAAACTTTTAGGTCGTTTATAACATCGTAAAAAAGGCTCTCAAACTAGCCTTAGTATAGGTAATAAGAAAGAGGATTAAGACAGAATGTGAGAATGTAGAGTCTGTTACAATGATATATTTATAAATCAACGACCGTAAAGGTCTCTACATAATAATCTAGAGTCATAACTCCGCGGCTCTATCTAATGATATCTCTGATAACTGAAATGTGAGCTTTGGAAAGCTCGTTAAACAAGCATTGCGGCTCAGAAGCTACGAGCTCAGTAAGACGTTTGACATGAGTAACCATAGGCTTGATCCCATAAGTAAGGCTGTCATCACGTGTGTAGGTGTGACAGTCGGAGCTCGGAGCTTGGCGCAGTGGTGCGCGCGCCGCTATCGAACGTAGAGTCGTAGAGACTCGACTGACCGAACCTCACTCGTCCCAGACGATCCGACTTTGTCACTCTTTCACTGCGTACTACGCTAATTACTAACAATTCCATCTCGTAAAATGTTGTAAGAACAAAGAGTTCTCCAGCTCTATTGAAAACTTTTGCTCCATTATGCTCGGCTGAACTCATTTTTTAGAGCGTCGAGCTGGTAAGACGCTTATTTGCATATTATAAAAATCGGTGTTCATTATAAAAAAATATAGCTTAAAATTTGTAAAGAAAAACGAAAATGATATTTTTTATCACCAGAATCTAAATGACGCGGTGCGAAATCAGGATCCCAAAAAAAGAAATGAACAACGTTTGATTACTCATGGCGAATTATTAAGCGTGAGTAATATGTACATGAGTATGCGAAAAATATCACTTTGGAAACATTAAAAATAACTTTAAATATAAACCTCAAAGCTGATAAATAAACGTTGAGTACTCTACATAAAACAATTCCAGTTTGACATCGATACTAATCCAACAAGCAACATTGTTTCCAATAAACGTCAATAAAACAATCGAACACACAGAATACAAAACACTTAACATTTTTTGTAGACAATGGCGTTCCTCGGCGTGGTCCGAAATGCCCCATTCGGATGATGAATGCCGTTCAAACGCCATATTTTTAATTTATCACCCGATAGATAATCCAGGTAGGGGCTTCATTGAGCCTCTTTGCCCCGACACCTTGCCGCCCGCCGCGATGCCATTGTGCGCCTGCGAGAGCGATGCCTACTGCCCACTGGTGTATGTTATAGAAGGCCGCGGGTATGGTCTGTTTAAAATATAGAAGAAGATTTACAAGTTTTCATCTAGTATTTATTATATTAAAAAGAATATTTAGGCAAAATACGAGAATGTAGTGTATGTTAAATTGACAAATTTATAAATATGTATATCTCTACATTATAATCTAGAGTCATAGTTCCGCGGCTCCACGGAATTTATATCTGACACTTCACTATAATTATGGAATTATACGAAACTCTATAGGTAATAGTATAATGCATGTTTTCATCTCCAAAGTAAACCCATTTTGTACATAATTCCTAACGCTTATCAATTGGACCTCAAATTTATTTATGTCGTCCCAAACTACACTATACACCGACTATATGAATGTTACTGGTAATAAAAGGGACGTCTCATTTATTATTGACAAATATTTCGCGCTGAAAAAATTTTGAAAGGAGTCTAACGGAAGGCGCCATGTTCCATTTTATTCCATTTATTATGTACACTGAATAAGAAGGCACTTTGGCGGTAAGATATTTTTTGTATCAAGTGGTATAAAGGACAGGAAATTATATCAATTCTTGCGCTTGTGGAGCGTGTGAAGGGAATGGTTTCAGTGTGGAGTCCCAACTCGGAACGCACGCTGAATGTAAATACGAGTAGGATATATAACATTCTGAAACGAAACAACCTTGAACCGCTGGTTCACACGTGTTTTCAATACCCAAAGCCTTTACAAGATTTATTTCTTGCGAATAGTATTTTCTGTACATTTATACTACAAATTACACAAATAGCTCTATATTTATCAACTCTGTTCTTCTGTTCTTTTCTTAACGCACACACAGTGTTTATCTAGAGACTGAATTTATAACACGAATGAAATATTTTTTCTGCCTGAGCAATGAAAAAAGTGTTTAAATTTTTTTATGAAATATAATTAAATTTTAATTTTAACATGATAAATTAAATTTAGCGAATACTGAGCTTTTAAACCTTTTATACAACTTTGTATTACAAATTTATATTATCTGCCAATTTATTCACTATTTCAAGTCTACATAGAAAAATTTCACATCGCATGGGGTGAGCGCGTTTAAGTCTATTCTTTGAAAATGCGCTTACGCAACCCCAAGGGAACAATATCATAACATACGCATTCAGGAATTTCTCTTAAAACGTCTATTTTCTTTCACATTTGTTATAATTTTATTCCTGCAGGTTAATGTGAAAATTTAAGCAGAAATACATTAAGATTTTTTTCTTGAATTAGAAAAATCGAACAAATAATTGTAACTGTTTTAATCACTGATACAATGTGTGTTGTGTTGAACTTATATTAACTGCCTGCCTTCTGAAATGTTGTAATTTAAGTATTTTATAAAATATTTCAAATAATAATATTAAAATCGATTCAGTTGATACTCCAAATGAGAGAAGCGCATACATTAGCATTAAGTCCACCTTTGTTACCTTTTGGTATACATATAAAATTAAATAAATAAATGCCAAATAACTTCCAAAGCTCTACAATACACCCAAGCACTGAGATATAAACACGTATATATCTTTACACTATTAGATAAGCGCTTTTCGGGTATAATTCCGGGGACATTTTGCAGATAAATTTATCTATACCTAACCCAAGTTGAAATTATTAAAATATACACATTGAGTCTTATAAAAAATTACGGTTACGAGCAAAAAACATTACATGATAACGTTTAGTATTTAATTACTTATTGCTCAACGAAACCGCAAAATCTTTTGTGATTTACAAAAGATTTTGTAAGTTCACACTTTTGGTGTAGATGAAACGTGACCATATTTTGTAGTGTACATTAATATGTTTGATTGTTTTGACAGCTTAACAGCTTTTAGAATAAATAAATTAATGCACAAAGTTCCAAACAGTACATTTTATATACCTAGTGTAGCAAAATCACGCATTAGTCTAGACACTCACAATACCCACATCCAACCTCAAATAGACATGAAAAACACGGTGCTTTACGACGGTCTAAGAGCCTGGCGGTAACATACTCGTACCTCCCAGGGGGAGCTACTATGGCTCTACCTAGGTGATAGTACATACTAGTCAATTTAGTATTGTTAATAACAAGTCCAATTTTCAGAACGATTTATAAACGTATTTATATGATGATGGTCTATAATGATATACGTACCTAATATAGGTGGTAGAGGCAGTCTAGTTCGCGAGGAGGCACCTATCGCCACTATCAGAATACGCTGTGACACAGCATGTTCTTCATGTCTTGTGTTTGTGTGTGTGTGTGTTACGCTTATCTTGTGTTACAGTAAAGTTACCAAAAATACTACAACGAAATAGAACGTCTATTTTACCAATAAAATGTTACGTCCAATCTCCAAAGATTGGACGTGACATCAAAAGACTATGCTCTATTACTATTTAAAAACTTTGGACCGTGCGTTTTTTACAAATTACTTTGTAATAGCGATATATGAAATGTCCAACGATTACGATTCGAGAAGCCCATGAAAAAAACAGACAAGTCTAGGAATGCTCCTACTTAATAACAACTTTCGCGTGAAAAACGAGACATCATCAGATTCATCGGTCGAAGCCCCACTGCCCCGAGGGGAGAGTTGGGCTCGCGTGAGGCGCGTCGCGTCTTGTCGACACAAGTTGAACGATTAGCGCACCACACAAAAAAAACATTCACAAAAACAACCGAGCACAATGCTCCGTGATACCGTGAAAAATCTCCACAAATAAAACAAGCTTTGTATGGACCGCCGGAGCCGATGCATTATAGCTTAAATATGTACATATTATTATCCATTCAATAGCGCTACGTCATCATTTACCTACGACCGACGATTGGGTAAACTCACACAATTGGCCGTGTAATATTAATCAGACCCTTGGAGCGTAGCCTGTCGGTGACTGCGAACGGCGTAAAAAATGGGTTCGTTCTCACATTCGTAATATTTTAATAGGTCTGATTCGATTTTATATGATGATGCTTTTTTCTTAAAAACAAAGTGGCTTAATCAAAATTGTTTTCCCATGAGTAGGTGTCATGTATTGGTATGGTATTTGGAACCAGAGAACAATTATGCGTCTCTTCATTGGAAATGTTAGTACATGGTGTGGTCTGTTAAAAAGATTTTAAAAAATAATCTTACATAAAAATGTATCCTCTGAAAAAAAATTTAATTGTATCTACTCACCTTTTATAAACATAGACACACACATATATAGCATTTAAATACATATTATTCCATTCCATATGCACCATAAAATATCCCATAAAAATATCAATGTTGTAATACCTTATTGTGACAAATAAGATAAAATAGTGTAAAGTAAAGAAGAAACTTAAAAAACTTATCTCATAAATTAATAAAGCAAGTCTTTAAGGTTATCATTTTCAATAGAATTAATAACACCACACACAGACATGTTTACATTAGACAAAGTAAATAGTTGTTGATATGAACATACAAATAAACTTTGAATGAACTTTCAAATACCTAGGTATATAAAACTAATATTACACTTAGTAACAGATAACAAAAAGAAAATAAATTTTAAAATGACTCTACTTAATTGTAGTTGTGGCGACCCTGATCTGACGTGCTCCGATTACATCATGTCGGAGTTTTGTATAAAATACATATTGCCAGCGTCTTAGAAAACTTCGATAGCATGATTCAGGATACCGTAGCGCCATCTCTTGACGATTGCTGCACAGGATGATGGCATAAATGGAATGTGATTTCCCTACAATTGAACTATGGAATTCCCTAAAAACCTAGGTTTGTCTCGTAAAATTTTAAACATGACTTTAATTCGATGCAATCCAATAATAGATATATTAGTCAGGAGACTTACTTATTATAACGTAAGGGCTGTTTTTTAACTGCATTTTGTCAGTTCAATAAGTCACTGAAATGACTAGTAGTTTCCTTCTCGATTTTCCTTTTGTTTTCTTCATCACTAAATGCTTCGCGACTCTCAATTTAATAACGAATTTAAAATAAACGAGGTACATTTTACGGAACAAAGAATGTTATCTCAAGGCGATTGGAGCAATGCACTGAAGACTAGAGGACCAGTTAACGGAAAGAAATTCCTCTTTTATTGCGAGTCTGAGTGCCGCGTCATTAATATCACGAGAGAGGAGTCGCGAACAATAGAATATAATGAAAAGAAAATCTGTTTTTCACTGCGCGGTGTGTTTTATTTGAGAAGGAACGCTGTGATCGAGTATCGCTTTTATACATCGTGGTTGTTTCTTTCGTAAAATAGATTCATACTCGATAAATGCAGGATTTGTAAGCAGTAACGGAATAGGAAAAAATATCACCAGCTGTAACGATGATGGAAAATATCGTACTAAAACCTGCCTAGTCTTACGAAAACTAACGAATAATACGAAAAATCTAATAGTTTCCTGCACTGTGATTCTATAATGTGACATAAGCCCACAACATTATCACAACCTGCCATGGGCGAGTAAAAAATGTGACAGAGCAAACACTAGGAACACACGTTGTAGGCCGGTGATTCCCACCCCTTCAAAGCCTGTCACCGCCCGAGATACGAACAATATATCAAGCTTATTTATAATTAGGGATGCATCCGATACTGATATCGATATATCGGCGATATCGTGAGTTTACCCATATATCGTATTTCCGATACATTTTGATGTTTCACGCGCCACATCGCCGCACTTAATTCGTTCATGTAAACGCCGCAGAATTTATTAAATTAATTATGCTCGAAAAAGTCCCATGTTATACATTATATCTGTTATACATTAGTTCTGTGGCATCTGAAAAACTACTCAACAGCAGATCTCGTCCAAACAGACTTGTAAAATCGGCTTTCGGCGAATAATTTAAAAATGGTGTTTCCTCATAACTACAATTTCAATAATTAGTTATTGTCTTCTGATCTCTAATTTGTTACTATCATTCTAAATATACATATAATTCATATGAGTAATTTTTTTGCATTTGTTTCTTATTCCACAACTTTTTAAACCATTCTGTGAAATTTCACTTCAATACTGATACTTCTTTATAAATATCGGTATCGAATGGGCTAAAATCCGTATCGATAGTATCGATGCATCTCTATTTATAATATCGTTGATACATCCGATAAAAAACCGTCATACGAGACTACTCCGAGATCATGTGATCATTACAGGTCACTAAACTTCCATTCGTAAGCGACAACAAATGACTGATATTGTTCACAAAAAATCCAATTATTTCCACATTCAGTATAAATACGGAATAGGATATTGTTATGTCATTTTTGTGTGATTGAATTTTTGTGAATGACAAATTGACGACGCGTTACGTGTTTATGGATAGAGTGCGGAGAGGTTCCACCGTCGCTCTAAAAAGCCCGCCATCAAGAAAACTCTACGCTTTAGCACACCTCCGCCGTGAAACCGCGAACTAGCGAAACCGCTGTAGTTTGCCACCGTTTGTCCGTTGTAATACGGGTGAAACTTGCGGCGGAGGTGTGCTACCGCGCTAAAGTCTTGGTAAGCAGATATTGAAACTAGCTTTTTAATGTCTAAATGGCGATCTTTTGGCCTTTTGAGCATTTTTTGTTTATATTATCTTAAATTGCATAAAACCTATCTATCTATCTCTCTGTAACAGCCAGTTTCAACCTATCTTTGGGTACGGATAGCTATACTGAGGTTACAAACCTGCCCTGACGACTAAACACAAAAATAGAGGTTTTTCTTTTACTTCTTATGGGGACTTTAGACCGGTTTCTATAACTTCGCGTCAGTAATAAACACAGCACTGTGGTTTTGTTTTAGGTAAAGTCCTATCAACTTTTCCAACCATACTGTAACCGAAGGCCAAGGAGTGAAAGCACCTGACGGAATCGAACCTAGATCCGTCTGCCCGTCCCGTCAGAGCGTAGTAACCTCCGCGCCACTGAGGACATCAAAGCGATCGCTACAATGTATGTATAATTTTAAAATATTCACAAAATATTAAATTGAAATAACAATTACATCTATAATAGTCTTAGGCAAACTAAAATAAGATAACAGTTAGATTATGAAATTAGGTATCTTACTCCACGACGGGTTATCTGTAAATGCCTCGGGCGTTAGTTTGATGTACAGAATAGCAATTCTACAGAATATCCGATGATCTCAGAAAGTTCCACTAGTAAGTACGAATATAAGTATGTAGTTAAGTTCGACAGTTCTAACAACGATGTTTCAGCGTTAAGCAAAGCTAAGTTTAGGTTCGTTGGTGTATTACATAGTTAATCGGTTTTGTTTTTCGCAATTCTTTCTTTAGACAGACTCACTTCTCACTTCATCATGCATGCGATCATAACGCGCCTTCACCCGCATAATGATCGCAGGTTATGATCTATCTGTATACAAAATTTCATCCAAATCTGTTTAGTCGTTTTTGCGTGAAAGAGTAACAAACCTCCATCCATTCATGCTCACTAACTTTCGCATTTATAATAGTAGTAGGATTAAGATTTTATCACGGCAACCCATAGACATCCATGTGATATAGAATAGAAATCCTGTCTGAGGTCATGATAAGTATATGTAAACGCATTGTTGCCAAAATAAGAATAGAATCTCTTAAAAACCACACCTCCCAAATTACAAGACGTCATTACACGAAGTCATTGCAGCCCGTAGATTACATCTACTCGTACCTTCTTTTGCCGAAAATTCTAATTCTTTTGATGTACTTCCTGATGTACTTCCTGACTACTGCAGCGGAACTTACTAAAACGTTGACCCAGACCCAATAGTTTGAGCTGTGCAATACTGTGCATATGTATGTCAACGCGGAAAGTTATCCTTATATAAACATATCTACACATACACAGCGAGTAAATATTCCACTTGATATATTATCATAAAAATGACCATAAACCGGCCAGCCATGACAATTCAATTCCTAACATCGCGCCGTATCCAAGCCGAACCCTTACAGACATCACGTCGAGTTGAATGGAACGGTTTCACAGAAGGACTTCACAAATCACAAAGCCACGCGGTCCATGCGCCTCTAATTATCCGGGCTCGGATCCTGCTCTGATAATATCTCGATCTCCACACTAATCCAATGCTTGTGTGACTAACACGCTTGGAATGTTGCGAGCGCCGCCTGAGCGTGCGCGGGAGTCGTCTCAGCCGCGGGAACCTGCTTGCTACCACTTCATCACACAAAAAGCACACCTTACACCTCCATTCAAACAAAAATCAACCCTAACCTACTCTAATAAAGCTTAAACTCCAATAGAAACTAATTAGATTAGATTGAGAGCAAAAGAAATATAGGCTAGCGTCGGCGACAAACTCGCGCTCCCAATTGCGATGAAGCCTTCCAACTGGAAGGATGGATTAACCGCTTCCTTTAAGCGATTAATTACCCTCATTCCACGCGATTCGCTTTTTTTTTCTTGATCGAAGGCAATCCTTTGATCGCGCCTTTTAATGTGGGAAAATAAAACGGAGCGATAACAAATTATTAACGGAATGATGTAAACTTTTATCACTGTTAATGTAATTACAAACTTTCTTTATTTCTTTGTCTTTATTATTTCTAATTGAAGCACATTGAATCAAAGTTTAAAAAATGTGTTATTAAATAAAACACTTATGATTTGTTCAAGTCGCAAGAATGATCCCGATGTTAACTCACTAAGACCATAAAAAGTGTTAACATAATTATAATAAATACATACATATATTTCATATTAAGTTGTTATAGTATTTACAACAAAACTACGAAAAGGTTATATTATGTTAGACTGACTTTATAACTTTAAAGTGTTGGGGTCATACAATTTCAGAATTTATTTACCAATTGAATTACTCGGCACACATTAAACGGAAATCATAAAAATCAGTTTGACACAACATTGCAATGGCCCCAACACAGCAAGCAAAACATTTTACGAAATATAAACACAAGTATGTTTCCAATATGTTTCTCGTCTAAAGATATATATGACGTCGCATCCACAGGAAATCCCAGTAATTCGACGGAGATCGATCAATCACAATACAGATTTAACGACTACACGACTACGGCCTACATAATACAGGCACTTTATTATCGTTAAAGTTTTGCTAGATGAATCATTTGCCAATAACTACTGAAACTGTTAACGAATAAGATTTGTCACTACAGGGTCAAGCAGTCAGCATTTTCTCCTTACAATTTATTTATTTAAAACTTTATTGATACCGAAGAACATGCGGACATGCGGACACGGTTTATGTACATGTTTATGTACACCCACGAGCTATACCATTTCCTATCCTATATCAATAGATTGCTATTACCTAAAATCAGCCTATACGCTGGGTTCTTGCTTCAATATAATAAAAAAAGCGAAACTAATTACCGTTTTACCTGCAGCGTAACACGTCATAGCCATGCCCTTGCAGATGCTTGCGTAGCCGACGACTGCGGCACAGCGCGGGAGGTAAGGGGAGGCACTTTCTTTAATACAATCCCCACGCCATCGCATCAACTTCAAGCTATCACGCAAATGCGCCCAGCATGCTACGAACCACAGTTTTCTGCTATTTCTGAATATTCTTCGTCGTGTTTTGGTTTCGGCTGCCGAGGTGTGATTGTAAGATACTTTATTTGAGGCGAAAGTCTTAGACCTCGTGAGTATCAAAGCACCAGCATACAACCTCAGATAGATTTTTTCTCAATTTGAGGTTGGTTGTGGGCGACCATGGGCTGCAATGACCACTTAACATCAGGCGGCCTGCATGCCGATTTGTTACTCAATTTCTACATAAGAAAATGGGATAAACTTGAATTCAAAACAGGAATATAATATGATGATCGGCAAGTCCATATTTGTTTAATATTTTCTTCAATTTCCTCTGACAAGACGACGACATTTGTTTAGAAATGTGGAGTATGAAAAGCAGAAATGATTGGCTAAAACGCACAGCTAATAAAAAGGGCGAGCTGAATATTCGTTCTGCATTACAAACACCTGAACTCCTTAAAAATGCCATAGAGCTCAAGTCGACGTTTGCTAGAAAACTCAACAAAATTGCAAAGCTCAACAATGAAAAATATATTTCACGCGGTATCTTCAGACGTTCGCCGTTCGCGCGCATAAATATAACTCACAGTGAAGCGGCATTTCCTGCCGAGGCTCCGAAGACGTGCCACAAAAGGCATCCGTCGACGACAAACGCCACACAACAAAGCAACTAATACGTGAGGGAGGTTCAGATATGACGGTGAATCTTCGCAAAAGCTAGGCGCCATGACATTAACAATAGTCATTATCATGAACCCTTGATTTTGATTTTGTTATGACTAAGGTAAGATTGCCTATATTACTGTATTACATTAAGATACTGTATTGGAGAAAAAGCAAATCTTGATAGATTATCTCATTTCTTATATCTCACAAGATATGACAACATGTAAATCATCAGCCATCTGACTTTTTCAGTAGGTTTGAAAACGTAGTGTGTGTATTCCGATAAAAATTAAGAAAAACTTTAGGTTCCATGAAAAGGTTTTAAGGCAAAAAGTGATTTCAAGGCAAATTTGTGTGCAAGTTTTATCACTGAATTAATGCCACTCTCGGGCGTCGGATTGATAAAATCATAACGATATCACAGATTATACTAATACACAAGTTTGCTTTTCGAAACGCTTTCAATCGCACGTTACCGCTCGTAAGATGTTAACCAACCCTACATACTCGTTACAGGGGGTGAACAAGCTCCCAACTAGCATTAGGAAGCTTGCAGCAACCACGCGAACTCAAATAACAATGCCACTGTAACACCTCAGCACCTCAGTCTGTATGTTACAAATACAGACTGTATATCTGAATATATTGAGCTTCCTGAATAGCCCTAACGTCACCAGACTAGAGGTAAAGACTTTACTTGGGGCTGTAATCTAATTGGAAACCGTGAATACAACGCGGGAATGTGATTTTGTTGTTGCCGAATTGGGACCTCATAGCAGCAGAATATAATTGAGGAAGAAATTTAAATATGTTATGAAAGAAGACTGGACACACGTCACAATTTCAAGAAATGTAGTAGAACTAAAACTACAATAAGAGATCACAGTTTATATTTTGGTCTGTCGATATTCTAACAAATAGAAATTTCCTATTTTATTACAGATTTTGAGACGGAGCTTTAATAAATGCATATCTGTTATATTTATAATAAATATATATTTGTAGTAAAGATTTCGTTTTATTATAATAAGGATATCAGTGATTTTGCTAATCATATGTATCACACAAAAAAACTGCAGCTTCGCATTTCTACAAAGTTTGAGGCATGTATAAAGTACATATACAATGGTGACATTTATACGATTACAGGCAGAAAAAATTTTGTATCAAAGCTCAAGTTGTGGCCATGATTGATGAGACCGGAAAAACAAAATCCTTCGCGACACGCACACATATTAAAAATGATACCATTTTGCAACATCGAGATTTCATCATTAAGTACTTTTGGTGTCTAAAGATGCTTATTTTTTGTAATGTTTATTACCTATTAAAAACTGCTCCATAACAAAAACAAAATATATATATAGGTACAGCCGAACATAGAACCTCCTTTTTTGAAGTCGTTTAAAAATACATTAGGTACAACGACACAAAAGTGCCGGGTTTAAGTAAGAATTTGAAACAAAATGCGAATAAAAGCTATACTTGTTTAAGGTTTCTTTCCTTCGGAAACATACATAACTTGTACGTATTGACAATCGACTCGCAGAAATCTATTTGTAGTCAATAACAAGGACTCTTTCACATATCAGCAGCATCCAAAGCACCGCTGCCTACACGAGGCATCAATATGAATACTCCGGCAGACAGCGGAACTCTTCACCTTTGAACTTTCGCAATCTCGGCCCTCAAGCCCCCGCTTCTTTATACCGAGTTTCCACTAGGGATGTTATGAAACATCGATCTTATTCTGAAATTCACGGCACCTGCGGTTCCAGATTAATGTTATTCCGGTCATTCGAAATAAATTGAAGATATAAAGTGATAACCAGTGATAGCACAATGTCTAAGAATTTAGCCTTTATTGAGAATTCCAATTCGAATCCCAGTGGCATTCTTCAGTACCTGGAAACTCCACTACCTCCTTACTACCCCCTTGGCGCTTCAATGTATATATTGGCCTCCGAAAACTGACCACTTTGCTCTATTTTTTGTTTAAATAAAAAAAACTACTCGAAAATGAGGAACTTTGAATTAAAAACAATAGTATAACGTTGAAGTAAAACATCGTAAATCCTGCATTCTTATAACTTTTTCATAATGTTCTCAAAGGCACTTTCAGACAAGTCCACGGACCCGCCATAGGCTAGCGTGGTGGGGTAACGCGAGTAAAAGACGCGAGTAACAGTAAAAGACACTTATGAATTACTAAACACGGTATTTTCATTAGGCCTATCGTAAGGGCCATAACACATCAATTCTCTTCGGTTTACGACTCCGGTTCCAATAAAAGCCATGTCCGTAACATCCCTACTTGTCCGTAACTTCAGGAGCCCGTGTGTGAATTGATGTAGCTTGCCATCCGCCCGCTCGTAGGTACCTAAGTACGATCGTCCTTGAACATAAATATATGGAAATATCTGTTGTCTTCCGTTTGTTTTATTTGGTTCAGAAAGAATGCCGAAATAAGGAAAAGTATTGCTTGTTTTTCGTTGGTTTTATACATTCTGTTGTATAGATACCTGGTCTATGTCTAGTAAACGGGTAGCAAACGGACACACAGGCCATATTATACTAAGTGGGCACTGCAACGAGACGCGTTGTAAGTCTAAGTCCATCCTTTCGGAAGTCATGGGTTCGCAGTGTTACCTAATCATGAGGACTAATACAGTCGTCCTTATTAAAGTATCTCCGGGCATCATACTTTTCCATACTTAACCATAGCGTATAGGATCATCACGATTAGAAACATTTGCTATCTGTTCGGGAAACGTGCCCCGGTTTTATTTGGGGCGCCCTAAATAAAACGAATGTCAAGCTTGAATCACACGTGATCCATGTATGCTGTTCTACTAAAGGTTCGGTTAGAAATATGTTAGAATGTACCAACACCAATAGATTCATGTTTAATCTATACTAATATTATAAAGAGGAAACATTTGTATTTTTGTATGTTTGTAACGAATAAACTCAAAAACTACTGGGCCGATTTCAAAAATTCTTTCACCATTGGAAAGCTACATTCAGCCTCAGTAACATAGGCTATTAAATAAAAATAAAAAAAAATAAAAAAAAATTAATTGCCAAAGCGAAGCCTGCTGGGTCAGCTAGTGTTGAATAAAAATATTTAAAAAAAGTTTATTGTTGGTCACAGGCATTCTCCTCAACACAAATACTACCACCATCCTGGGAATTTTGAATCCTACAACGTACAACTATCTTTGATTTGACCACTTTTCACAAATATTGGAAAATATCTGCTAAATTTGTTTACTGGCGTCCTACTTTAAATGTTGCCTTATAATAAGGCCTTTTCCTAATTGGGTGACATAACCGACCAACCAACACGACGAAATTTAAACTCAGGGCTCTGTATGTATATAGGTAGCTATCCTAAATACACACTGGCAAGAGACAAAATGTTTGCAATGACGTTGTCGTACGGGCAATGTATGCGTAGGTACGTCTACTCGTACTTTATAACAATTAGGACACGGTGTAACAGTGTGGCGAAAACATGGGCAGCATTTAACCTGACACTGATAACTGTATACGCTACAAGATAGCAAAAAGCTCTCCACACGCCTCTCAAATAAGCGCAATCGTAAAAACGTAATAACAACGTCGAGCGAACACGATGCAGAATAATAAAAACCTTCATAATATCACCGCTTGGATTACCAGACAGTCTTGTAAATGCCGTACCTACATAATGTAGGGTTCTTTGGCGTTTTCGCAAATGCTGGGTATATAATTTGTTGCTGAATAAAGTTTTCATTTCAGTTTATGTAGTCGTAGCTACACTATGACAAAGTTTTACTTTCGAATCAAAACCCTTTAATCATAACAATAAGATCTATTTATCCTGCAAATCTTTTATTTGAAGTCGGTTATTATTTTTGTGAAAAGAATATTTTATCTCTAACAAATTGTGTGAATGCCGCATAACTATTAAATTAAGAATATTTAATAGCCCTGCGGAATCCGGCTAAACTTATAAAGTGCCTACGTATCAAACAATGTACCCAAATTCTATGCATAATAGAGAAAACACTTAAGCTTTCCCAACTTATACCTAGCAGTAAAGACTAGGTAACGATGTACCGCTTCTTCCCAAGATTTACAACATGCAACAAACACTTTCTTCGTACAATGTTATTTTATTGCTACTTGCACCTGGTCTGTGACCTGCATTTCCGCAACAATATTGCTCGTGTGATTTACCAATGTCTGGGTGTGGAGCAGTGGCGGATTTGCCATTAGGCTGAGTAGACTTTAGGGCGGATGATTTTAGGCGACCGCGAAGTTGGCCTAACTACTTTTTAACAGCAATAAAAAATACATTATTTATACGTAGATAATGGGTCTCGAAAATTTAATAATAAGTTACAATGTTTGAGTATTACATTTAAAAGATCAAGGATGTCTTCCGAATTTGGCTATTTTTCAAAAGGCCGCATTTAACTTTATTTAAATAGCCCACCGGCAGCAAATTTGTAAATCCGGCACTGCACTGGTGTGAAGCGTGTTTTTGCCGTCACGCCCCGATAGGCCATGTCCGCTAACTTTTGTTTAACATTTAAGTTCTTAACAAAATGCCTACGAACTACGTACAATCGGTGCATCCGTCTGTTTTGAAAACGAACGATGCTAGCCCACTACTGCGTTTTAAACGTAAAATTTTGCTGTAGGCAAACATACATATCGTTTCATTGTTGTGTTATAGCTAGAGTTACCTAACTTAGTAGAAGTACGTAAGTCTTTATTTTCCCTTACTCCTTCTCTATCGTTTTGTAACTTTTTCTTTTCTATCGTAGAATTATCGTAGGTATTGTATTGTTACAAAAATCCAAATTAAATCAGTAGTTTTCCAAACACAAGCGTATGGTAAAATAAATAACTACATGTCTTCGGTCTTTTATTTGCATACACAAATTTTATAGATATACTTTAATAGGAGTGATAGCGACTGGCGCCTACGAATTATAATAAAGTGGCAATTACCTCTAACGAAGCTATCATAAACAATATGATTATGTAGGTTGGTTATTAAAAATCGATTAAAAAAATTATTCGACGAAATGCGCATGTTAATGGGTAAAGTTAAATCATATCGGATTATGATTAATGCGAGTACATTTTTGACCATACTTATTTTGAAAATAAAGCTTAAATTTATTTTTATTAGCTGAATACGGCAGTAAAGATCTGCTTTCTGTAGGGCCTCATACAACTGGCAGCAATGATAGTATATTAAAAACACTATCATTGACTGGCAGAGTTTCTGAGTGAAAAGCTTTTATTTATTCCGACGTATTTTACGACCCAAAAAAGCTAAATCTACGAAAATGAATATTGTTCTAAATCTTTTCAACTGTGGATCGTAGGATTCGAATCTTTTATGGGAGTGATGAATCTATAGGTATCTCATGGTAGTGCCGTTATATTCACGAGCACTTCGATCGCGATAGTAATTGAACTGCGGTCACAGTCCGTCACCTTGTGACAGCCGTGTGCTTCCCGGGCACATCGATAGCCATCAGCTTGCTTTACGGATACCATTAATTCAGTAAAGGTCCACGGTCTGCTATCGTTCAACGGTATCATCAATGAAGCCTTTACAATGTTATCTACCTACTACGTAGAACCTATAAGTTTTCTGCCCCTCATTCAATTCGATCAATTCATGTTTGTTCAAAAGAAGGTTTTCGGAAAACGATTTTGGATTTAGGCGACTCAAACCGAGTGGAGTGGCGTCAAAAGTGGAGGCCATTAATAAGTCATTCGAAGTCCAGCAGTGGACTTTGAATGACCTTTTTATAAATAGGTGGACTTATCGTATGTTCGTATTATGAGAAGATACTAGGTAATTGTGCGTGAAATTACTGTGATGCTTAAAAGTACGAGTTTGTTTTACTTTGTATACCAACTGATCTGTAACCTTCGATTTTCAACAAGGCATAATAAAAAAGGAAGGCAGTTATAAAAACCGATGAAACCAGAAAAAGCTGAAAGTATGCAATAAAAAAGACAATTGAACACGACTTCTTACAGCCAATCGCATAGCAAATCTCAGCGGCCCGGCTTATATCTGCCGATAAGTTACTACTTTCATATGCGGGCTAAGGAGAAGCAAATTTATTATTCGCCTTGCGGACAACGGAGATAGATAAAAAAGAGAGAAAATGTATCTTTAGAATATTTACCAGATCTTTTTCATAACGTGCTTTAGCACATGTTCGCACTACTTATTCTGTTATGAAATTGGGTACAGTTTTGGAATGACAGTACCTATATGAATCAGTAACACCTTTCGTGGTTGCAATTTATGTCCCACTGTTGGGCATGGGTTTCTCCCTTCAATAACCCCACGAGGCTCTCCTTGAATACCAAGTGGAGTGCACAGTAATTACGATAAGCACATACCCACAATAAATACAGATTGGACTGGTAACAGACTGGCAACCCATGGCACAAGTTTTCCAGCCATCTTTAGCCTCCGACGGGGTTTATCGACTAACTGCTATCTATTGATACCTACCAAACAGATCGGCCGCCCAAAGTACGGAAGCGTGCTTGTATTTTGCTATTAGCAGTCAATAATCCACCGTTTACGAATAAATACTCAATATTACACCTACCAGACTTAAATAGGTACCAGCTTTCTCTAAAAAGGTAAATATTATCCGTTTTCCAAGTAGATAACCGTTCCCTAGGGACATGAAATTTGCATTTACAGCAGTCGTAAAACATAAACATACTCTTAGCATGGAATTTACAGCGCACGTTATACTTATCACACCAATCGCACTACGCCCGCGGCTTCACTGACACAGGAATTTATGCGTGTCGCGGCGGTATGTAATTGCGTATCAAATTGCCTTCTAACAAGTATTTCCTTGCAAACCCAACTGACGATGCAAATTGTGGATATAGAACGTGTCAATTGTAGCAGTACCATTACGTTGATGACATGTTACTTTCATGTTGGAGTGGGAAGTACTTGATCTATCAGTGTTTAATACTTAATTATTAATCTACAATGTATATGTACTGAGATTTAATGATAATTGTCCACCAAATCGCTTTGGAGCAGTGTGGTGTGGTACGTTTCAGGCATCCCCCAGATGTAGACGAAAAAATAAATCGGTTGCAGCTAGCCAGCCATACGGCAAGACGGTTTTTTTACATCTGTATAGCAAGGCTGTTCCATTTCCTATGTCTAAAGCTCTCAGCTGTATTTCACAAAGATATTTCACTAAGTTTGATTTCTTTAAAGTGAAATTTCATAACACCAAACCCCAGTGACTAACAATAATGTAGTAATGATAAGTAATACAAGGCATTTAAAGAAAACTCATAATCTTAAGAATATCTTTATTACTCATAATCATTCAACATTACAAAAATAGCAAGCATTCCACATGAAACACACTTAATTCAAAAGGCACTCAAGTCTACACAGTCACGACACTTTGTACTTATTGATTAAAGTATTTTTAGAAAAATTGTAAGTCTGAGGCGGATTCAAGGCTTCACATAAACGTTATCTTCGTTCGCACCTGGTTCACTTGCCATACGTTCAAGTTTTCATACTCCTCAATGCAAGCGTCGATCTGCAAGACAAATAGACGTAGGTACATGAATATAATGAAATGGAAAAATAATATTTCTTGTAGCTGTAACATTTCATATAATTGTCTGTAACCCAATGCTGATGTTTTTACAACTAAAGGCTTAGAATGAAGCATTACACTGCACTGACCCAATGTTACTATGTAAACATAGATGCTAATGATTACCGTGAAACGGACAATAGTCCAAACTAAATGGTACAAACCTGATCAGGTTTAAAGCCCTTGTCGATACAGCGTTCGATGACGTCAGAGATCTTGACGGTCTTATTGGAGCCCGCCAGGTCGCGCACCACCGCGAATATACGGTCCGTCGAACTAATTCCTCTGTAAATGAATCATTTATTTTAATGTGTTTTAAAAACTGTGAAACAATCTTTCTGATATTATATGCAGCCATTTTTTGCTTCTTTATGTAGTAGTCAATGTAATATGAACACAACCACTAACACCACCAGACTGACAAAATCCAAATTAAAAAAAAGATGGTGTCCTATAATATGAGGTCGTATGTAGATGCAACACCTCCCACTAGGATTAAGATAATCCAATTAATGGTATAAAGATTGAAATCACTGTAATAAAAACTAAAATGCCTGAAACATTTATGCTATAACTTTCTTCACCGTGGTTATGTGTGTGGCGCTGGTGCCTTCTCCGGAGAACTATACATGTTCTACGACCTCTAAACGACACAGTAATTAATAATATAAAACACTAAAAGGTTTAATAAATGAACACTACCTCTGTACATTCTCCTCCACATGTTGCAAAGATTGCTTCGACATATCGACGAGACGTATGGCTTCCGATACATCCTCCTTTTCAACTACATCTGATAACCTACAAACAAATTACATTTTATTTACTATAAGTACAATTGATTACCGCTTTTTAACAAAGATTTCTTGTTTAATTATTTTTGAATTGGATATTAAGATTACAAAAACAAAAATTACAAGATCCTTTATTAAAATTCCAATTTTAGTGACAATGATACAATTTAAAGATGAACCCCGTTGATGAATCTTAATCATAAATTCCCTATTAATAGTAAATTCTTATTTACGAACTGTCGGGATATGCGCGCTGACGATTATTTTCAGCTTTAAAACAATCTAGCAAAGTATAATTGAATTGGTTATAGATATTACTACATACCTAAGCCTGGCGAGGGCGGTCGACAACCGTAGTATGGCGAGCAGGTTCCTAGCTGACGTGAACGTGACGTCGCGAGCGTTGCGCGCCTCCCGCCGCAACTCTACGTAGGACGCTGAAAATACAATCACTTAATTAGAGGAATTACAGACAAAATGCTTAGTGTTCGGTGCTAACACACGATATATCTAGCCAGAGGCTAGGTGCGACAGTGTTACAGGTGAACTATGTTTTAGTGCTTACACGTTGTGTCGTCGTAAAGCGCAGTGGGCGCAGGCTTCTTGCGCTTAGTAAGTGCTAGCGACAAGGGTGTCCCTTATTGATCAGGGGGGTTTCTACCAACTCCTAAAACCATCATGGAGCAATGATGTTGCGTTTGATTGCGTTGTGATGGTTTGAGGATTAATTTCAGGTCTAAACGGTCTACGCAACATCGGCAACACATGTTTCATGAACAGCAATGCTTTACGCTGGTTTTAGGAGTTTGTAGTAACCCCCCAGTTTGGTACTCCTCTCGCAGCCCGCATAGCATGATGTTTGCTTAGAGCGGTCCACGTTGAGTGTGTGTCAGTACCCATTAATGACCCACTACAGGGTCGGGTCTCCTCTCACAATGAGAAGGATGTAGGCCTTAGTCCACCACGCTGGCCTACTGCGGGTTGGTGGACTTCGCATGCCTTTGAGAACATTTTTTTTGTGAACTCTCAGGCATGCAGGTTTCCTCACGATGTTTTCCTTCACCGTAACAGCAGGTGATATTTAATTTCATAAATCGCACATAACTTTTATTACAAAGTCATTGGTGCGTGCCACTGGGATTCGAACCCGGATCCCTCGATTCGAGGTCGAATTCTAAGCCACTGGGCTATCACGTTGAGTACTCACACACGATGTAGTCGGCCAGCGCGGCGGGCACGACGGGCTGCTTGCGCTTGGTGAGCGCGAGGTAGCGGCGCACGAGGCGCATGGACAGCGCGCGCGCCTGCCCCTCGCGCTGCGGCTGCGCGCAGTGCTGGTGCACGTACGCGATGTGCTTCGCTAGCTCCAGGTCCTTCGCCCTGCGCACGGAATACATCATTGACAAATGATATGTATACTACTGGAGTGAAATTAAAAGTGGGCTCAACTTGTCTATCGTATCCTACTACAGTTATGGATGAGAGGGATGGGTGGATATTTGTAACTCTTGCACGGAAAAATAGCTGAACAGATTTGGATGCAATTTGGTAGATGCATGGATATTTGTAACTGTTGTCTATTTGTAAGTTGGATGCAATTTGGTAGACAGGTAGTTTTATCCTTCTCCGAGTTAAATTTTTAGCCTGAGTCCACGTCGACTAAGTCGCGAGCGAAAGCTATTCTTTTCAAAAATAAAAAATAGCCAAAGCGATTTAAAAGCACCATCAATTGAGCCACGTATCTTCTTAATTTAAAGCACCTTAGTGTCTAAAACGACAAAAGATATTTAAAATATATTATGTAGTTGCACATTCATCGGCATTAACGTTAACGCTAAATGCAGATACGGACACAGCATTAAAAAGTATAATACCTGTTAGGTTTATCCTGTATAAGCCACAGAAGATCGAAACGGGAGAGCAAAGCGGCGGGCAGTTGTATGTTCTGCTCGATGGTCCGCTTGGGGTTGTATCGGCCGTAGGCGGGGTTGGCCGCCGCGAGGATCGACACGCGCGCGTTCAGGCACGTCATGATACCCGCCTATAACATAACAGAATTTACGTTAATTAATTGAAGTGAAACTTTTTAACAGGCAGATCCAATTGAAACTTCGGATTTTCACTTCAGTTGAACTTTATGGGACGTGTTACGCTTTATTTCCTGCCTTTACCAAAAAAGTGGTTTCTAAGTAAAAATGCTTCCACCACCTCAAATATGGCATATCCTGGCAGAAGAACACCTCAATTTATGCTGTTTGGCATGGACACAAACACACACAGCCACAAGTATAAAACTTCTTTAATCTCATTAGAACACACAACAGTAATAACCTCCTCCTATTTTGGAGTAACAAATGTGTGCGGTCAAAAATTCACTTACATGAGAAATGCTTACAAAAATTATGGTACAAATTCGGCGTACCAAAGCATTCTTTACCCACCTTACTATTGCTACTAACTCAGTCAGATCCTAAATCACGAATTTCAGCCAGTCACTGACAGAGACGAGATGTGACTTCAAGTTAAAAAAGCTCACCTTGGCAATACTAATAGTCTGCTGCTCCATGACCTCGTGGATGGCGGTGCGGTCGTTCTCCGCCATCTTGTCGAACTCGTCGATGCAGCACACGCCCTGGTCCGCCAGCACCAGCGCGCCGCCCTCCAGCATCATCTCTCCCGTGAATGGGTCCTGAGGGACACACGTCAAGCTCACTCTCCAGCCAAGTATTAAAGACTAGACTGTGCGCGCGGCTTCGCCGGCGTGGATTTTAGAACTTGGTGCAGAGAAGGGTAAAAAGTATCCTTAATAGGTTTGCGATTTTACACCTTGGGTTACAAAATCGCAATTTTCTTACGGATCCTTAAGTTTTTTGAAAATAAAATATAGCCTATAACCATCCTCGATAAATGGAAGCGTGTACAAACAAACAAATAAATAAACAGACAAACAAATAAACAAACGAACTCTGCAATTATTACAATTTTTAAAAATTATTAAAATTAAAAAATTAAAATTAAAAAGAAATATAAAGTATAAGATATAAGATTTGCTGTTTGGAACCGAGAATACATCTGCACAAGCCCTGATACATATGATACATATAACCCCCACAAAATGCTAAGAGACCTAACCTAGTTGCAAATGGAGTAACAATTTCTATCAGACATTTAGATATAGTCCAACTGGAGTTTTTTTATACCAACATTTATAATAGTATAGTTACATAAATATAAGTATGTAATATTATAATATCTTCTTGAGCCAAAAACATGCAAAAGCTTGACATTGACAAGGTCAAAGATAGATATTAGAATTTAGCCTTCATTGAAGGTTTATGTTTTTCTTGGTATAGCTATAAAGAGTACAAAAGTAAAAAGGAAAGGGCGTATGGAGTTAATAGGTATTATTTACAGTAATAAAGCAATGTGTACCTTCAAGACAGCGGCAGTGAGGCCGACGCCAGACGAGCCTCGGCCCGTGGTGTACTGACTGCGCGGCGCCAGGCGGTCGATGTAGTTCAGCAGCTGAGACTTCGCCACGCCGGGGTCACCCATCAAGCAGATGTTGATGTTGCCACGAATCTTCATGCCGTTCGGACGCCTATCAATGTAAAACATTTTGGTAAGTACAAAAAAAAGTTTAGAACGTATTGTGGCTACCCATTTACTGCATTGCATCATGGATGTTTGCAGATGCACATGTTTCATTTATTCGCAAAAAACTGCAACCATCACAATAGATGATAGGTGGAGGTGCAGGTCGGGTTGTGGATATTGTGACTATGAATGAATGACTATGAAAATTTGTGCAGTGCATGGCAATAATTGTTGTTCACAGTATCTACAAATCCAAAAGAACTGTGCCTACAGCAGGAGAGAGGAGAAACGGTTCAGATGAGGTTGTACAACGGTGTTATCTACCTATAATTTTCAGATAATATTTCCAAAGAATAATGAATATCAAAATGAGCCAAAGCCTACCGTAGCAGGGTGCAACTCATATAATATTCAAGATGTGCCATATTTTAAATTCTGTACTTATACACGCCTCCAACGAGCAACGAAAAGCAGAGCCTTCTAGACATCCTCATGTCAATATATCTAGGGCGCCAGACTGCGTGCCTTCATCTTATAGCTCGGCTACCTTGTCTCAAAGCATTATTATCAAAGTGGTGCAATATAAAAGTACTTATTCACCTCTCCAATGGCAGCAACAGTCGAGCCTTCTTGACATCGTCGTGTCCGTATATCTCGGGCCCCAGGCTGCGCACATGTTGGAGAATAGGTCCTCATCTTATACGAGTAGCTCTGCCTACTCCTCCCAAAGCCCTATCGACAAAGTAGCGTCAAATATGAATGTGCATACTTATCGACGCCTCCGACAAGCAGCAACAGCAGGGCCTTCTTGACATCGTCGTGTCCGTATATCTCGGGCGCCAGACTGCGCGCCATCTTGGAGTACAGGTCCTCGTCCGCGAGCTCCGCCAGCTCCTCCTCCGTCAGCGCCTCCGCCATCTCGCTCTCGTCGCTCTGGTTCAGGCAGGTTACACCCTGCACAACACACACTTGCTACAGACAACACTGTTACTACTAAATTGTATTCATGTTCACAAAGTAGTTACTCTTTAGTGTCACTCAACTAAGCTATGCCCCTTGACAAGTTAGATCACAGTAAATTAGAAAGCTGTGTCCACAATGAAAATACCAATAATAATTGAAGCAAGCCTTCTCACTGTACGGACACATCTATTGTCAATTTTAACAATAAATGAGTGGGTATAATAATTTGTAGCAGTATGATTTATAATATTAACAATCCAAATGTTAAAAAAAAATCTGACAAATGTAAGTACAGTATTTAAATGAGCTGAATAAAACTACACATGATGATGATGGTCACCATGCTTGTACAGCCTGACCAGAGTTTTTGCACATCTCCCCATGGTGCAAAATAATTTTGAACTAAATTTCTTTTACTTCAAGCAGTTGCCTGTTTGAATTAGGACAATGGCCTTTTAGCCAATGATCTAGCAAAAAAATTGACATTGAAAACCATTACAGATGCCAGATATTGGTACGACCATACCAAAGATGTGCAAAAACCATGGTCACTCTATAACTACCTATCACAATATGTAATCTTGAAAAAGGAAAAAGAACCAATACTTACATGTGCTTCCAGATATGTGTCAGAAAGTAGTCCTTGCATAATCTGTTTGAAGCCAGCATTGAGCAGAGGTAAGAATACGCCACTGATAGCGATATGGTCGCCGGGTTGCGCACGACGCGTCACTTCGCCGCGACAGTACACTGACAGTTGCCGGGGTATGTGTCCCACTGGCACCTGGTCAGACTGAAATAGGAATGCATTGCTATCAAGTTGGATTATTATAGACAAATGTTTTTCGTGAACCCATGGCCCAAGCAGCTAATATATTTTTGCAGGACAATGACATGGGGTTCTTCGAAAAGGCTGTGAAAGCATCTGCCCTGGTGTTGCCTGTGCCAGTAGGCGACAGTGGCTAACTGGACCTGTCATCATCACCCATATGCATGGTTTTTTATTAAAAAGAAAAGTAAAGGAACACACATGCAACACGTTGGTCACCAGCCGAATTGCCACCAAACTGAACTGGAATGGCGTGCAGGTATGGTTTACCACTTTTGGGATGGTTAAAACATCTGATGTGTTTTAGCCAACACCTCTGCATCAATCCAGACTGTAACATTGCTATCGGTTGCAATTGCCAAAACTAACATGTTCTTGAATCTTCAACTCTTGAAACTTCTGGAACCGAGAGCCTCTGGTCTGCAGGTGCAGTTGTCCGGCCGTCTTGTTCAGGCGGCACTCGTCAGCTGTGCACGCCGGCGGGGGAGTGAACTGCAGTGCCCGCACGGGCTGATATGTCTCAGCGCCACACGCACTGCACGAGTATGTCGCCACCACTAGCAGAGGCTTCACGTCAGTGCAACGTGTCACAATACCTGTTGATTTGAATAGAGTTCAAAAGCAATAAAACACAATGGGTTCTATAAATTGCTAGTGATAAAAGTCACTTAATCAAATAAGCTCATATCGGCTGCCAAGTAAGCTAATTGTTATTTGTTGTAGTTTTGTTTTCACACAGCACAGCTCACCTCTCACAGTAACAAGTTTGCCAATGTGCTCTGCTTTCACCTCTCTAATGGGAAGAGATTTGGAAGTAGACATGTCTTTGAAGTACACCTCACTGCAACAAAATATTAAAGTATTCCCATTTGCCCTCTCTCGTTAGTCCCAAGAAAGGCTGCCTCATAGAATAATTTCAGTTATGCATATTGCTTTTTGCTACTTCAATATAATTAAAAAAAAATCTCACAATCTCCTAATCAGCTCTGGCGGATATCTGTTCCTGGGGTCCCTCATCTCTCCAGGAATCCTGTGGTTCCGGGCTTCCAACATTATCCTGTGCTCTATGTATACATCCAAAGAATCTTTTGCAACCACCTATAAAGAGACATCTTTAAGTTTGATTCTTAAGGGTGGAGTAGAAAATTAAGTATTACACCATGTTCTAACAGCCAAGTAAGCAACATAATTGGTCACTTGCAGTAAGTTTGTCCAATTACAATGTTATAGTGTCTGTTTGTCATAATTATGTCCTTGCATATTTTCTGTTAGGATAGCTTTATTTAGAGTCGTTAAATTGCATTATCACATTTGTTGGTCTGTTGGACAAAATGGTGTGATATTGTGTAAGACAAGGCATTCAAATAAAAAAGGAACAAATGAGGTGGGGCTGTGTCGGTGCTCATAGCCTTTGGTTTTAACTTGAAACAGCTTTATCAGTGTTGTTTACTTCGCACCTTTGAGCCACTCCCGAAATTGCCTTGCTTGCTCGGCACCGGACATTTGGGTACCTGCGTGTGGCCCATAAACCCCTCTTTCCAACAATGCCCATGTTTTGTTACTGGCCCTTGAACAGGCTGAGGCTGACATATTGTTTTTTATTTCAAAGTTAAACACTTATTGGTTATTTATATTTAGAGATATTAAATATAAAGACAATACAGTCCAATTCATTACTGTTCTGTTTTCTGACATGGTACTGTAAGTATGGTAACAAATTTAAAGACGTTTCACATCAAAAATAATAACATTATAGGTTCTCAGCCTAAGCGAGCCTAAAATCATAATTATGAGGTTTAAAGTAAGCATACAAATATTGCTAATTATCCCTTTATGTATATAAAAAGGAGTGAAATATATAAAGCACAAACCTCTTTATGCTTGTACTCTGGGAGCATCTCATAAACAACATCAGATACCATATTGGTGTAACGTCTGGTGTTCTGCCGAACTGCCTCAGCCAACTCCTCATGGCTCTCACGCAGATCATCTAGTTCAACTACAAATGCTACCTGTTAAGAATATAAACCATTTAATAAATAAACTCAAACATAATCAAAGAACAGTATGATAAGACAAAACGAAGCATGACAATCGAAAGCAAAATTATGTTTTTTATTAAATTAATATACACCAAATAAGTATTGCAAAAATTGTATAATATTATTAAATTACGTTTAATATATACAATAACCTATATCTTTAATGTTTACCTGTTCCCTATGTGCCACTTTAGTTAGCTGTTCAGAGTATTTAAAAAACTTGTGGCCCTCATCGTCAGTTTGGCAGAAGTCTATAAAGAAGTTCTTGAACGACTCTGCAATAAATAACAAATGTTAAAACTGATTTATCATGTTCAAGATACAAACGCATTTTTAAAACTGTTGTTACCTTTGTCAGCTGTGTAATCTCGCATCGCCATTTTAATTAATTTGTCTTATGGAAATTGGAAACGTAAATATCAACCCAAAACTTGATAAAAAATTATATTTCTTTCTAAATTCACTATTTTCATCAGTTGTATTTTACGCGCACTTGCAATTGCGGCTTAATTTGACAATTTTGACGTGTCGTAAATGATTGACTTTGATATAAAAATTGGCGCGTAAAAGCAACCAATGACCGTAAAGGATTTCGCATGCTCGAGTCTGACTGATACTTTATTTTTTTAATCTGCAGACCTACATTCCATACTTTCAGCCGCTATGCAATTTCAAACCAAATTCGTGGTTGTAAAATTCGATTAAAAGATATTTCTTATACTTAGATAGATATTTAAAAATGACTTTGTAATCGTAATTTCTTAAGTCATCATCATCATTTAAATTATTACGTTATTAGAGTGATTTCAAAAGTGGCGGGTCGGAGACTGCCTAATTTGTCTTTGAGTGGAGCGCAGATAATATTCGCGCCAAATTTGATGTCAATTTAGTTGCTGTCAGTGTCAGCTCAGCTAGTAAAATATCAACAACAAAGCTTTTTATTTCACATGGATTATTTATTGGATTCTGAAAGTATTTTTTTGTACTACAAATAGGCATTACAACAGAAAAATAATTTATGTGAACATCAATAAGTAACATTTACGGTAAAATGGCGGACTCCTTGGGTAAGTTAAGTTACAGCTATTTTTGTTCGATAACTCTCTCAAAGTTTTAAAGTAAAATTCACACTTACAGCGGGCCAAAGGGCGAAGCGACAAAAAGTTGACAAGCATGGACGCATGTCAGCATTTGAGAGACTCAAAAAGTTGAAAGACAAAGGTTCTAAAAACAAATACGATGTGGACGAAATGGAAAATGTTTATGACACTGTCGACGAAAGGGAGTACACCGAGCGCGTGCTACAACGGCAAGAAGATGACTGGATTGAAGACGGTAAGCACATTACTTTGTAAGTCCTTAAAATTGAATTTACTACATCCTGGATGTGTGTAGGTACTAGTTTAGTAGATCATAATTTTCTGAATTATGATCCTATTTTACTGTGGACCATGAACCAGTTTTCCCTTAGCTAAAAAAACAAGTTGATGTTATACTTCTAGATGGTACTGGATATGTGGAGGATGGACGAGAGATATTTGATGATGACCAGATTGAGGACTCCTATGCTGTGCCTGACAACAAGGAGTCGGGCCGTGGCCAGAAAAGGAAGGCCAGAGTGGCGCCACAGCCCACTGGCAAAGGCAACATCAGGAACCTGTTAGGTGCAATGCCTACTAAGAAGAAAGAGGTAATCATGCCTGTACAGATATCACAACAAATCACTCATAAAGAAATACTAAATTATGTAGACTATGCAGAGGCTGTGAAGTATGGCATTGTGTTGCAAAGGGCCTGAAGCCTAAAAGCCAAAATAAATAACTAAGAATAGATGCAAAAAACCCACATTTAATTTATCATCCCTGGCTATATGAAATTTGACACAAAAAATATAATTTGCTTGTTTTGTAATGTTTCTTTTATTACTATTACTAGAATAATTATAATAATTTACTGAGTTTTACAACAAAACCATTGATCAATATATATTTTTAGGATGTGAAGTTATCTGAAGACAACATTCTATCAGATATCATGTCAGACTTGGATGGAAATGCTCCTGCAGCTGTCAAACCCAAACCTGTGACTCCCATTGGAACCACCAATCTACAATCAACAAAGACTGAAGCACAAAACTACTTTAAGAGTTTATCATCAGCTGTTAAAAAGCCTACTATTGTACCCATGAACGAAGATTTACCAATTGCACATAAACAGGAAAACATTCCAGTAATTAGTAAAAAGGAACTTGATAAAGCTGAAACGAAACCACCAATCACAAACAACCATACAGCCCCTAAAAAACCAGAATGGAAAATAGACAGGGAAATAAAGCAAGAAGTAGAAGATTCAGCGACTCAAAATATTGAAGAATTTGAGACACAAGACATTGATTTGGGTGATGACTTCAGTAATGATGTGCCTCCAGCAGTAAGTGAGGTTAAGAAAGAACTGCCAAGTGCCCCAACATTAACAGATGTGGCAGAGGAGTTTCTTAATGAAGACTTTGACATATTACCAGTTGTTAAGAAAGAGTTGCCAAAGGAGTTGAAGCCTTTGAGTAGCAATTGGGCTGATCAAATGGGTGACAATCAAGTGGTAGCCGCTATTCATACAGATGGGCAGCTGCCAGTCCAAACAAACAAGGAGGGGCAGGAAATCCTCAAGTTTTACTGGTTGGATGCTTGGGAGGACAGGTTTGTGAAACCGGGAGTGGTGTACTTGTTTGGCAAGGTGTATGTCAAACCTAATAATAAGAAGGCTGGCTCTGCATCTTGTTGTCTGGTTGTGAAGAATGTTGATAGGCAATTGTTTTTGCTGCCAAGAGAGTATGTAAGTGGAAGCTGAGTTAAATATTTCCTGCAGTGTGAATCCACTATGGACTATTTTTAATATTATTCCCATTGAGCTTGCTCTCTCATTTTACTTGTGGTGTTGATCAAAATACGAAAAACTCAATTGATCTGTTAAGCCAAGCCACTTTCCGCTCAATGCCTTTTACACCTGCAATGCCTGGCTTAATTGTTTCTGAGAGAATGATGGCTTATGAAAGAAATATAGACACTTTCAATGTAATATTTATAAACATTTTTTATCTTTCTGCTATTCAGTTGTCAGTCTTTAGCATCTAATTATTAATATTTCAGAAATTAGATCCAATAACATTAGAGCCTACAGACCAAGAAGTGACCATTGCAGATGTGTATGAAGAGTTCAATAATTCAGTGGCCAAGGAACTGGGTCTCACTGAGTTCAAATCCAGAAAAGTTACGAAAAACTATTGCTTCAACTTACCTGACATACCGGCACAATCTGATTACTTAGAAGTTAAATATTCTGTGAGTATCATGATGTTAACTGATTTAAAATTACTCTTACATAAGCATTTTACGAATTGCAAATAATTAGGAAACTAACAATAATTTCCCACAAAGTTATGAATTAGGATCCTTCAAGAAATGTAGCACTCCTCACATAATTATGTGTTTAGGATAGCTCAACTACATAGTTTCGAACTTATCCTGCAACCTAACTGAGACAATAGCTAATTATTACAAGCTGTGAATAGGTGTGAAACTAAGTAGTCAAGCTAACCCATAAACATGTTACATGAGCCATGTTTTTATATTAGATATTTAAAAAATTTGTATGGTTCTTATGAAACATTAAATTATGACATTCCAGGCGACATCGCCACCACCACCCACTGGCAAGAAATATCTAACATTCTCCCACATATTTGGTGCGAACACATCATCCCTAGAGACATTTCTCTTGGGCAGGAAGATCAAGGGTCCCTGCTGGCTGGAAGTGAAACAGCCAGAGAATGTCCAGGCTAAGGTGTCTTGGTGCAAGCTGGAGGCAGCCGTCAACAAAATGGAACAGATCAATGTCATCAGAAATGACAGTGATTTGGATCCACCACCCATTGTGGTTGCTACTGTGAGTATTCTCACTGTTTGCCTGTGACTCTGTGTGTGTTTGTGCATGTGTCGTGTAAAGGAAAAATTTGGGCAGCATGAAGAGTAGATTCTATTTTAAAAAAATGGGTTCCTTACGAAATAATAATTTTCATACAAATTCTTGGATAGATACTTGAAATTAAGGGCCGGATGACTCCTACCAGGACAAGTAGTTCACCTGGATGACGTTGCCCTGTAAACTATTTTCACTTGTTTTATTACAAAATTTAATTTTGTTTTGCAGATAAACATGAGAACTGCAACAGATCCAAAGACAAACAAAACCAAAATACTCATGCTCAGCTGTTTGACACATAACAGTTTCCCAATAGACAAGCCACCACCAAATCCACCATTCCAACAGCACTTTTGTGGTAAGCATGAACACTATAATATGAACAATTTAAACTTGTACAATCGAACATGAATTCTCAAAACAAACTTAATATTTTTTTCACAGTAATGACCAAATGCAATGAAATGTGGCCACTGGACTTAAAACAGCACTTAGCCCAGTACAAAGCGACAAAACTTAACAAATGCGACACAGAGAGAGAACTGCTCAATTACTTTATGGTGCAGTTCTGGAAACTGGACCCAGACTTAGTTGTGGGCCACGACTTGCAAGGCTTCCAACAAGACTTACTCATAGGCAATATACTGGACTTGCGCATACCTAACTGGTCGCGTCTCGGGAGATTGAAACGATCTGTAGCCCCGCCTCGGAGATTCGCAGCAAAGGATGCATTTTTAGGAAGATTGGTGTGCGACATCAAACTCTCAGCGATGGAACTTATCAGAGCGAGAAGCTTCGACCTCGACACCCTCTGCGTCAGCGTGCTAAAGATGAAGGAAGGCGAGCGCTTCGACGTTGCCCTTGAAGACTTGCCGCGCTACTACGAAAGTAGTACAGAGTTGCTCCAACTTGTGACTCTTTGCATGCAGGATGCCTCATATATCCTCAAAATGATGTGCGAACTCAACGTCATTCCCCTAGCGCTACAGATAACGCAAATTGCTGGTAATGTCATGTCTCGCACCTTAATGGGTGGTAGGTCTGAACGAAATGAGTTCCTCTTACTCCATGCCTTTTCAGAGAAAGATTATATTGTACCAGATAAAGTTTATGGCAAAAAGTCCACAACAGATGACGCTGAAAATGAGGACCAAGAAGAAGGAACCAGCAATCCATCTAAGAAACAAGGCAAGAAAAAGGCGGCATATTCAGGGGGTTTGGTCTTGGACCCAAAGAAAGGGTTTTATGACAAACTGATTCTACTCATGGACTTCAACTCACTGTATCCAAGCATCATACAAGAGTATAATATATGCTTTACAACTATAAAGAGGAGAAATGCCATTGCATCCGATGACGACGTTAACAATCTTATATTGCCAACGTCCAACACTGAGTTTGGTGTACTCCCCACGCAAATTCGAAAGCTAGTAGAAAGTAGACGCGAAGTGAAGAAGTTGATGAAGCCTCCTGACTTGCCAAGGGACCAGTACATGCAATATAATATCAGGCAAATGGCGCTGAAACTTACAGCTAACTCCATGTATGGTTGCCTTGGCTTCACTCATTCCAGATTCTACGCTAAGCCGCTGGCGGCACTAGTCACCATGAAGGGTAGAGAAATTCTTATGGATACCAAAGAAATTGTACAAAAATTAAATTATGATGTCGTTTATGGCGACACGGACAGTATTATGATCAATACCAACTGCTTAGACTACGATTACGTATTTAAAATAGGTAATGACTTGAAAAGAGAAATTAATAAAAAGTATAAGCAGATTGAACTTGACATCGACGGAGTGTTTAAGTATCTGCTACTCTTGAAAAAGAAAAAGTACGCAGCCGTGGTTGTCAGTAAAAATCCCAATGGAGAATTTGTGTACATTCAAGAACATAAGGGGTTGGATATCGTACGACGTGACTGGTCGCAATTAGCCGCAGAAGCGGGCAAGTTCATTCTCAGTCAAATTCTATCAGAGCAAACAGCCGACGAAAGATTAGAAAGCATACAAACACATCTAAATAAGCTCAAAGATGATTTAGTCGCGAATAAAATTCCTCTGTCGCTACTTATAATAACGAAGCAACTGACGAAAAATCCTAACGAATATGCAGACAAAAATGCGCAACCACATGTCCAGGTGGCACTACGGCTAAATAGCAAAAATAGTAGAAGGTTCAAGAAAGGAGACATCGTGCCGTACATCATTTGCGAAGACGGCACCGCTAACTCGGCTACACAAAGAGCGTACCACATAGAGGAACTAAAAAATTCGGAACACCTGAAAATCGACTACAAGTACTACTTGGCGCATCAACTTCACCCTGTAATATCGAGAATCTGCGAACCGATCGAAGGAATGGACCCAGCTCGAGTAGCCGACTGCCTCGGTCTGGACCCGACCGGCTACCGGCAAGCGATGAAGAAGGAGAACGTCAACACAGAAACATATGAAGTTGAAAACGAATACGAAAAGTACAGACATTGCAAGGACTTTACATTTGTATGTGTGAACGAAAGCTGTAAGACTGAGAACCGTATCCGGGAAACGTTCACCAAGTTGAGCAAGGACACTGTGACGTTTTTAGAGCAGTGTCAAAACGAAAAGTGTACTGTGAAGCCGTTGGACTACTTGGCATGTATTCACAATCAGTTGAGTCTACAGATTCGGCAGTACCACTCGCAGTACTACGCCGGGTGGATCGCATGTGAGGACCCCGCGTGTGGGCATCGCAGCGCGAGACTGCCGCAGACCTTCGCCGGCGGATACCCATTATGCAGACAGTGCGAGAAAGGCGTCATGTTCAGGGAATACACCGAGAAGGACCTGTATCTACAGATAAATTTCTTCCTTTATCTGTTTGATATCAACAAAAATAATACAGCAAGTGAGTAATTCATAATCTGCACTATTTATAATTTATGTTATAGTTGCAATTGTTATTGCAGATGTGCCTGCTGTTATGTGGCCACTGAGTATATAAAACAAACACACACCTCTTCAAACTGAATATGCATAAACACCTTACCACAAACGTAACGTTATGTAACAGATTATTCCTTTTTTTTTCAGAAATAAAGCTAGCGCCATCTGTGGTATCTGCATTCAATGTCCTCAAAGAAGTTGTAGAAGACTGGTTGTCATATTCAGGGTACTCAATTATAAACTTGGCTAAATTGTTTAGATTTTTCTCTGTGGACTCCAAGGATTCTAAAATTAAATCTGAACAAGTAGAAATCGATATCCTACCAGAAACTGAACACATTGATGCCTTGATGGAGATGGGAACCTACTGAGAGTAAACTAAGCTCACTCAACTGTTTATTTCCAACTTGATGTAAATAAATCATGGTCAATATAGCACAGTATATAGTATTTTATTTTTTTTCAATACAAATTTTTTAAAATAAAAAAAATCTTTTATTTTTCATTAGAAACAACTAATTAAATACAACAGAACGAAAGAAATGAATACACTTGTATTCATTTCTTATTTCATACGTTATTGAAACTATAACGATAACTACCTCAACTTTGGCAACTATACCTCCCCTATCAAAATATGTAAAATTCTGATATGAAGGTATGAGGTGGCAGATATCTCCTATAGCGAGCTCCACAGCCTCCACTACCAAAGCAGGAAGTAGGAAATCGGGAACAATGAAATAAAATACTTTTTGTAATTTATTGTAAGTTTTGTATTATATTTCATATGTACCTACTTGCAATTTCAAAACTATACACAAATCGTTTAAACACTACACACTTAAAATAAAGACTTCAAAATTCATTATATGCTTCAATCTTCACTTACGAAAAATACATCCTTATAGTAACAAATTCTTAATACTTTTATCACAAATGTATTTTTTATTTCTCATACAAAACACGCAATCATAAAAACGAATAAATCCGCTTCTAGATATTTTACGAGAGAAATATAATGTTGTACACTACATAAAATAAAATTATTTACTATTTAGTAATCTATGTTTTACTTTTACGTGGTATTGTATCTTTCCAGCTGTATCTGACAATGGGCATTACATTAAGTATTGCTCTCTGCTATTACAACTATAATAGCAGAGAGCAATACTTAAACATCTATAGAACATGTTTTTTGCCAGCATAGTCGCTTACACCGACTCGCAGCGGCAACGATGCCAACAATACCACCATCATTTTTTATAATGGATATTCTTTCTTTGTCTTTGTCTATTGTCTTAACAAAGTACATAGAATAGATATAAAATGCAAAAATACATTCCCGTATGCAGAATTTTATTCGTTTGACTTTGAAGTTTATTTTTATTTTATGTATTGGAATTGGTTACAACGTAAACACTAATTGAAACCGCCTCGCCCGCGCCCTCGTCCGCGGTTCCCAGCGTTGCCCCTGCCTCGTCCGCGTCGGTTATTTTGATTGTTCTTATTGGAATTTTGCATTCGTCCATCATAGTTGTCTTGCATTCTGTCGTTATTCATACCACCGTAATTTCCACCTTGGGGCCTTTGATTAAACGCATTTTGTGGGGGCATACCACCTTGATTGTAATTATTATCTTGTAAACCTCCGCCTCCTTGATTATAAAAGTTATTCTGTGGTCCTCTATTGAAATCTTCCTGTTGGCCTCTTCCCATCTGATTGTAATTGTCCTGTTGGCCCATGCCAAATTGATTATTAGAATTGTTGGGTGGAGGTCTACTCATTGGGTTATAGGAATTATCCTGTGGACCTCTACCCATTGAGTTATAGGGATTATTTTGCGTGCTCATATTGTCTTGCGGACCGCCCTGGTTGTAGTAATTATCTTGCGCTCCCCTATTTTGATTGTAAGAATTATCTTGTTGATAATTATCTTGACGGTAATCCTGTTCTTTCGACATCTGTCCAGGGACCTCCTGTTGTACATCGGCCAACGTCCTGTGTTCCCAAAGTGGAGGTTTAAAGGGTTGGCCACCCTGCATAAGAGTATTATTGCCGCCGTAATTGCCTAAGTTTTGCGGAGGCCACTGGTTAAATTGAACAGATTGCTGATTGTCATTGCTTTGTGTAAGATTTTGTTGTAAGAAGTTTTGAGACAGCGAGGGATTTTGAGCTTCTGGTAAATCTCCAAATGATCTCGGGTGGGTGTTACTGGTGACGACTTCGGCAATCTTCGGTACCTGCGCTGGCACCTGCACGTTGGCGGACTGCAATGACGCCTGCACCAAAGCTAGCAAGTCGGCGGCCGAAGTCATATTTTTGAGTAGATTCGTGCTCCCAGCAAGCGACAAAGCGGGTGCCGCGGGCGTCACGACGTGTGCCTCTGGTGCTTTGGACTCCTCCAATGATTTCTTCACAATTTCCATTTCTTGTCGTATTTGATTTTCTTTAACTTTCTCAGTCGCAGACTTAAAGACCTACAACAGAAATATATTTCATTGTGATTTACAGGACTAATGAGTAGGATTTATTAGTAATATTATTTATAAAACTATTTTAATAAAATAATAGCCACAATTAATAAACTGACATTACTGCAGAAAGCCATTGCGTCTTGATGTCAATCAGTACCAGAATAGTAAACTCGACTTCGCTTTGACCGAAATCAATAGGCTATTCTTATATGGGGAAGTCAATAATTATAGCTATACCAGAAAAATAAGAAAACCTTTAAGGGCGACCCCACGTTCATCTTTTAAGTGTCCCATATCTGTCCCACACTCATATCTGTCTTCTGTAGTCGTATATATATTTCATATATATTTATTTAGTTCTCCAGTTAAAATAGAGTATAAGTAATAATAATTACATGTCACTTAATTTGTGTTATTATAATGTAATCAATGTAATAATTTTTTTCTGTAAGCTCATTGGCTCAATAACATGACTTAATAAAAAAAGGAATTAGTTAATAATAATAATCCTTCCGCAACACTGGAGGAAAACCTCCCGTTGGACATCACAACATAGTTGAAAAAAACAACCCACCTCCTCGACGGTGTAGTCGTCATCGTCGCTCTCTATAGTAACGGGCTGCAGATCTTGTTCTACGGCAGGCGGCGGTGCGGTCACCGGCGGCGCGGGGTTGACCGCGGGCGGGTCGGGGTCGGCGGCCGGCAGCTCGGGGTTCGCGTTGGCGTGTGCCGTCACGGGCGCGTTCCTCGCCGCCGCGCTCACGTACTGACGCAACCGCTCCACGCGTTGCGGCTCGCGCGCCTCCAGCTTCTTCAGGTATGCGATGAGGCTGTGCTGCTCCTCTGCGGACAGCTCGTTGAAGTTCTTGAGCAGCGTCTCCAGGTCCGAGTCCGAGAGGCCGTCCATCGCGTCCGGCGCTTCCTCCTTTTCGACCCTGGGAAAATATTTACGTTAATAATCTAAAGAGGCTCGAGAGGGCAGATTGGCAAAAAATGATGGACGACAACATTTAAGGCGTTGGGCACTCAAGTCCTCAATATTTGAAGGTTCCCCCTGTTAATAAAAAAAATTGATCACCGCTGGTAACACATACGCACTCATTGAGTATGCTAAGTCTATGGCGTTGATATTGCTACCCGGAACGGCGAAATAACTGAATTAGACCTGGAATTGAACTACATGGACGTCCAAACCGCCTAGCTCACTATGGTATCAACTCCTATATCCAATTGAGAGAAATAAAAGCCCACATTATTAAACAAAGACAATAGAAAAAAAATATGGTTAGCATTGATAACAATCTAATGGCTAAAAATTTGGTCTCTTTCTCGAGGAGTCTCGAGTTGACATGTCTTAAAAAAGAATGTGTGCTTCATTAAATTTAACTGTAAATGAAAACATCGTGAGGAAAGCTGCATGTCTGAGAGTTCTCCATAATGTTCTCAAAGACCTGTGTAATCCACCAATCTGGATTAGGCCAGCATATGGGCCTAAGGCCTACATCCTACTCACTGTGAGGGAAGGCCCGATCATTCACTGTGTAACTACTGAGTAATAAACAAACTTCTTATCATCATAGGCGGACTGCAGCATTTGCAGCGCGGAGGCGGTGCCGCTGAGTGCGGGCGCGGAGGCGGGTGCGGGCGCGGCCTTCACGGGCGGCGGCCGGCCGCTCACTTGCTTCTTCTCGTCCGCCTCCCGCTTCTTGGCTTCAGCCATTCCAACCTATGGTAGGTAATGTATTGTTATTTAAGAGATTATGAATAATACATAGGGTGGTTGGAATTGACAATATTAAAAATCTAAATGAATATGCAATTTCGAAAGGGCACATCTCGCATATTTTGACAAATTATACGATTTTTAATTTCACTGTGTTTGCTTTCCTTCATCTAATATTTTCCAAAACGCCACATTTCTGATATATTTTTTCAAAGCGTCATAACGTGTGCATAAATAATCTCGAAAAAGTCAAATCTCCTATGTTAAATCGTTAAATTCATATCATACGAGTAACATATAATCAACTAATGCCCTTATAAAACAAAATCTTTTCGGGCGACTTTAACCATGAGGGTTTCAAAATTTGGTTCACAAAATATCCTTTCTGTTCAAATCAGGGCATAAACCTTCGGTATAAAAATTTTAACTAAATTCATACAGCATTTTCAACCAGTTCAATCATCATAATTATATACTCATATAATATTAGCAGGAGTGGGTAAGATTAAAAAGAAGTAGGAGGTTATTACCACAGCGTCGACCAGTTGCGCGAGCTCCTCGGCGGAGACGTCGGTCTTGCCCTGCGCCACCAGCGCCGCCGCCATCTGCGCCGCGATCTGCTCGCGCTCCACCGCGCCCACGCCCGCCACGCCCACCACCGCGCCGCCGCCGCCGCCCCCGCGGCCCGCACCGCTACCCGAGCCCTTCTGCGCGCCCGCCGCCTTCTGGAAACAATATCACATCGTTGAATATCATAAGCAAGGATCGGGAATAACACGAAGGAGTCTGGATCCCAATTTTGATGAAAACTAAAATTGCATCGTTGAATTTTTAATAAATTAATATGTCTGGCCAGAAATCGAACCCATTCCATAGTGGAAATAATAAGCAAGATGGCTAAATTCCACTGCCTACCAGTCTGTCCAAGTCTGTATTTTTGATGTTGGGATATTACAAATAATTTAATCGATTCAACGTGATTTTATGATGTCTCAAACACTTTATGAAAAATGTCAAGTGTCGAGGTATTAGTTGATGCAGGTAACAATGCTGCAATGTGCTGTGTACCTTGGCCCTGGTGCGCTTGTCGGCCTCGTGCAGCGTGGCGGCGGCGCGCACGACGGCGGCGCGCACGGCGGCGGCGGCGGCGGCGCCCACCAGCCCCGCCTGCGCCGCGCCCTTCAGCCGCTCCTTCGCCGTCTCCAGCAGCACCACCGCGCTCTCGCGCTCCAGCAACTCCTCCGACGAGTTCGCCTTCTCCTGCAACGTCACATTACTCGTAACCCCGTGTACACCCCAATTGCTATTTTGCACGCAAACATTGCTTGTACGTAATTGCGTACATTTTGTCGCATGTCAGTGTATTTTTTAATTTGAACAGCACTATATAAAGCCCTGTGTTAAAATTTTGTCGTGGTGGTTACTTGGCCTAACTTTATATGCTTAACTGGTCGACCCGACAGGCGTCGCCCTGCACTTAATTTAGACTATCCTAGGTTTTGTGCTTGGAAAAACTTATACATGTCAAGATGGAGGAGAAGTGGAACAACTTAAATTATGGGACTGGAGAACTGAAGCTTTACAGCAGCATATTCTTCACGTCTTGTGTTTCAGTTGGGCAGGTATGGATAGTACATTGACGGTAACATACCTTCTCCATTCTTATAGCTTCAGCCAGCAAGTCGATGACCTTAGGCCCCAGGCTGCCGAGGTAGTCCTCCAAGGCGACCAGTAGACGCAACGTAGCGACAATGTTCTCCGGCGAGCTCTCGCGGATGTCGGGCTTGCCCTCGTGACGCAATGAGCGCGCTACACTGCCGGTGCGTGTATACTCGGCCGGAGAGCGAGCGTCCGGCAGAGAACCGAGGGAATCGATATCGTTGTCCGAGTTCCAGGGGGACAGGCCATCATCGCTGTGGAAAGTGTTTTGTTTAAAACATATTCTCTGACTATATATAAGCAATATAGCTCACTGCAAGAAGCCACTTGCAAATTACTGTAAAACATTTTATGTTCCATTCTATTATAAAACAGCATGTTACTGGCTTGATGTTAGGTGGACAGATCAATGACAACCAATGGCAACCATTTGACCTCTGATGTGGATCATAGATTTTGATCTAATAATAAAGTGGATGCAACAATTCTATAGAAGCCTTTAGAAAGCAACTAGGATAATTCTCCGATGTTATTAATCCCTTTCAAGTAGAGATGTGCCGAGTCAGACTGACTCGAGTACTTACTCGAATACCTAGCAGGTACTCACGTACTCGAATACATAAAATACGGTATTCGAATCCACATGATTCGAATTCAGGATTCGAGTACTTACGGTATTCGAATCCTTAGTCGTGTACTTTAATAGAAACCTTCTGCTTTACGCGTACAGTCGAATTTTGAATGCCCCGTTCACTTTAAAGAGCATTGTGAAGTTAGTCACGCCGCGTGACTGATGAATCGTTGCAGGTTTCAACGTGTTTATGTTTTCCGAACGGTCAGTTTAATAAAGATTGAAAATTATAATTTTAATCAGTCAAACTGTTAGTCTGTCAGTTAAATAGTGAAATTTAGTGTTTAGTTTAAGTGTCTTAGCCAGGTCTGTGATAGGATTGCTCCAAAAAAAATCGGAAATATGGAACTTATTCAACATTTTAGAAGGTAAAAAAGTGGAGTGCAAAGAGTGCAAAAAAACATTTGTTAATTTCTGGAACACAACAAATTTACTGAAACATTTGAAAAAAAGTACATCCTTTAATGCCTTACATGATTTGTGATGAAATATTAGGATAAGTTATTGTCGTCAAAGTTCGATTCAAAAGGTACTCGAGTCCACTAAAGTATTCGAATACTCGTGCCAGTACTCGAATACCTGTCCGTGTCTTCCGACTCGAGTCTTAATTCGAATATTTTTTTAACGAATACCAAAATATTCGAATACTATAAATAGCCGACTCGGCACATCGCTACTTTCAAGGGCTAAAAACCCACCCTGATACTTGTTGATCCTTAAATCAACTATTCTCTATCTATTATATCTATTGGCACTAAGGCTTGAACTATGTTCTGTTGCTTAGTGTTGTCAGTTTGAGCTCATCGTCGGATATGAGTGTGGTGTGCAGCGAGGTAGACGGGGCAGAGGGCTACGGTTATCAGTGGGAGAGTGCGGCACTCACGGTTTGAGCTCGTCGTCGGATATGAGCACGGTGTGCAGCGAGGCGGAGGGCGGCGGCAGGGGGCTGCGGTTGCGCGGGTAGAGCTCCGGATTGCGGTGCGGCGAGTGTCGCGGCCCGGGGCTGCGGTTGCGGAGAGTGGTGTCGCGGCGCGACAGTGGGCTGCGACTGCCGCGCGACTCCAGAATTATGTTCACGCGGCCCGGACTGCGCATACTGAACAGAAAAAAGTTCTCTATATTTCGTTTTTGTCTTTGAATGTACTTTCATAATTTTATGAATGATACGATATTTTTAAAGACTTCATATGGGATATTTGATAGTCAGCGTGTTGCAATAGTTAATACAATAGGGTAATATGTTAAAGATCTTCAATAAGATCCCTAGCAGAGCAGACATTTTAATGAGTTAATTTCTAATAGTAGTGTTAGACGTGTTCATTTTATGATGTAGAACGAATACTATGAGGATGATACCTGTGAATAGGACTTCTAGAGCGACCGCGTATCGGGGGGGGTGAATGCCGGCGCGGCGGGGATCGCCTGCGGTCATGGTGTATTGGCGACCTGTAAATAGTAATCATGAAACAGAGATCGTGAGAGAAAATAAAATTATCTTAGTGCACATATATTTCATGACTTCATTTGTAGCCTGTCTGGGATTTTTGTACACATTCAAAGGCACCACATCCACCACTGATACGGCCACACCAATATCTGTCTTCTATAACATAGCTAAAGTAAATTTTTGCAAGCTTACAAAATTCTAAATCATTATAAGGTACAATTTGTGCACACTTTGTGAATGTTATAATGGATGGATGGATGAATGTTTGTTACTCTTTTATGCAAAAACGCTAACAGATTTGAATGAAATTTGGAATGCACCTACTTTATAACCTATATTTACACATAGAGTACTTTTATCCCTCTCTGGACTCTAGTCACCTTATATTCCTCCGGAAGGGCGGTGACCGTCGGCGGAGGTCGGGCGAGCGTCGCCGTACGTCGCGCAGGTCGGGCGAGCGTCGGCGGGCGTCGCGCATGTCGGGCGGCGGTCGGCGCATGTCGGGCGAGCGGCGGCGCGCGTCGGGCGGCGGCCGGCGGTGGTCTGGCGAGCGCCGGAAGTCGGGCGTGTGGCGCCGCGTGTCGAACGACGGTCGGCGACGCGGCTCCGGTGAACGACGGCGCTCCTTCGGGTAAACAGGGAAAAGTTTATGGGTAACGACACATCGTCTAGTGATTCTTGCAGTTAGCATGTAGAATGAGAGTAGATGCATAACCCCCGTTTTTGCTTCGCGTAGTCGGGTAAGAATGAGGTCATCTTGTGAGCTCTCCTGGCGATGCAGCTTGTGTACCGTGCAGGAGCGCAATGTGGTCTGCCATGAACTGCAGTCACCACTTAACTTCAGGAGGTCTACTGCTATATTTGGTGGAATTCTTCAGAGCTAGTGGAGGGCTCCAGAACCTTCATGGGAACGGAACTGGTGACCTCAATACCTCAATATAACTCTGTCTTCTCTGTTTATTTATGCTTCACTTGCATTAACTGTCTACCTAGCCTGGTTTGCTGACTAGTCGAAGTGAGTTTCTACTTTGACTCCCATGATCCCAGCCCACAGCCCTCTTTTTGTTGCCTTCTATCACTGGCATGAGACACAGTAACTTGTATTCTGTCCAGTTCCATCTACACTACAGGAATATAGGAGGTCCTGACCTCCTTAGGCAATAACCCTTCCATTCTTTACAAGTAGTAAAGGAATGTACCTAGGTTCTTAGATGATGTCGAGAAACAACATAATGTGTGAATACCTTGTGCTTGTTGTCGTGGTCTTGGTTCCTGCCCTTGTCGGCGGGGTCGGCGTGCGCGGCGGGCGGCGGCGGCGTGAGGCACAGCTTGCGGTACAGCTCCATCACCTGCACGCGCAGCTCGTCGCGGTGCAGCTCGCGCATGCGCGCCGTCCAGAACACGATCCACTCCGGCTTGAAGTCGTGCTTCGATGGGTCCTTGCCCTCTGGTGGAAATGTTACATTAATTTTTGATTAATAAATTTCAAAATGTTCAGTACCTATTATAAGGCCGAGTTATTATGCCAGCGCCGGGGTACAAGTTCACACCATACAAACACGAATTTTCATATGATCGCACGGAGACTTGTCAAAGAAGAAGTCGCTGTTATATGAACGCTCTGCTCCCATCGCAGCCATTTGAACTCGGCCTAATAATATTGATAGTGCAGCTGATGCAAACAAGGTTAGTCTGAGTTAATTGATTACATCACTGGTCCCTCACCAGGCGTCAAGCATACATTTTACATGTTTTGATAACAAAATTGTTTGATGGAGGTCATAATTCATATTAGAGCTAAGCACTCACCCGCTTGTATTTCCTTGTAGCGTCGGTTCCAGAACTTCTTCCATTCTTCAGGGTATAGAGGATGCTTCTCGGGATTTTTCTCGTGATAAGCGAGCGTCTTCTTAGCCGCATCCTCCAACGCTTGGCGCTTCTCATCCGCCAGTTTCACCTTGTATTCATAGTTTGCAGGTCTGGCCAACTGAAATTATAAAATTACAGAATTTCCAATTTACCAATATGAGCTATATTCATACATTTATTATTTTTACATTATATACAATACATTATATATATACAATAGATATCTATACATTATCCATATATTTCAATTTATCGATATAGTCGTATTTCAAAGATAAATTAGTGTCCTCAATAGTTTTTCTTTTGGTCTCTAAAGGACCAACAAGATCCCACTTCAACAGCTGTAGCCGTCACTCTCTTGTGAGAAGACACAATCAGTCAAACATTACCTTAGCATCGCCCTTGCTAGGCGGTGGTTTTGGTGGGTATCTGGAGCGAGCGCTGTGGGTGTTGGCGAAGTCGCGCACTTTGATGCCGCCGTAGGGCTCGAACCGTTGCTTTTGACTGACCGCGCTTTTAGATCTATAAATAAATTGTTTATGAGACTATTTAAATTGCTTCTTTAAACTGTGAACATCTGACAAAAATATTGCAATTAATGAAAGACTCACTACACACTTTTTGTGTTACATTTGAGGATGGGTGGCTTTATACTGCGACGTGGCAATGAAAAGTCAGAGTCAGAGATACATAGGACGATGTTGTCCTTCGCGTACAGCGATCATAATTGATATCTGTAAAACTGTGGATAACAATTACGACGGTGGAGGTGGCAGCACCAACCACACATGAACCTATGTGCGTCAATTCTTTTTTCAGTCGTCTTTCATCAGCAATAATAAACGACATTTGTCTGTCGCATGATTTGACCGCAGTTTTGAGAGTGATGTCCTACATTTTCATAGTACAAAGACAAAACGTTTATTTGCACGAATATAAGTATAGAGTTGTTACAAATTATTTAGATCAATCTATATTTACCGTTTTAGGTATGCAAATATTATAAGGAAAAACAAGTAACAAATTAATTTCATAAATCACATAATACATTAAATTAAATACTTTAAATACGATCGCTTCTTTTTATTTAAATTTGAATATTTCCGTACATGGCGTGAATAGGTTGACAAGTCGAAAATGCAAACATTTCAGGGCAGCCTTTTAAAGTTTACTTTTTTATTGGTAAATCCATTTTTTTTATTTTTGTTTTTTTTATTGCATTATATTTTATAAGAATCGACTTTTCAAATTATTACATAGATACATAGATGGATTTACCAATAAAAAAGTAAACTTTAAAAGGCTGCCCTGAAAAGTTTGCATTTTCGACTTGTCAACCTATTCACGCCATGTACGGATTTTATACACACTACTTGGCATTTAGTGTTCAGAAGTGCTTAGTGTCTGTTCGCAGTCTCAGTGGTGCTGCTTAAAAATAAATAATTAAATTGTTAGTGTCATTGGGGTAGGTTAAAGCTATTATGTTAAAAGTAAGCTCGTAAGATTAGTTACTTGGGGGCTCGGTTGTGGTTGGGCTCCGCCATGCGGTCCAGCTCGTCGCTCAGGTCCGACAGAGACTCCACCGACGGCTTGCGCCGCGACTGACGCTGATGACAAAAGTTTACCTCATTAGAAAACGATACCGCCACAGGCAGAGAGAGATGTGAGTGTAACCCGTCACGTCTGGGGCCCGATTCTGTATGACCATTCACACTCGTATCGCGGCAATGTCGTGTCTTACCCGTGACAAAAAGTCAAAAAAGGCTTAAAAGTCAAATATCGTGACAATCTATCGTGTGCCTTATAGAATAGACATTAAGGTTCCTTGTCTTGCCGAGTTCATGAAATGACTCACGGTCGGATGACACACGATATCGGCACGAAATCTGAATGGTCATACAGAATCAGCCCCCCGATCCTATCATGTTCCAAACAGATAAAAGGGGTTATAATCATCCTTTGAAACACTGGTCGTCCACTAGCCCGTTGCTCCACCGATCCGTATTGGAGCAGGGTGGTGGAGTAGGCTCCAGCCCTCCCTCTGTTGTGGGGACCCATGCCCCGTGCACAGTGGTCTGTAAAAGGGTTGCAGGCATAGTCATAGGGTGATTATGTCTGAACTGAACATAGGTCTCCTCACAATGGGCCTCAACAGAGAGACGCCTCGAGCATACCACCACAATGCTCCAGTAGCCTGGCGTCTCACTGGTAGGTTATTAGTTTATTGGATATTTATTATTTTATTTATGGTACTTACATTTGTTCCCGGCTTAGGTACAGCAACAATGGGAGGTGATGGGTCCTTTTGCGCCTTTTCATCTGGAAGCAAGACACAAGTTTGAGTGGGACATTTAAAATCAATTTTAACAACGATCAATATAAAAATATTTATAAATTCAAAGTACTCACTGGGCTTGTGCAATGTTGCGATCAAGTCATTGTCGACCACTTCCTCAAAGGTGCAGTCTTCTGTTTCAGCGAAGTGTTTTCCTTTGTAGATCCATTTATGAATAAATTCCCTATAAGAAAAGGAATATCTGAGCCTCGCAGTAAAGATCCCTACATTTGCAACTGTTTTCACAAAAAATCAATAAGGTATACAATTAAGCCCTCTGGATATTAGAAATCACTATAAGTCGGTACAGATCATCCAACACATTCCACTTGGCCACTAGTAAGTTACTAGTAACATCTGTTGTGGGTAGACTGCCGCGGATCCCGCGACGCAATGTAAACTACTAACGGGCATTAAAAGACAAGAACTGTCAACACTGACTTTGACTACCGGTGTCTTAACCGCTGCGCTGCACGAAGGGTCCTGGGTTCGATTCCCAGCAGAGCATTGATTTGAATGATGAGTTTGAATTTCTGTTTCTGGTGTGGGTGTGTTGTGTTGTTGTCTTGTGTGTGTCCATGGCGCCCGCGACACAGGGCATCCTAGTGTGGGGCTGTGAGTGTGAAGCGTTATTTATTTACTTCTCCTTGTCGTAGTCCTCCTTGTCGATGTTGATGGGGTTCATGCGGCCGTACTTCTCGACGATGCGCTGGGCGATGCGGCCCATGATGAACATGACGCCGTCGCGGTACTGCGCCTGCGAGCGGTACGGCTTCAGCAGGTCGCACGCCTTCGGGTAGTGCCGTTGCTGCAACACGGGCAACTCAACGTCTCTCAATCTAAACCAGGGCCGGATTTACGGGAGGGCAACCGGGGCAACAGCCCCGGGGCCTCCACAAAAGACGGGCCCCCACAATAGAGACTTCGGAAAAAAAATTCAAATTCAGACTAGTAAACACTAGTAAACAACTTTTCCTTTCATTTTTTTTTCGTTTTTACTTTACCTTCTTGTTTCCCGTTATAATTATTTATATGTACGATAAATAATAAAAGAATCTATAGATACTTGGTTTCACAATAAATTATTTATCCAAAAGTCGACTGAATAAAATTGTTCATTTTATTTGGAAAATAATTTAGGGTCAAGGGGCCTCCACTCCTTTGTTGCCCCGAGGCCTCCAGACCTCTAAATCCAGCCCTGATCTAAACCATCGGTGACCCAGTGCGGTCTCCTCTCACAGTGAAAAGGACTTAGACTTAGGGGCGGTGGACGATATATTAGTCATTTTTTTGTATCACATACGAAAAAATTACACAAAAACAGCGTTAGACACAGTGCTGCCAAACGAACACATCCTATGTGATATCTATCTGGTTATACCTGAATGTGTTGATGGCTTACTACTTACACCTATTAAGATTATAACCGTTTGCTTCTGATACACAGAAAATAATAATAGGCAAGCAAACTGACAAACACATGAAAAATACCACTTGCAGCGGCAAAAGGACTCTTATAATTATGTAAGCACAAAATTTATCGGTTGGTTTGATATGACCGCGCTGCAGGTTTACGCCGTAGTTTAGTTTACAACTTTACAGTGAGAGTACTCGTACACATTGTCCCTTCGAATCATCTGTGCTCAACGCTCATAACGAGTACTATAATAGGCATGATGACTCATTTTCAAAATATCTTCTATGATATTAAGAAATATCTATTATGTCTAAAATATATCATATTTCTGTAGAAAATTAAGGTTTTTGTGCAATAAAAGTACTTTTTTAAATTTTAAGTTTCAAACTCACACCAAAACGCTCGCCGGTGTCATGGCGTCTGTCATTACGTCACGGCTCAGTAAAAAATGGCGTTAAATGTGACGTGACAATCGCTCGGGTGTTTAAGCTATCATGGCGGATTGTTGTATTTTGTCGATTGATTGTAACAAATAAATTATTAATGTCGACATTAATAAAAGAATAAATACATTTTTCAAAATCTTTTCAGTCCTATCTCATTAGATCAGACTAATATTTTGGCGATACTCGATTACTGTCATCATGGCTATTATACACATTAGGTAGTTACTGTTAGAGACGGAACCAATATAAAGATTGAGGCGGGTGTACCAGATAGTTGTGTCGGTGCCAGAAGCAGGTCATGTGGTTGACGATGGTGCGGGGGTGGCCCTGCTTGTTGCACAGCGTGCAGATGTAGCTGGGCTCGTAGTGCGCCTCCAGCGGCGGGTGCTCCACCAGGTACTCCACGCCGATCAGCGGCGCCCTGCCACCGCCAACCAACCAACGTTCATCGTAAACAAACCTCATGGAACTTCATGTGTTGACACTGAATTCGCATAAAAATATCTATTGCGAACACGAAACAGCAATGATATAAGCCTAAGTTAGATATAATACAAGCTGACCCCGTTGTTTTGCCATATAAGTTATCGAGCGTTAAAATCGACTATAACAAAATGGGGGTTGTTGATAGAGGGGTAAAAATTTAAGGTTGTTTGTATTTTTTGATGCCACATTATTGAAACAAAAAATAAAATAAAATAATAATGTTAGGTGTGGACAACCCTTATCACTTAGGGATATGAAAAATGGACAGTAACCGATTCTCAGACCTAGTGAATATGCAAAAATATAAAATTTCATAAAAATCGGTCAAGACTATGGTAACTAAAACTGTGACATGAGAATTTTATATATATAAGAAGATATAAGCCTAAATTATGTAGGGTTTATAATAATATAATGTAACCCACTGTAATGGTAAAGGAAAACATAACTTGTGAGGAAACCTGCATCCAACAACTCACAATAAGCCAGCAAGGTGAACTAAGGCCCCTTATCCTTCTCATCATAAGGATAGCCTAACCCTGCGGTGGGCCATCAACCTAAAGTACAAGCACTGCTACCTTAGACAAAATGAGGACAGGCATACATAATGATTGCACGTGTAATAAACATAAGTGATTATAAATAATCACTACAACCATCTATTATATAGAAATACTTTTTATTTACATCATAAACAAGTGATATCGGTTGTGTCAAACAAGTACTTACTTAACAGTGTCAAATGTGTCTTCTATGTGGCAGCGTCCTTTCTTTGCGTTATTGAGCTTTACTTCCAGTGGAGTCAACGTCTCACCTTCATTCTCTTCATTCGTTTTCTTCACTGCATTTTGATTAGCTGTTAAAAAATAATGCAAACAAATATTTTGATACGGTGTCAGGATATCAAATACAAGACACCTAAAATTAGATTCCTAACCTCCTTTTATTTTTAGAACGCGTTTGATGGGAATTGCTGTTACGTCCCTTTTTTGCGACACATAACTTCTGCCAACGTATTTTTTCCCAACTGTAAAGGCAATTTTCTTCCTATCGTGTGCAAAAAACCTCAACCTTTTGTTTTCCTTTAATATACCTAACTTATCTCCATCTTTAGAAGTCGTCATTAACCTATCAACAATAGTCATAGAAGCTAGTCAGGTGCGGTTACACTTATTTTAGCGGCAGCAGTTCATCTTCAAGAGTAGCAACACACTATATAACTTCAAGTACAATAGAAATCCTATTGAACCCACTTCTACAAACACGAAGTAGGACCTTATCCAAGTTGTCCATGGGTTTCCATGGCTTATGTGTTTGATACTCATTCGATAGCTGAAACACCACTAGGTGTAATTAAAAATAATTCCAATAGTAATTTCACCTTGTTGCTTATGTGGTTGGAAAGTCGACAGCGGCCATAAATTCTTCGTGGATAGTTTGTTCTTATGCTTCTTCCCAGATATATGCATCTGTACATGAAAAAAATATTTTTATGTTTTTTAATGTTCTTGTATAAATCGTAATCGATTATGAATAGGAATAATCATTTTCCATGAGAAGTGTCCAAAATTAAAAGACTGAAGAACATTAAAAATAACTATAAAAATAACAATCAAAATCTTGGGACAGTCCATGATTGGATGTAGAGTGACGTCACGTAGCTAACCTCGTAAGGTGGCGAAACGTTATTTGCACATTGCACACTATATTATACATCGGACGAGTAAAAAAAAGCTTGTCAAAATAACCTGCATGATGGTCTCTCCACAGCACATGGCGGCGCAGGGGAGGCACATGTAAATCCATTTGCCGGACGCGTCACGCCCACGACGCTCGACCATGGAACGGTAGCTGCCATCTTCAGCTTTGATCTTCAAACTCGATATATGCTCTTGAAACTCCTGTTCAGCCTGGAAAATCAAAACGAGAATTAAACGCTAGAAAATGCATCGTTTGTTTGTCCCAAAGAGTGGGACGCAACTCAGAAAACAAACGAGCTCATCAATATTTTGTTTAATTTGTTCGCGGATTTCGGCTATTCAGTGACGAACGGGCGACAAACACAAACGATAATGAGTGTAAACGACTAGTGTAAATTAAATAATTCTTCATGTTACGACGCCGGCCCGGCCTTCATGTTGCTTTTAATTCAATTACATACATAATATTGTTTTCACCATGAAAGTGGTTTGAAAACAATATTTTTCTTCGCATCGGCGTTATTTGCGAAAGAAGTAACACTAAAACATACCCAATAAATAGTGTCCGAAAATTGTGTAAATAAAATATACAACCACAGATATTTATAAACATTTTGAATTTATTGATAGTTACGTTTTATTAAATGTTTTTTCTGCATATGTATTGTACTTACCACACCAGCGTGATACTCATAAGGCAGCGTCTACACTTGAGATACATCACACATTTTAACGCATTTTTGGATGTAACGCAAAATATCAAAATAACATTAATTTGAGCCAGTCAAAACATAAATAAGCTAGTGTTTTTCATAGCTGATGAATTCGAGTTTTTAAATAACTTAGCTATGTTATGAGACAGAATAGTTAAATCTTAATTTTAACTTCACAACTTGATCAATTGATCATGTTGATTGAATTCACTGCAATTACTATGTCATACCTACCTAGTTGACTAAATTACAAGCCATTTTGTATAATAAAAATAAAAATAAATAAAAGCTAATAATTATTGTTTTATAGTAACATAACATTATATCAAATTCAAGTGTGAGTTAGACTATAGACATAGTCTGTTACCTTTATTTTTAACTTGGTGCTTACAAGGGAATGAAGCTAAACTTTAGGATCACATGGGACCATAAGTAATTGAATATACCAAAAACCAATGCGTGAATATGTAGAGGCGAAATATAAATTATTATTATTATTATGTAGTAATTTCATGTACGAATAAAACTGACTGACCAACATACAAGAGACTGCTTAAAACTATCATCAGTATGGAAATTTACAAATTTTCAACTTTCACTAAAAATAATTTTTGAGATCCCTCTTAAGAGATCACACTCAAATAAATATTCAGGGTATTGTAAAAGAATGCATTAGAAATTATCACACATAATAATGAAGTTGCACATTAATCATAAAATATTTGATTCTATATAAAAAAATCATTATGAAAATAAACTGCAAAACAACAATTTAAGTTATACTATATATACTAGCTGACTCCGCAAACATTGTTTTGCCTAAGTTATCAAACGGGATGAACAATTATTTATTAAAATAACTATTAAAAAATAAGGGTTGGTGATAGAAAGGTGAAAATTTAGGGTAGTGTGTTTTTAATGCCACATTATTATAAAATAAAAATAAAAAAAATTGTCCATAAAATAAAAATGTTAGGGGTGGACATCCCTTATCACTTAGGGGTATGAAAAATAAATAGTAGCTGATTGTCAGACCTACTGAATATGCATATAAAATTTCATAAAAATAAGTGAAGCCATTTCGGAGGAGTATGGTAACTAACATTGTGACACAAGAATTTTATGTAGGTATAAGATATTTTATCCATATCCCGCAACAAAGGAACTACCTAAATACCTAAATAGTGATGAATCCTAATTAAATTTAATTGAAGTACATATTTCCTTAACACACAGTAAGCACACCAAATTCACCTGACTAAAAAATCTAAAATATTGTACACTATAGTAAAAAGGTAGTTGTTTTAATTTTTCTTAATAACACAATATAGCTATTTAAAACCTATAATACTTCATTTGTAATGAGTCATTAATACTATCTCAAACAATAATATGTTTAAACAAATACATAACATTTAAAAAACTATTCTTTTAAATGTTTTTTAAAAAGCCACTGCTGCCAATATAATTTGACTTAGTGGATTTAAACTTCATACAGACACCCAACAGTGAACAAGGTCACAGAAAAAGTATTTGGATAGTGTTAGTAGTATATGTTATAAAAATAAGATAGAAAGAAAAGAATGTAATTAATATTATACAAACTTTTTCTTAATTTATTTTGCCTTATTTCAAACCCCTCAAGACATATTTATAACCAAGAGAGTTCTGTAAAAGTTTAAAATAACTGCACAATTAAAGTATTTTTTGAAATGTATAAAAGCTTTAATATCCAGTTTGTTATGAAAACTGTGACACTTGACATGTAAATATTTTTGAAAATAAGATCCATACTTTATTAGTCAAGCCTTTAGTAGTGTTAGACCAATGAAGTTATCAATACTGATGCATCTAAATTAAAATCTCCTGATGTAACAGTGAAGGAAAACATTGTGGGAAAACTTGTATGTCTAAGAATTCCACATTTCAGTCCCAAAAGCATGCAATTTACACCAACACACATCAACTAGAATGGTGATAAGGCATTTTAACTGTGAGTGAAGTGAAGACATTGGGTCTTTAACAGCTTGCTGGTGAAATAAAAATATGTTATTTATATGACATATAAGTGAGAGGTGACTTCCATTGTAAAATACCATGGTGTGTAACAAACAACATAAATTTTGTTTGCTATATACCAACCACCAGATATTATTAAGTAATTCTTTTGGCCTATTATTTGTCTTTATTTTGGGTCATTCCATGAATATGTATATGGACTTGTGTTGATCTCAACAACCAATGATTATGGTGGCCACAACCATGAACATAATTATATGGACACACACAGAAATCATTTATTATTCAATTTTGGAACCTTAATCCATATCTGTATCTTAAACTTCCTTTTTTTGGTATAGTTTTTATAACATCTAAATTAGCCCTTTCTCTGGAATCCAAGAAATATCATCTAGTAGCTGACCCAGCATCCTTTTTTCTGCCAAATATAGAAGTTATTACAATCTTCCTCGTATTCTTTTATACCAAAATGTATTGATGTCCAGTTAACCAACATGTTCTTGGAAATTAAAGTTGTAGTTTTTGAAAGTATTTCCAGTTCCATTGAAGAATTGAGTTCTCTTATCCTTTTCCTGCCACTTAAGCAGCTCCTTTCATCAATGATTTAATCAGACCCTGTATATACCTTTTTTACACAGAAATCTTACTTCTGCCTTTTACCTTTCTTTTTAAACACAGTTTTATAAGGAGACATATACTCAGAACATTGTCATATAAATCTATGGACTTAATCCTACTTAGAAAGACGTTTTTCTTTATTATTTGCATAATTGCTTTTATAATTACTTTAAAAAATTAGCAATCATAAAAGTTATGGTGCCTTCTTGTGTTCAGCATTTGACGCGGTAAACATTTTGGAACAGAACAATGTTTTATAAAGTGTGTTTATTGATACTGCCTTACATGGTAGCCTATGCTAAAGAAGATTCACATAAAATGATTGATTGTTGAAATTTTTGTGTGCATAGCATGGGTAATCCAGTATTTTATTGTTCCAAAAATCTGATACATAAGACTTAAAAGAGAAAAGTAAGTTATTAAATTTAAAAGTAATACAAATGTATATTTACCTTAGTATTGGTATTCTCATCTGGTTTCTTGGGAACTTCTGTAACAGTGTCCTCATAGCCCTCTGCCCCCGGGGGGCAATCGGGAAGATCCATCTTGATTCACTACACTTGACAGTTTATGATCATAAGTGATCATAAACTTACAATTGTTCACACAGTCACTTTTTAAGCACAAAGTCTTGGATTCTTTATTCTTTAACTGGAGCCACGCACACTGTAAAATAAAACATAATAATCAGAACAAAATTTTATTGACAGGCGAACTAGAATATTGAAAATTAATACAAACTGATACTTACATAATCCAAACATATAAATATGTATACAGAACCTGTGTGTATTTTCTTAATTTCAGGATTTAATTAACACAAACACAATTCTTTCATTATTTAACGCTACTCCAAGCTATGTAAGATTAAAAATGTAGTCAATTCCATAAAATCTGAACTCATAATAGTTGTACCTCATGGAACATATAGTTGCAACACTAAGATAATAATTTAAATATTATGAGTTGTTTTCATAGTATCAAAACTTAATAGGATGAGCCATATTAAAACAATATCTTTATTATGAAGAGAAATGTGCTTTCGAATGAACATGTTTTAGAAAGTTTTAATTAGATAGACTTTTAATCGTCACTCTTGCGCCCCTTGATGTTCAAAGAACACTGCCTTCACTAAACATGTAGGTATATTATTATGCAATCTGGGAACTAAATCCCTATCTGAAGGATGTTTGGCACCAGCAACAGACATAGGCATTTGCAATGGAACTTAATGCTTATGCCTCTTATTGAACCTCATAAAACTTTGCATAATTTATGTCACCACAAAGAAGTCTCCTAGAGGTTATGAGCATATACCCTTGAGTAAAACTCTTCCATTTACAACACAAGAGATTTTTTTTTCAGAGAGGAGACAGTAAATATGAAGGATAGTAAGTTTGTCATCTGCTTGTAGACAAATTCTACTCTATATTAAAAATTTCATTAATGCAGTAATATTTCTTTCAAATAGTGACAATCAAATCTGTATAGAACTAATAAAATACCTACCCAAATCATTTCATTCAGCAATCATTACATTACTATTAAAATTGCAATACATACTTACCAATACTATTTACACTTGATTCATAACCTGTACATGTTTGAGTATGGATGTCTTAGTAAACACAAATACAATAATGTCATATAAAAACATTAACGTACACTTTCATGCAATTTAACCTTAGTTTTTATAGGTACCCGTTGGAAATCTTAGGCATAGTGACAAGCTTAAATCTTGGACGTTGTTGGTCTCATTGCCAAAGAATTTTGTAAGTCTACGTAGAATCATACTACTATTTATTTATATAAAGCTACTGCGTTGCTCAATCGTATATATGATTCCAAATTTCCGTAATGTTAACAAAATTCAAAATTTACAATGTAGCGTAAAATCAATACTAACCTTTACGAAGTGCAACTGCAGTTGACCTATCTTTTATATTACTAAATTGATTGATACACACATTGTTGTTGTAACCATCCATAATAATCTGTTAAGATTGACGAAGTTTTGATTTTTTGGTTAAAAACAGCAAAATTATGTGAATAATAGAAGTACCTATTTAATTTAAGCAAAAATTAATGACAAATTAATTGACATTTTCATTTCAACAATTTCAAGAAATTCAAGAAACAGAAAGCCTTGATTGAATAATGAATGCACTGCACAGTCCACAGACAATATATTTTATAGATTATAATTATTTAGACAGACTATAGACAACACAGGGATAGATGTAATACAAATACAATAATAATTGTACTATACTATACTATCGTATACGACTAACATGGAGAATAGAGCTAAGGAGGAACATCCGTTATGATATGAAAAAATGTCCGTCGAAATGCATCAAACTAGGGTGGCGCCATCTTAGCGCGAGGTATAAATTTTAAAGGAAGCGCCAAATTTTGAATATCTGAAAATTTATGTGATTGTGTTAATATCATTAATAATAACTCTTTAAGTTTATATTAATAACTCTTTAAGTTTATATTTACTAAATTATTTTGTACTACGCAAGTAGTTGAAATTTTCAATAACTAACTACTTTAGTCGACAATAATATTTTTTTGCCTCGGCGTACTTCATTGTCTCATTTCTCATTTAACTTTGATACTTAATAATCATAGCATGTAACAAAAGCTTTATTTTTACTTTAAACAAGTTATTAACTTGTTCGCTATAAATCAATCTTGCCCGTTGTGTCAGTCTGACTACCTACCTATATGACACCTATACAGGTGAAATTTTCAAGTGAGCGTGGATGGGAAAATCCGAAACTATGAGGAATATCAAAAAATGCTGAAAGGAGTCTGGAAACCGATTTTGATGAAAACTAAAACTGCATCATTGGATTCTTGAAAAATCAGTATGCCTATCCAGAAAGGAACAAATTCTAGAAAGTACTTACATACGGCAAACTTAATGACAAAGTTAATTTTTATTAAAATACGTTTTTGGTCAAACAAACTTTAACTGATTACTAAGTATTCAAAATCATGGACATTGTTTCCAATTCATATCTAGATTCGACGTTTCAAGGATTGTGTTGGATTAAGCATTAATAGGAAGAAAAAAGCTGTATGGATTTGGATGCAATCTTGTACGTAGATAGTTTATTACTTAGATTAATATAAAATATACTTTTTATCTTAGTGTGAAACAAATCCTAAAACCCACGAAGTTAGTATCTCAGAACATATTTAAGCGGTTACCGTTAATTTAAAATACCTACTCAAAAGTTAAAATATTCTGTCTTTTAAAATTAGCAATTAGCAAATAAAAATTAAATTCAATTGTTGATGCTCCTCTGCTACTCTGCCTAAAGATTAATGATGACCAAAAGTGATAATTTTTTCGAACATAGTAATGTAATCCAAGTTATTACCTACCCAGGCTATCTGTGTACAAAATTTCATCCAAGTCCATACAACTATTTTCTTCTTTTTAATGCTGAATGCAACGCAATCATTGAGACGTCGAATCTCGCTATGAATTGGGAACAATGGCCATTATTTTGAAAGCTTAGTAAAGACTTACTTAATCAGTTAAGGTTTGTACGAAAAAAAAACGTATTTTGTTAACAATTAGCTCGATCCTTCAGTTTGCCGTATGTCATAATGTTCCAGAATTTGTTTCTTATTAGTGGCACTATCGAATGGTGTAATAATACATGATGTGATTTTTTTTCCTAATCAACGGGTTCGATTCATGACTAAGCATATTGATTTTTCAAAAATCCAATACTGCAGTTTTCCCTGAGTCCTACCATTTTTCGCTAATCCTCATAGTTTCGGATTTCCACATCCACGCACACTTGAAAAATTCACCTGTAGGTATACCACGATAAATGATATCAACATTATTATTGGACAAATTATTCAATGAGTAATGTATAGTTGGGTCAAGAATCTCAGATAACGGAAAAGATTTTGCATTTGATATTCGCGACAGAAACAAAGAACACTCCAAAACTTTTCGCATGAGTTCGAAGAGGGCATTCACCGAAGTGGAGGTCTCGCCTTCTCGATACTAATTATGCGAAGATTATCTACAGGTAGACTGGCCCGCAATCCGCGTGGTGCGCTCACATTTTCGCTACTACTAACTAACTACTCAATACACACTAATGTACACACAGTTCAAATACGATGGCTCGCGGTTGCGCGCGTCTCACCGGCTTTGTTCCGTGCTTAGTTTACTTTTACGCATCTATCTCCTTCGCGGTTTGTGCGGACTATGGAGTTCCTATAGAAATTAAGCTATGGGATACCGGACGGACACCTTTAGCTCACATGGTGGATGTCACAAACGAATTCGGTTTGAAAGTGCTGGCGGAACATAATTTTTTAAACGATAATAACATAGCATTTTCTCCCTACGGCTTAACGGGAATCTTGGTGGCCTTGTATGAGGGAGTAGACGGTGAATCCTCGTATCAGATTCAACGTGGAATGCAATTACCTTGGAATAGGAATGTAATGAGAATAGGATTTAGAGATATCCATCGGACCTTAAAAGTGAGTTAAAAGGTTTTATCATTCCATTCATTGTTAAAATAATAATTAAATCAAATAGTAATAATAAATATTGTGGGACAACTCACACATGGCTTTCTGATCCCAAAGTAAGCTGTGAGCTTGTGTTATGGTAACCAGCTGATAAACATACATATATATTTTTAAATACATACTTATACATAGATAATTTACACCCAGACACAGAACAAACACTTGTGCTCATCACACAAATATTTGTCCTGGGTGGGAATCGAACCCACGACCACCGCGTAGTAGTTAGGGTCGCTAACCACTAGACCAACAGGCCAGTCAAATAAAAATATTATCATTAATGGGGGGTTTTCCATTCTCGACTTCATAAGAGTCGGTTTTACATCAAATCTTCCAACGTGAGACCCTCAGGGAGAAGAAGATTCGATTTCCCCAGCAAATATAGTATTTCCTGACACTTATCAATTATCAACACATAAAATTATAATATTTTTATTATTATATTATATTATTAAATAAATATATTATATTTATAAACATATAAACTAAATCAAAACTGATACGAAGATTAACAATTTTAAAACAAGCTTCAATCAGTGTTTTTTATAAATTTATTACATTATTTTTAGTATATAAAATATGTTTTATTTCAGACTTACTTTGTACCCGAAGAAGGCTTTTTGGCAGGATTAGCTTTGAACAATGAAAATGTTACATTCAATGATAGTTATAAAAAGATTTTACGCTTCTACGGTTTTGATTTAGAGAATGAACAAATACCGACTACTACTCCACTGTCTAACGAGACTCTTACGCCCACAACTACAGAACAAAGCTCTGTTAACACCATTGCTATAACCACACCTACCACTGTAGTTACTTCAGAAAGCGTAATTCAACGTGACGATCCATCTACAGAGCCCACTAAAGAAGAGACTACTGTAAATTTAGATACAGAAACTATAACTGACATAGATATAAGAGGTCAAACTGCAACCCCAACGTCAAATGCAGCCTCGAATGAAGAATCTACTACTTCTTTCACCACAGGGAATACAACTCCTCAATCAAGTGCTAGCACCGAAACTACTATCACGACGACCTCTAACACCCAAATTACTACACCAACATCAACTATGACATCTACATCGTTAACGACATTGGATGGTACGACTGTCACGTCCCCTGTATCAGAAGTAACCACATTAGCCGAAACTACGGATAGTCAAAGTTTGTCAACGATAGATATAACAACTACGAGTATATCCACGACTGATTTAACAACCCTCGAAATAATTTCATCTACAACGAGTCTGAATACCGCCCAAACTACTGATTCAGGAGGGACAAGCATCAATACCGAAACGTTGCAAACGGAAACATTAAGTACAAGTATGTCCACTACTGAGACTTTACCAACCGATTCTACGACTGAATCGATCTTAGAGACCCTAGAAAGGCGGAAAAGGTCAAAATTAGATTATTTATTTACTAAACCTCCTTTGAGAGACGATTATTTAATATATCGATCTTTTGATATACCACCCGAGACCTCTTTTACAGAATCAAGCGCGGACAAAATGTTTTTGGCGAACGGATTAAAAAATGTTCAGGTTAATATTGTAGAGCTGGTTTAAGTTGCATTCATTCAGTATTGTAAAGCTGGTTTCTTAACTTATTATTTTTTCAGGTGACCTACATGCAATACGATACTGTATTAGATCACGCGTATTTACCTCACCTGGAAGCATCGGCGCTCCGTTTGCCTTTAGACAGTGATCGGTACTATCTTCTTGTTGTGCTTCCATCCCGTGGCGGTGCAGTGGAACTTGGCCGACTGCTGGCTCGAATGGCACGAGAATCCGATTTGTCAGACGTCCACGCAGCGTTGCGACCACGACGAGTCCGTGCAATGGTCCCAAGTTTTACAGTTAAAGGTCATGTGACCCTTACTACGGATTTGCAAAAGGTACCGAAATATTTGATCAATGGCTCTAAACTCTAAAACATCTAATACCTACATATATCTCAATATGTCATTGTGTCTCTTGTAGTCGATGCAAATGTCGACCATAACTTCCTATTGACCCTCATCCACGAGGGCCACCGCCCATCCACCATCCAGGAAGTTTGGAAAGACTGCTTGTAAAATATTTTTTATGAAAATAAGCAATGTCCTACAAAGCCATGTCATTCTGAACTATAAAAAATACTTTCACAGAAAGTTCCCTATTATTTGTAATGTTCACGCATGGTTTACAGCTTGGAATTCGCGACGTTTTTGAACCACGCCAGAATGACTTTACGCCAATGACTCATCAGGCTGGGGTCTACGTTCGTAGCATTGAGCAGGCAGTATCAGTAGCAATACGCAAATATCAACCCGATGATCAAAAGAAGAATCGTAAGTGTTGTAATATTTATATTACTTAGCTACTACGCCTAGTTTAAATATGAACCTTAATGCAAATATGAAATCCAAAAACTTTTAGCGGGGAATTTTAACCTTTTAGCTATAATATGAGGTCAGGAGGTTCGATTCGAGTAGAGATTTGAATAAGATTCTGTTTCTCGTCTGTGTGTGTTTTCTTGTCTTGTGTGTCTTTCCACGACACGGAATCCTAGCGGGCTATGACTGTGAAGCGTTTATTCACGCAAGGGGGTCACACAATATTACACAAAATAAAAAAGCCTGGAGGTTACCTAATGATAAAATAAAGGGACGAGATCGTCGCGTGGAGCGGACCGCGGCCGCGGTCAGGCGGTCACCCGCGAGAACGGGTCACGTCACGCACTACTGACCTTCGTCCAAACATCCTTGAGCTACTCGACGTCCCCTCCTAATAATAATAGTTTATTGCAAAATAATAAAATATTTCGGTGGTCATTTGCATTAAACAAATAAGCTACATCCATTTCATGTGTTGTTCTCTTCACAAAACATCTTTATGTTTATTAGTACCTACATCGAACCAATCGTAAAAAAATCAATTAGGATATTTAGTTGCAGTCAGTTGCACACTCCTAATATTACAGCTAATAAGTACCTTTTACAGCATACAACTAAGCTCTGACGACGACAGGGTATGGTAAAAAGCCTTTGGATTTTATATTTACACCTTTTATTTAAGTCTATGTTTTGTTTTATTTTAAGAAAGTTGATAAATTAATAAATAATAGGTAATTTATTTACGTAGGAAGTCCACAATATATCCGTGAGCAAAAAAGGTTGATAACACTACTGTTGATTTAAGCTTTCGGCCTCGCCTCTTTTCTGGTGTAAAAACCAGATAATTGCGCGCAGTTGTTCCCAAAATTACAAATTCAGTGGTGTCAAGTGGCAAGAGCGTAGACTAGCGTAGACGAGCGTAGGCTAGAGTATATCCATCCATTGTTTTGTCGCGATGGTGTCGCAACGCGGCGACACGCGCATTTGCCTCCATTGATGCGCCGCGCGCAGCTCTCCCAGTCGAGTCAAACATCAACAATTAGAAAAATCTGCTGTTGCATCAATGTTGAAATTGACATGAACATCAGAATACCTAATCACGAGATGAAAATGATGATTTGCCGATATTTCTAGCTTTTCAATGATGTAATGAAAAATTGCGAGATGATTGTTTCCTGTGGCTACGAACAATTTAGCTACAACGCTTCCATGGTCGGCCGCATTTGCATGGCAAGGACGTTATTATGTAAACCGTATAATTTCTAACTACCAATAAATGCTAATCTACCAAGCAGAATCAAATGCTTACTACTTTGGCTGCACAACTGCATTGCTGAACTTCAGGAAGAAGTTATTTTGTAGCGTCATAGGTTGGTGGGTTGTGTTGTACGGCTATCCTTCCATCCCATACTTTAACATGAACACTTTAAATAATTATGTTAATTTCCTTTTCAGGATACGTAACGAATCGCCACACTGTGTATTTTTCGGCAACATATCCTTTTCTTTACTTTGTCATGGATTCAAGTATTCACGTGGCCCTTATGGCAGGTAAGATGGTTGACCCTTTAAATACGAGAATATTATAAAATAATTAAGTTTTTGCAAATTCCTGTTGTTTCAATTTTTATACCTTTTCTCGCCACCTCTGCGATAACATTCGCGCGGAAAATCTTCCCCTGCAGCCTCGGCGAATATGCGGCGCCGGCAGGTGTGACTGTAGCCATGAAGGTTCCATCTCAAAGTTAATTTTGGAACATTTTTATTGGAATGGCCGTACAGTTTAAAAAATGCCCAACACGAGATAAGAGCCCTTGCGTTACTAAATTGCAAAGGGTGATAACGCTCGTCTCTTCTTCTTCAAAATACTTAATTACGTCGGTTGTAGACGATTTGTCGAGCATCACTATGAAAAACCTTCCCGCGTTTTCTAGAAGCCATTTAAACAACCAAAGATTTAAACTTAACAAAAACAACAAGCAAAAGAACAGTAGTTGTAACTAAACAGAATTAAAATGTTACGAAATGGAGTGCTAATCCACTGATTATTTTTTTGTACGTCGTACCACTACGTGCGAGTATAGACAGAGCGACGATATGAACGAGATAGCATGAGACCGTCCGCTATTTAGATTTTTTCTTTATCCGCACGGGTTATACTCGTTACATACACTAAGTTAAAAACTGTTACTTTTACTTACGGTTACTAGCGATATCCTTCGTTAATTCACTACATCCAAAGTTATACCACATTATCCAAATATCCTTAAATCACAAATTTTCAACGTATTTTCAGCCAACATCATCACTTCAAAAAAATATTTTTTATCAATCGCCACTAATTGTGTTGTATAGAGAATATTTTGCAGTTTCCAAAACCCTACCTCCATTTTCTGTATAATCATTAGTTCCTGGGTAATCGATTGTCAAAGTGTAATGGACTTTTTTACTTCGATCAACGAAAACTCTAACTCTACGGCAAATCATCGTATGGAGCTCTAAAAAATCAAATTAAAGCTAAGTAATTAAATGGTCTAGGAGAGCTTGAAGTCCACAGACCATTTTAAAAACGGGAATATTTTGCGTGCGACTTGGCAATGAGAACACAGGGTAAATTGTAGTTGCCTATTGTAATGTGCTTGTACACACTAATCTTAAGAGCAGCTGAAGCAATTTGAATGAAATTTACACTGTTAGTAGCTGACCCCACAAACGTTGTTTTGCCATATAAGTTATCGAGTGTTAAAAATAGACTATTAAAAAATAGGGGTTGGTGATAGAAGGGTGAAAATTTAGTTGTATGTATTTTTAATGCCTCATTATTAAAAAAAAAAATTGTCCAACAAATAAAATAAAAATGTTAGGTGTGGACAACCCTTATCACGTAGGGGTATGAAAAATAGACAGTAGCCGATTCTAAGACCTACTGAATGTGCATATAAAATTTCATAAAAATCAATCAAGCCGTTTTGGAGGAGTATTATATGGTAACTAAAACTGTGACATGAGAATTTTTTTTATATATGTATGAGATAAAGTGAAATCTCTATGCAACATTATAGGCTATAGTTTTTTAAATTAGGGATCTCAATAACAGACCCACTCAAATAATTGTTTTGGTAGAAATATTTGGATAGATAGTGTAGTCCAAAAAATTTAAAGCAAGGTTCACTAGTTTTAAATAAAACAAGTTATTTGAGGTTTACATTTATTTATACATTACACTTCTCACTTTGCCCTCTTGGATTTGATCTTTCTTAAGTAGAATTCCAACTCCTTGCCTTCCAATACATATCCATCAGCTCGACCACACTGTCCAGGTCGACTGGCAACACAAGCTAGAAAAAAAAATACGGTTAAGACCAAGACTCAACAACTCATATTAAAACTAGCATAAGTTTTGTCAGAGTAACTATGACAGAACAATCATTCAGCTGCTAGACTAGTCCCAAAACGGTTCCAGTCTATAAATTGCAGCCTCAAAACTTCTCGATTTCATCATTCAAACAGAACACCACTATATAATATTTGCATTATTTAACCAAACAGTCTCATCATTGTCAGTCAAATTAGCAAATCCCTTGACTATTATCTATCACTATGAATTAGATCTTAGTAAATTATTAAAAGTAAAATAAAATAGTAAATTGTTTAAGTTAAATTTATAATTAGACATGGTCAAATTGACCATTTCAAGTTCCTCAGACAAGACTTAAAAATGACAGTTGTGATCATTTTGTCCATTTAAAGCAGTAACATTTTAATCACATCAGTTTTTTGGAAGAATATTGATAATTATTATCAATATTAAAAAAAAATATTCACAATACAGTTCTTTTATCTATAACTAGCTGACCCGGCACACTTCATTTTGCCATTATAAATATATTGTTGTAGCATTACTTTGCATAATAGAAGAGGCATCATAAAAGAAAAAACTTGATGTTTCTAAATGCATTACATTGCCATATGATATGAAGTATTCAATCTGGAATTATGTTTGACAGATAGAACAGTTTTTAAATTTTCAAAAAAATAAATTCTTTGAATTACCTAATAAACGTCCAGTATGGAATTGCTCCTCAATGGCAGTTTCAACTTTGGAGAGACGTTGCCTTGAAACATATTTCTTTGCAGTCTTCTTGCTACGCTTCTTATTGATGATTGCATCCTCAGCTTCAGTCTGCAAAGGGGTTAAAAAAGTTACTGAAGTATACTAAAGACAAGTAGTTAAATAATTTGTTTATTAATTGTGAACTTTCTATATCAGTTGAAATCAGGTAAGTTTTGTAATCACATTAATATCATATGACACGCAAATTGTATCATCACCACATATATCAAAAATCTTCAAATGGTATAATGAACACTTTAGATTCAGAGGGTTTCTATCCATTTTATTTCTGCAGGGGATCTATTAGAAATATAAAGATCAAATTTTAATATTTTCTATAACCGCCCATGCCTGGCACCTATGACATCACAAGTCTGCGTAAGAATATAGCAATTCCTTAATATAGGCATCTATTAATTACTGTTCCCTTTCCCCTTACTGAGTAATCCCCTTACTCAAAATTTTTGGAACACTCGATTTTACCATAAACTAACCTTATAAAGTATATAATTCTGTAAAGAAAAAGTGAGAGTCTCTAAGCATAACAGGGAAAGTGCATGCTTTAGCCTCTGTCACTGGTCCCGCTATTTATTTATGCCTGTTGCTCATTTACCAATTTATCACCAATTGAATTTTTTGGATTCGGTAACCTTCTTTCTAAGAGTGCAATATTTTCATCAGCATTAAGTCATAATAACCAATACCAGAAGTGGTTAAATATTAAAATTCAGTAAAAATTTATTTTAGTGCATTTTATAATAAAAATACTATTATGAATATAGACAATTGTAATTTTAATTTGCTAGCACAGTAGGTTAATTAACAACTCACTATGTTCAATTGTTTAAAACTAAAAACAAATAAATACTCACCAGTTTCGCACCCTTCTTTCTGCCAAGGGGAAGGAGATAGTGGGACTCATACCACTGTCTAAATGGAGTGGCATCAACAACCACAATCGCGTTCTTCACCAGAGTCTTGGTACGCACCAACTCATTGTTGGAAGCATTGTAAACCACATCAATTATACGTGTCTTACGGGTGGCGCCTGAAATGAAAATTAAAACAGGAAATCATCAAAACCTTCTTATTATATCGTAAATAAGAACTGGCCTATCTAAATACATAACTTGAGTAAGTAAAGGTGTGTGAACGCTTTTGAAGCCCAAGGAAACATTGGGTTTCAATTACTCGTATACTTACATTCTGAACCCCAAGCAAAGTTTCCAGTGTCGAGGCGCAGAGCACGGTACTTGGTGTTACCACCACGAGAGCGCACCAAGTGAATGCGCTGAGAGCCAAGCTGAAAATACAAGTAATAACACATTAAGCAGCGAGATAAATAATTATTATTAAAATTGTAAAGAAATAGAATGTAAATAGCAAAGGTATGAGTACAAATTGACCATCGGTTTACGGTTTATAGGTTAGTTTATAAGTTTACCTTAGTGTTGGCGGCCGGACGACCCAACTCATATTTCCTCTTCTTACGAATGGGCGCACGTTTGCCACCGGTGGCCCTCCGCTTATGCCAGTGATCACGACTGATACCTGAGGCATATAACACATATTGTTATTATGATCCCCTGTCACCTAATGTGCACTACTTCAATAAGTACTGATTTAACTAAAATAATGTTTTATCACACAAATCCGATTATAGCACTTTTTTATTCCACTCTTGATTCATATATTAAATTTAACTCAACATGGATTTCAATAGATATTTATCACCACGAACTAAAAGTACTCACCCATCTTGGCTGGGTCAGAAGGAAAAGATTTGTATGACGGATGAAAGTGCTATTCTATGGTATAGCACAATTATTACTCTGTACTCTATGGTCAAGACTTGCAAAAATCTTCAGACCGGCTTCTTTGTAAACTGTGATATTATGTTGCAAAACTGAAGGAAACTATATTTTTTTCTAAAGTTTTTATAATATATTGTTACCAACAAATAGTCCTTTGAATACATTAATATATTGATTGGCAACAGAACGCAATTACGCGTAGTACGTATTATGTGCTTTTTCCTAATTATAAACTTCCTTCTGCTTTAAAACTCCACAAATTCCACAATCACTAAATAAATCATAATTAAGATCCAACACTTATAACTTATTTTGAAATTATTAAATAATATTTTCTTGCCTACAAACTAATTTCTTTCTTTAGGTAGGAAAACAAATGAACGAGGCTGAAATACAGGACCTATCAAAAATTCGAATGTAGAATTTAATAACCAAATTAATAGTAAATCGAAACCAGAGAGATTAAAAATTAATTTTAAATGAGTAGCTCAGTATTCATATTCCCTGAGAAAATAAAATAGCAAGCGCATGTTCGCACAAGCATTTTTTATAACAAATAACAATATATGGAACATAACAAATATGTATTAAATTTTTATTAATAGTTTCAAATAAAGCAAACCTATCCAGACATTATTTATTCACTATACTATATTCTTATCTGTATCCAAAGTAGTATATTAATAATAATTGTCGGTTACTGTCAAACATGAAGGGTTGCCAACTTATGAACTTAGTACTTTCAGTGCTAGATTTGGCACTATTTTCGCAAGTTTAGCACTGTAATTTAACATTCAGCACCTAGCACCAAGTATAATACTAAACTAAAATTCTGATTTTTTTTCTGGTCACCGTAGAACAAAGCGCAGAGCAGCTACGCGAAGAATAGTTACAAAACACTATAGTTTATGCTAGACCACAAATACACCCATGGAATTATATATGGAATTAATTCACTAAAATCGATTTTAGCGCTCACAAAAGCGTTTTGTATTTCTTGGTTTATGCTAGACCACAAATACACCCATGGAATTATATATGGAATTAATTCACTAAAATCGATTTTAGCGCTCACAAAAGCGTTTTGTATTTCTTGGTTAGTATGGGTTTGACATATATCGTGAGCACTAAACTCGATTTTAGCGCAACACGGAACACAGCCAACGTTGCACGTAGTACTTAATAATTCCATGAACGCAGTAAACGCACCTATATCTATTTAGAGTGCCTATGCTTGGGGATTTCCTGTCAGCTGATTAAAAATTGAACAATTTTATCTTTTTTTTTCATGTTGTAATATAAAAAAAATTAGTACTATTTTTGTATTTTTTTACCTATCTAGCACTATTTTAGATGTCATTTAGCACCCATGTGAGATATCGAGTTGGCAACCCTGCAAACATGTCAATTTGACAATTTTAAAAGAAAAAAAATTAAAAAAGGAAGCAATTAGCAAACTTGCAAAGCAAGCAAGCGTGCGGTGAACTGCGGTGCGTGTATTTGTCTGAATATCGGACGGACGGAATACGGATCTACCTGTTTTTTCTGTTAGGCAATTAGTTTTCAGCTAAACTGAGATTCTAATGATAGTTTAATAATGTCTACAGACTTTTATATACGTTATTATGTTGGTCATAAAGGAAAGTTTGGGCATGAATTTTTGGAATTCGAGTTTCGCCCGGATGGAAAACTTCGTTACGCTAATAATTCCAATTATAAAAACGATACAATGATTCGTAAAGAAGCTTATGTTCATCCTTGCGTGATGGAGGAGTTGAAAAGGATAATTGTTGATTCGGAAATAATGCACGAAGATGATCGTTTGTGGCCACAACCAGATAGAGTGGGAAGACAGGTTAGTAACGTGTTGTATTCTATGTTATTCTTATAAATTTAACAACACTAGATGAAATCTATATATGGATATATGCTTAAGTCATTGTTATTTATTTCTATCTGGTTACCATAACACAAGCTCACAGCTTACTTTGGGATCAGAAAGCCAGTTGTCCCACAATATTTATTTATTTATTGTAGCTAACCTGGAGAGGTAACATATTGCCACCCTCATAACCCACTGTAAAAAAGTATGGTCTTTTGTTTTGGTTGGGAAGGTGTAGTTGCTGAAGATACTTTGTCTCTTCAATCTCCATGACTAGCAAACATACATGTACAGAGTTACAGTCAACCGAGATCCTTTTGGGGGAAGAAATAACAAGTTGTTACCTATGTGTATGTTGTTACCTATGTATATGTATATTATCAACATGGTCTTCAATGGAAAGTACAACAACACAAGTACATAATGATTCACTCTTCACTCATTCCACTATTTTATAGAAAATTTGGAATGAGGATGATTATAATTATGATATTATAATACATGATATACCTATGATATTATATACAAATTAGTGAGATATATAGGCAACTGACCAAAAACGTTATGAAATGGATTCCAACCACAAATATGAAAGTGCATGTTCCACAGCAAAATGACAGACCCAACCACACACTGCATACACTGGCAGCATGTGCATAGCAATAATGCTTTGCGCAGGAAAGGTTTTCATGATCAGCAGCCACCAATTAAAAGATGAAAATAATATAAAAAATATCTAAAAACCTAAAATCTAATTTTTCGTAGGAGACCTTAAATGTACTGTACATTCAATCACAAAAACTAAACTTTTCGATTGGGGGATTATCACAATGTGATCTGTTATAGGATCTAGGTTGACTTACTCTGTAACTCTTTATATGACCTCAGATAGCATTTCTTAAATATTATTAGCATATTAACTATTATTATATAATCTTTATTTTTTCATTCCAGGAATTGGAAATAGTAATAGGAGAGGAGCATATTTCATTCACAACTTCAAAGACTGGGTCCCTAGTAGATGTCAACCAATCAAGAGATCCAGAAGGACTCCGCTGCTTCTATTATTTGGTGCAAGACCTAAAGTGCCTTGTCTTCTCTCTGATTGGTCTTCACTTTAAAATTAAGCCAATATAAAAATAGTCCTTATAAATTGTAAGAAAAATTTAAATTAAACATTACAATACTTTGCTATGATTTATTTTATTTTACCTTGCAATTGCCAAATCCTATCAATGCATGCTGATTTCTGATTTAAAATTTTGTCATTTTAAAATAATACTGTTACAATTACAAGCAGCGGTCTTCAATCTTGTACAATGTGATTGTGGTGTGGTGTTGGTGTTGCAGCGCTGTGTACATGAAGCGTTATCCAAACACAATATTTTATTACAATTGATTTTCAGAGAAAAATTATATTTGGATCAATTTCTATTATTAAACAAAATGATATAAAATGATTATGAAGTTGTTCCTCTTGTACTTTGGCATTTGATAAGCTAATTCAAGCTTTACACAAATTTTATTCCTATCCTATGATTTATGAGAATGTTGATGATGAAGGATCATTGATAAAAAAAATTATTCAAATTTCTCGAAACTACAAAGTTTACCATTTTCAATTAAAAGCCTATTGGATATACTTTTTTATATAAGTGCCACTGCTGATGAGGGCTAAGGAACTGCTCAACCTCCTCCCGACTCATAGGTACATAATTTAAGAAAAACATGCGGCGGGGGCGGGTTAACAGGATGTTAACTTGATGTTAATATTTAGAACTCATCTCACTGAAACTTCGAATTCAATTGGTTCATTCTCATAGAATACGGTAATTTATTATTAGAATTTAATTTTTTTTCTAAAGGCAAAATTATCAACCGCAACCTAAAGATACAGTACAATATTACTCAATCATCTATGGATACCGTAACCGGAACCATTTTTATGCAATTGTGCATCTGTGTACAGACTTTAAAGTGCATCTTTCATTCATTGACTCCATCGTTCAATTCATCAATCATCTTCAGTTTTTTTAATTAAAAAAGAAACAGCATTTCATTTTACGCCATTCGCATATGAAATAACATCAATTATTATTACAAAACGCAAACGTTAAATTTTATCACGGCGGTGATAGCCCAGTGGCTTAGAATTCGACCTCGAATCGAGGGGTCCGGGTTGGAATCCCAGTGGCATGCACCAATGACTTTGTAAAAAGTTATGTGCGCTTTATAAAATTAAATATCACCTGCTGTTACGGTGAAGGAAAACATCGTGAGGAAACCTGCATGTCTGAGAGTTCACAAAAAAAATTCTCAAAGGTATGTGAAGTCCAACAACCCGCAGTAGGCCAGCGTGGTGGACTAAGGCCTACATCCCTCTCATTACGAGAAGGAGACCCGACCCTGTAGTGGGTCATTAATGGGTTACTGGCAAACGTTAAATCTAATCCTTCAATGGCAGCGCCACATTCTTTTTGATATTATGGTACACACATGGACGTATTATACTAACGGCGGTACACATGGCCAACACCAATCAGCGTTGATGTTGTCGATGTCGTTTTTTTTTGCAAGCTCATTGGCTCAAAATTACTCAAAAACATAAAATGTCTTGTTTCGTACTATTGCTATAGTATGAAAGAAAAAAGTCATAATTTTCTTTTTTATGCTTTATTAGTTACTTAATCAATAATAATTTAACAGAATTTAACTCAAATAGGTATTAGGTACATGTTATCTCGGGCACTTTAATTAAAAAATACTTTTACATATTTGAATTTCGTTATGACATTGAAACGTTGTTTGTTATAAAATTATTGTAAATTTCTCTCCCAATCTCATTCCCAATAATAAAAATAACTGTCTAAGACAATGTAAAAAGCTGAAAAATGTTATTTATTTTATCTTTGATAACGTATGAAGGAACGTGTAGGATTGTATTTATTTATGTTTATACTATAGCTTTGCGCGTTGCGCGCGCATAGCATCTGCCTGACCGAGTATGGCGGACAGGCAATGAATGATGTTTGTAGTCTTTTCTAAATCGGAAAGTATCAACGTTATCCAATGGCATAACCCGGGTTTTCTGTAAAAATTTTACCTTGTAAATAGCCCATGTACATATAGTAATTATATTTGTGGTCGTTTTGTTTAGAAATTGTGTGAATAGTGTATTATTTTGAAAAGTAAACCCATCGGACGCCGACAAAATTGAAGAATCCAAGAATCGTACGTTGTTCCAATAAATAACAATTAAATCTAATAATAACGTAGATTTTCAATCTGTAATCATCAACACTGAAAATATCTACTTTGTTTCGATCCGTACAGGCGACCGTTGCAGTTTATTGCATTATTTTGATTCAGTATAGCGGCTGTCATCTCGATTGTATTGTATTAAGAGCTGTCATTACAAAGACAAAAAGACTATTATTGTCTTCAAAAGGAAAGAATACGGACTTCTGCTGACCGGGTGAAGTGTAGATGATGTAAATTAATTGAATTAACTCGATAAGTATCGCAGATACTATTGTATATACTTGTAAAGAAGATAGCAAGAGTGCTCGTGTTTACATTTACAAGGTTTGGGGGCATAGCCAAACTGAATGCTTGAGCCTCACGGGAGTCCGATGAAGTGGCCGGGAGCGGGGGCCGAGGAAGACGCGGCCGAAGGCGGATTGCAGGGTACCCGCGCCTCTCAGGCTCGAGCCCAGGATGATGGCGCGGTGCATTATGTGTTTCAACGAGATGCCCAAGAATCAGACTTGCCCACACTAGGATCCAAGCAACGTTGGGCGGTCGGTGACGACGGCATTGTTGAGGTATGTTAACTTATTGCAACATGTATATGGGCTGCGTGACTTTTAGCATATCATAAAAATTCAAGGAAACTTAACCTTACTTTTTAAATTCGTATCTTCCAGTAAATCGAAACACATTGTGTCTAAACATCTAACAGTTGTATGGAAAAACAAAGCTCACAAAATTTATTTATTTTGTCATTTAAAGGTTATATTTTACACCTATTAACAACATTTGTATGACGATAAATATGGTCCAAAATACTATTTTACATTGCAGAACCAAGATAAATGGAAAAATCCTACATCAATGGCAATGAATAATATGCATCAGCAAGGAACAACACAAATGAAAAATTCTCAAGCCAATCAACAACAGTACATTAACCAGGCTATAGCATCATCTGTTGGAACATTAGCTATCAATTCATCAGTTATTGGAAGTCACCCAGCTCATTTGACTACAAACATGGTACACACCCAGATGGCCCCTCTCCAGAATCATACTCTAGGCAATAATTTGACTTTGCAAAACAGTGCTATGATGCTGCCACCTCTGCAAGGCATGCAAAATGCCCCCCAGTTGGGGCAACAGGGGTTATATGACATACATCAACACCCTGGTAATCCAATGCAGGCAATGAATGGAATTGGAAAAAACCATGAACATCTTTTATATTTGAGCCAGGCTGGAATGCTTGCTCCAGGAACAAACCAATTTATGCAACAAGGACAAAGCCAACTTGGTTTGACACCAGTACCTGCAGTTCGTAACCAGGTAAGCTTGATTTATTTATAAATTATAAGTAAATTTATAAATGTGTTTTTGTCACCTGGATGCAACATAAAATGATTATAACATAACATAATGATGCATAACATAAAACACAAAATATTATACTTTAGATACTAATATAAACTTTATTTAAGTTTGTTTGATAGTTTTTTAAGGGTGCATCCACATTAGCATCTTAAACTTCACATTAAAACCTTGTCCACAGTAGTGTTTAACATGTAGCTTAAAGCTTTAGGTAGTTGAAATGAAAGCACCCTAACAATGTAATAATGTATGATGTAATGCTTACTAACATTATCTATCAGTCAACCCCTTATTAGTTAAAGCACTTAATATGTTTATATGAGTGTGTGAGTTCTATATACACCTATAACATAATTAAAATTTATAATATTTATTATAAAGGTTATCTTAGTGCAGGACAATTTTATTGTTTACTAGCTGTGCCAGCGACTTCATCCACATGGAATTTTAAAATAAAAGTATAGTAACCGTCATGAGTTGTGAGCACAGATGATCAGTGGTAGGGTTATTGTACACTTTAACGCGCTGGACCAATAGACGACGCACACTGACAAACTGACCACTGACGAACCAATTGTGTGCACCGCAGAGCAGTCAATGTCAAACTGACCAATGAAAGTTCTGCTCACCACTCGTGACGGCAACTATAGCCTAAGTTACTCCTTATTACATCAGCTATCTGCCAGTGAAAGTCCCGTTAAAATTGGTCCAGCCATTCCAGAGATTAGCGGGAACAAATAGACAGACGGACAGAGACAAACAGACAGACAAAAATTGTAAAAAATGTTATTTGGGTAGGTCTATACAGTGTGTACATACATCTGCATTTAGTTAAAAGCGGTTATTTATATATTACAAACAGACACTCCAATTTTATTTATTTGTAAAGATGAAGGAACTTCTTTTTTATAGTCAGGTGGTGGTGGGAAGTTGTATAAAAACTCTGGATTTCAAAGGTGGTACTACATTCACATTTGTTACGGCCACACCTATATCTGTCTTCTATAATGCTCAAAAAAGTGTCATTTTTGATATTCATACCATTGCCAATAAAAATAAATTGGATGACAGAGCTTTGCTCGGTATTACCTTTTTTGTCAGCTGCTAGGGGATGCAGTTATGAAACCTAGCTAGATAAATTTATTGCCCCCGAAACTCCTTAAATACCAAATTTCATGGAAATCGTTGGAGCAGTTTCCTGATTATAACATATGAAATGCCATTTCAAATCAAAATAGTTATGTTTGACTAAGAATTTAACAGCCAGATTGTGACAAATAGTAGATATAGATGTTTTAATTTAATTTTTCAGTTATTTAAAAAAAATTCTTTTCAATTTCTTAATCAATCATTTATTTTTGTCTTCATCTTATTTGAACCATATTTGTTCTCATTGGTTATGTTTAAAACTTAATTATGGAATATGAGTACCGTCGTGACAGCATGCCATGTCAACAACTATTTCTGTTTGCCTGCATCCGATCTGGGAATTTTGACCTCAATGACCCTGTGGTCATCTGGAAACAGTGGTTATGGAAGCAAATCTACGGCTAATTCAGCAGTTGCTTTCAACACTTTTATTAAAACAACAGTGATGAATAGTGGTCGATTTGCCCCCAAATTAGTAAACGAGAAATCACAAGAAGTCAATGATAAGCAGTGCAAAGTATGTGTTGACCCACAACAAGCACCCAAACAAAAGAATTTTGAACCGGAATTTGGCATTTGGACAGTTGCAAGCACCCAGCAAGCTGGTTGTATCTTGCTTCAGCACCTAAACAATAAACTATCAGTAAACTGTTTGGTGGATTAACGCTGGTGTGATTCATCATATCTTACCAAATGGGATGAACATTACTGCAGATGTGTACTGTGAAGCACTGAACAACGATGATGGAGAAGCTTACACGTCTCCCAAACAGCTTTAATCAATTGCTTGTTTCTGTTGCTCCTGCATGACAATGTGTGACCTCGCAGACAGTTTCCAAGTAACTAGAGCTGACGCTCTCCAAAGTAATCTGTACTCACCAGACCTTGCACATAAGACAGACTTCTACATTTACTTCACTAGATAGACTTACTTTTTCACAATTTGGATAACTTCTTGGCTGTGCAAGGGATAGTGCAAGAGTATTCTATCACCACGGGTTTTTTTCTTACTTTACTTCGTTGCTTTGATTTATAGAAATATTTTTTCATCCCATCTTTTCGAAAAGTACCACTTTGCTCGCCTGTAAATGCGCCCAAAGTTGGTGTTTTCTATTAAGAAACTTTTAGCGGGCAGGAATGAGTTTTTCCTCCCTCTTTATAAGTTCCAAATTCAAAAGTTAATTGCCGCGCACTTTTGAACATCTTAGTGTTCAGCGCCAAAGAAATCGAACGCAAATATTGTTTGTATGAATAAAGACGAAGGAACTACAGAACTACAGCCCGCGTTTTTGTCAATTTTCACGGATTGTTAGAAATGAGCCAGATTCGGACATTATTTCAAACACACAGAATATAACTACAACAGTCTCTATTTCTACTAAAACTGTAAGTAACAATAAATTATCATAATAGGGTATTTCGCACCATGCAAGGAAAAATCCAAAATTATGTAATATTGATAGATTTTGTTAAAATCAAGTGAAAAATGGTGATTTCTGTTCTAAAAAAATGTAGTTTATTATTTCAATTTTATAATTCAGGTTTGGTAATCTGTTTTTCAAATGTCAAAAACGCTATACGCCATGAAGGCTATCGGCGTGATGTCATTAGCAGTGTAAATAAACAATGTAGTACTTGTTTTTTAAATAAGGCCCCTATCATTTTCTCATAGAGGGTGATGAAAAGTAGAGTGTATCACTCGGGACAAAATATACTTTTGGCTCGGGCAACGTACTTTGAATCCGTCGTTACATTCAGGATTCTACTAAAGAAACCCTCGCTACGCTCGGGATTCTACTCTACAATCCCTCACTTCGCTCTGGATTCAAAAAACGCCCTCGCCGTAAAAATATCATTTTGCTCCCTTGTGATACAATCTACTATTTTATGTTAATTTATTTCATATGAAATAATATGAGATCCCTTGACTTCAACTGTATGTTGAATTGTCATTCCTTTGTAAGCTAACTAAATAAATTATTATACTAAAACTAAATATTTTTGTAATGTCTCAATTTTAAGACAATATTTTCTGTGAATTGACAGGTAGCCTTCACAATGTTGAACTCGTGTGAATTTTTTGTCTAACCAAAGTTTTTGGTACTATCATTATATCACATTATTTTGCATGAAAGATAATGGATTAGAATACAGATTACATTGGTGGCAGAGTCATAGTAGCTCTCCTGGGGAGACCCTAGCTGTACTACTGCTCTCTTAACCCATTGTAAAGCAGCATGTTTTTCATATCTTATATTTTGGTTGAGGAGGAGTGGTTGCTGAAGATTATAAATACAAAGTTTGATCGAATACTGGCTGTTTCAAGTGGGTCAAAATCGCGCTTAAAGGAGTCGGTTACAAACAAACGAAACATACAGCTGAAGGTAATAAAAAGTGTGTAAGAAAATAAAAATACCTATCAGCAACAAAAATCGTGTTCAAATAAAAAAATCAATCAAGAAGTGTTTAGTTTCAAAAGACATTTAAAAAGATTTTAAGGTAGCAGAGGTAAAAAAACTAACTCCACAGTTATTACTAAGCATTTTCGCTCTATTAGGAATAAGTCTGTGTGAAGTGAATGGAATAAAATTCAAACACTTGTTAATAACCTTATTTTTATGGATTATATCAATTTATAAATAGCTTATAATTCAGTCACGTAATATGCAAATAGTATCAAATAAATACACACAGTGGTACTTACACTTTATTATATAATAAAAGTGTACCAGAAGTATAAATAATGCTATAATAATAAATAATTTAGGGCACTTTTTTACACCTTGGGTAACGTTACTTAAGTTTTAGTAAGGATCTCTAGTCTTTTCTAGCAAGAAATATAGCCTATGTTACTCAGGGTGAATAATGCTATGAATGAATCTATGATTTTAAAAACTCCCGGTACATGTCATCACGGACGCCGGACATGCGCCGGACGGTTTATCCTTTTTATTGAATTGTGCGCCATCTATGAAGGAGTGTCCTAAAACTCGTACTGCGAGACGCTCCCGTGTTGGGGAAATTTAACGCAGGCGCTGTGGTCGGCGTACGTCCTTTGTTCGAAACAAGTCAACATTGTACTTTTTGAGTTTGGATCTTTCCTGTTTCGTTTCGCTGTTAATATATGTTTTAGTGTAAGGAATGTGCCGTGTATTTGTTATATGTAGTGCTAATAACGTGTGGAAATAGGTGTTTAATGTGTAATTTAACAAATATTGCGATAAGCTTTTATTTAGAGTATATGACTGAGCTTTAGGTGGATTGTACGCATGAAACCTTTGAGTGGCTTTTTTTTCGAACCTAATGTTAAGGATATGGGCCCCGACATGGTGAGTTTAAGAGGTTCATATGCTAAAATAATATTCTCTGAAGCTATTTTAAGTCATGAAATATCGAAAATTATCTTTTTTCAATGCAACAGGTTCGTTTTTGTTTTGTTTACTTGTCACCGGCGTCCGCCATTTCTCGTTAGTAATTGTATCGCCCACCGGTCGCCAGCTTTTCTAAATGTAACATCAATAATGTACAGATACCATGAAAGAAGTATTTTTGTGTTATATTTCTGTTTGAGTATATTAAACGATTCTCTCTTTTATATTATTTTGTTTCTTAGTTACCAGGTACACCGCGTCAGTTTACGGAAATAATACTTATTACCTATGCACATTAATGTTAGAGACTCCGATATAACATCTAAGTATACACGGAAAACACATTCTGTAAACATTCTTTGGCAGCATAGGCCTCGATCTTTATATAATTTACGTTATAATTTATACAATGAGTGTGGAAACGTCAAATTGTATGAAATGTAGAAACTGAAATTGATACTATGTATTGCTATGACTAGCAAATACATATAATTTTCATGAAGTTAGGTTAGGTTAGCTTTGTATGCTGATAAGTTATGAACATTAACAATACAATAAGTGAACTCCTCTGTTGTTAATAATCCTATAACTGTAGCTTATAACATACCTATTTATATTGGGATGGAACGGAGGGAGGGGGGTTAGCCCAGGGGTTCAAGAGGTCGAGTTTGTTTTATATGCAGTGAAGGAAAACATTGTGCAGTAATGTGCATGCCTGAGTTCTCCATGATGCTCCCAATAGCATGTAAAAATCACCCATTTAAAAACATCTACAATTCATGCAAGGAATACAATTAAGGGTTTAAAACTATTATTATTTATATTTGACAACAAAAAGCATTTCCATAAATGTTCCCTAGGACCGTCATTTAGGTATATATTTTTTACAAGTTCGTTCAAAGATTATAAATTTTTATTTCAGTCTTTCCACAACTATCCCTTTTTTACTTTTATATTGGCAATGATTATACATGTACACAAATCTTATTAGGAGGGTTCATGTTTTCTTCTAAAAAAAAAAGTGTGATAATAAAATTGATTATCTTAATATTTTGAAGTTTTGTGTTAAAGTTATGGGAATTGTATAAGACAGTAAAATTTAGTTTTGTCAATAGGAAAAATTCCCATTATTGGTTTTTTGTTGTTTACTACTTACAGGAAACCTGTAAGGTATACTATTAATTATCCTACTGCATGGTTGCTAAGTTCATAGAGTATTACATTTTTTTGTATAATAAGATGCGTTAGCACTTTATATTTATTACAAACTAGACTTATTTACAGAAAGACTAATAAGTAATTCTACTCAAACTTAAAATGCTAAATAGTCATTATTGAAGGTAGCGCCTACATCATCCACTGACACTGCACTTCTAAGTTGTACCATAAAGGAGTTTATTTATTATATATATAATTCATAAATGGGTGTATAGTTCAACAAATTAAACAAATATGTATTGACTTTGGGGAAAATTTAATATAAACTATTCTCTGCTCCACTTAAATACATTTACAGTCATTCCTCATAGGGACACCATGGCAACTGTATCCAAACAAATCATATTGGGTATAAACAAATATACAGATGAATTTTTCAGTTAACTCATTTCTTGATGGTTTGGCACAGCAAGCCATAGCTGTCCTAGTGCGCTTGGCTCTGCACTTGGCCTTTTGTAACATTTATGCATTCAAAAGTTTTTTAATTTCATAATTGCACTTTAGTTATCCCCCAAATTACAGTTTTGTGATTGGGGATAAGTAAGACCTGTTTAGAGGCAAAGGAAAGTAAAAAACACTCTTTAGAAAAAGAATCTTCATAAAAGTTCTTCAATTATCTTCAATCTTCAAAATCTTCAAAAATAATGTCTATCAATCATTCAATATGGCGACATGAAAGCAGGAGTAACAAAAAACACATTCACATTTAGGTATTTTGCAATATGAATTCTGCTACAACTATCAAACAAACGTCTGACTGATTACAACAAACAAAAGATATAATAATAACATGAAACATAAATTGAAATTATTTTAATTATTGATACATAAAATTTAATTTGACACTGAGACAAATCCCAACTAACAAAAAAATGAGTAAATGGGTGCAACCATTCTTAAGTATAAATTGTGTAACTGATATGACTTTGTTTATATACCTAATACATACATTTCCTGTAATTTCCTAATATAATAGTGACTTTGTTATTTATGTATTATAATATGTAATTTGTATTTAATGCATATGTATAAATATAAAGTGTGATTTGTTATGTGACATATTCCCGCTAAGGGCATGTAGATAATTTCAAAAGCAATAATTTAAGCCTTGTGAAGCTATATCCAAAATTCAACGGTTTTCGACATATTTGAGTTTGATTGAATTTGAAGAAAAGTCACTATTAGGCTAACTAAAGTGCTTTAATAAAAAAACACTTGATAAGATTGGAATTTTTTATTATTTAAAGTGCTTTAATAAAATAACACTTGATAAGATTGAATTTTTTTATTATTTTGGAGTAAGCACATGACATTTGTAAATTCAATGATAAATAAAAAAAAGTGTATAAAATCTACAACAGGTTTGATTTTATAGCCTTAGAAATGAAAATTTCAGAATTTTTTACTCACCTTCATGCAAATAACTGCTGTTGATTTAAAAAAACGTCTAATAAATTAAATGTGCAAAATAAATTAAACACTTCCTGTACCTATATAAGAATAATTATTAATAAAATTGATTTCTAGTTCATAAAATTTACTTAAGTTGTTGTGTTTGTGATCAGGAATTTAACAGTTAAAACTTAGTTACGTTTCTAAGAAAATCACAATATTATTACGTATAACAGGTTTAATAGTTGTATTAGAAATTGCCCAATCCTAACACATATTTTGTTAAACTTTTTATTGAATTATAAGTTGACCATGTATTTCTAATTTAGATCGCACCTGCTGCAAAAAAACTATGGGATAAGGGGCCTGGCGCTGGCGGCGATAGCAAGGGTCCGCCACATCTGCCGCCGTTGCAACTGAACCCAGAAATGTGGCGCGACCCCACTTGGTCAGCTCAAGGTAATTGAAGACTAAATGTTGTTGAAAAAAATGACTTTCGTGCCTTACGTGTAGCATCGCAAGCGTCAGTGACCTGCATTATAAATTAATTATTGAAATATGAAAGCTCTAACAAATATTTTGTAATTAGTTTTACGATTCCGAACAGTAATTGATCAAGATAACTCCTTCGATTGTGTTCTCATAGCTGTTGAACACAATGTTGGCGTGCCGATGATGAGCACCCGCCGCGGGGTAGCTTTTCCGGGAGGAGACGCTGGGAGCATCTTGTCTCCTCGAGACACTGCCGGGCTCGGGGTGAAGATGGTAGAATATGTATTAGGTGGATCCCCTACAGGTAACTTTTATTCAGCATACCATATTTTTGAAGTTTATTTTATTTAAAAGTAGTAGGTATACATGTAAAGTACACTAAGAAAGCGTTATGCATTGGTTCCCACATCATTTATTAAAATTGCGGATTATAATATTTCTTAACAAAAAAAATAAAAAAAATTTGGTGTATATATTTTTCTAGTATTAAAACAATTAATAGTGGCTCGCTTGTATCTATCAAATAATGGACGGGTCGCTCACGTTAATAAATAGTAGTAGGGGGTGTCGCTACAGGTGGAGGAGGCGAGAAAGTATCTGGCGTGGTGGCCGGCCTGCGCGGTATGGTGTTGGAGGAACGACCTGACGAAAAGTCCGCTTCACCCTTTGAAAAAGAGCTGCATGACCATGGCAATCTACCCAATGGCCTTCACAACGGCCAAGACGATGATAAGGCGTTCAAGTAAGTTAATTTACATATTGAGTATACATTCAAACAATCTACAAAATGTTGATCACATAATTCATGACTAATCATAAGTAAATTATATCGATCTTTTCTATGTTAGACACGATATTGCAATACAATTCTTTCGTTTAATTATGTTATTCTATGTTGTCGTTCTAATTGTACTTTGTTAGTTCATGTATTGTATGTGATATCATGGGTGGATCGAACCCAAAGATACTAGACATCTCTAGACGTCCGTCCGGTGCGAGTGTTTTACGGGCGGCCGGTACACTCGAGCAAGTTATTAGTGTGGGACTGTAGAGCTGAGACCGTCGTGGTGAAGGTCTCCGAATGGGGAGTGTTAAATCGGCGGGCGTGCAGCCGGCGGGCGGGTCGCGCGGGCAATAACCGCGCTCGGCGATCATGGCCTCTGTCAATGCCACTCGCGCCCTGCGCCGGCGCCGCTCCGCTCCGCACCTCACCCCACCCCACTTGCGTGTTTCGACGTAATCTTTTATCATTTTGTCTCCATAAACTTGTGATTCACCAAGTAAACAGATTTCCGCAGATAACGCATGACCACTACAAGATATCATATTTGAGAAATGACGTAGGTATATTGTTTATAATGTACGTTTGAGTGCAATTCATAAATATTATTGAAATAAATATTTATGAATTTGAAAATTAATCTCAGTCAAACCTTTAAACATTGTAATAAATAATAAATACATGGTAATAAATTTTATTTTAAAAAGGTAAATTTTTCACCCAAAGTTTATTTTATGACTTTTATTAATTTTATTCATCCTTGCACAATACCTGACCCACACTAAAGGTATACCTTTAACACAAAAATTTATAACTTAAAATTTAAAGATTATAATATTTCTGACAGAATTATTTTATGAGAACATTTTAAGCGTTCGTGATAACTTCGTACAATGGATGTAGCTAAGCACCGCACAAGTCATCAACTTCCTTGTGCCTTGACAATCAAATCACAAGAAAAAATTTGCCAGGGTTGGATTAAGAGCGAAGAATTATAATCGGATATCGAAATGCACGAGTAGATGTTCTTTATTCAAACAAACGAAACATGAAATGAAATAAAGGCACCTATGAAGTGCAGATCAACTGACGATAAAATTTCGCTTTGCAGCCGCACGCCGGGCTCGCGGCAACCGTCGCCGGCGGAGGAGGACGTGGGCGGCGCGGTGCGCAACGGCGACGCGGCTGCCTTCCCGCTGCTGCCGCCGCATGCTATGCCCGCGCCTGCGCCGCTGCATCACCTGCCGCACATGCCGCACGCGCCGCACGCCCAGCACGCGCCGCACGCGCAACACGCGCAGCACGCCCAGCACGCGCAGCACGCGCCGCATCCGCAACATCCGCAGGTAACCGCGCCCACCACCCCACACATCGGCCCTTCGACTCATAGATATGTCTACTGGTGGATGAAATTTTATTGGACTGCTGCTAGTAAAGATAGAACTGTGTACGGTGATCTCTAATAGAGATGTTGAGTGCCAGGCATGGGACAGAGTCTATCTACACTATAGGGGTTGAATAAGTCTTGCTATTAAAGTGTTAGATAGTGGAAAAATAATATACTTCTGGGTATAATATAAAACTGACTATGGCCTGTTACATTTAAATTTTAAACAGACAATCAGAATTTGACATTCAACTCTGCAAACCATAGTCTTTTTACTTGGTTTTTACTCAAGCACATCTGATTATCACAATACTTTGCACTCTTTACCTCGCTATGTCACCAAATTTAAGAAAAAATATTTGCAAAAACACTCAAAAATATCACCTCATTAAAAATGGTTAGGTTTAGAGGCCACATTTACAGCATTATAAAGCTGCCAATTTGTAGTGATTTCTTGTGTATCCCTGGTATAATCTTCATAATCATTAGTATAATCAGATGGTGAATCAAAATCTGTTAATTCATTTAAAAAAAGGAAATGATGATAAATTTCAAAAGATGATTCAAGTTACTGAAAGTTATTGATCGATTTTTGGTACTGCTTTTTGTACCTGAGGAAATCCATATTTAGGTAGTATCTTGTAGTTTGATAATTCTAATAATGACTAATAACATTTTTGTTTTTTTTTCAGCACCATCCAGGAATGTTGGGAGTAGCTCCTTTGCAGGGATTGCCGCATCCGCAACACACACAAATACACCCAGGTTTGTAGCATTTAGTAAATTGTTAAATTAAATCTAATTACGTATTGAAAATTTCTGTCAGGTAATTAATTTCTCTTAAATTTGTTTTTATTTTAGGCATGACGCTTAACGACTCCATGAATCAACACATCGAACTCGTTTTGCAAATGGAACAGCATCCTCAGTTTGACAACAACAGCTTTGCAAACACACAACAGGTGGGTGAAATAATACTTGAGGTCATCCTAGTGTGTAATGTGTTATGTTTGTGGACAGGTTCATAGTTGAGGAATGTTCATTCACAGATATTCTTTTCCTAGCTGAACAAACCAAAAATAGTGTAAGGGCAGCTAAATGAAATATATACACGATGCATTTAAGTAAGCATCAAAACAATCAACTATCATGTTGACAACCACCACCACATATTGTTAAAATAACAGTATTCAATTAATCCAAGAAACTTGAAAGGCAATGAAATTTCTTACTATTCATAAAATGTAATATAATAAATACAGGAAGACCACTTACACACACAGAATTCTGGTTCCAAATTAGCTGGTAACCCTGTGTTATGGTATCGGTTACATAATATACAAACATACATACTTATATATTTTTAAATACATACTTAAATAGATAATTTATACTCGGACACAACAAACACTCATGTGAGGATCGTACCTGCGACCTCTGGCACTCTGCTATTCTGCTCTCTGCTACTCTGCTGGATCTTAGGATCCTTAGCCTTTAACGCCGGAAATTAATAATTAATCGATTTTCAAATCATGGATCGCCTAAATGACATTTGGTTTGTCAGGCAACATTTGTAATTTCATAGAAATTACATATATAGAATTATAGAGTATTTCGAGTATCTTGGCAACCAAACAGTAACAATTTCAATCCATAATCATCAATCCATGATCGGTTATTAATTTCTGGCGTTAACCCAGGCCAGTCACCAGTAAGCGTCGAGACGTTATGTTCAGTGAGTAGGACGCGGCGACGTAAGAAGGCAAAGTTATTAATGTGGTTTTGTTGGTCAGTACGCGGGTGGCGTGGCGGCGGTAGGCGGCGCCAGCGGCGGCGTGGCGGCGCCGGCCAGCCTCGTCAACGGCGCCTCCGTCGTGCCGCCCGCGCCCGACTCCGCGCAGCACCACCAGCCCTTCGACGTGCAGGTATGTCCGAAAATAATTATGTACTCCGCCATTTTGTTGCGGCGGCCATCTTGGATTTTCATTTTTTTTCATAGTGAGCTTTATTCTACCAATCAAGCGCGTTCTCTACACGTCAACTATTGACGAGAGAAAAAAGATTTTCTCACTGGCGGCTTGCGAGGAACGGTGGCCCTCAAGCTGCCAAAAAGAAGCCTCTATCCGCCCCTACTCCCCTTAAGTTCGACCACAGACAAATTTTTGTCTTCTCGGATTTGGTTACAAGCGTGAGTTGCCATTATGAGTCGGTGTTGGAGGACCAAGCTGAAGGACACCATTTGCGATCTCAATCTGGTGTACGTATGAAAGAACCTACCTCCCGGAATCTGTGTCTAGCTGCTTTCTCACAGTCTTTCGAACTAATTCTAAAACTTGCCACGTGACGTTGGCCAAGTCCACCGCCATCAAAATTCATCGAAGTGTCAGACATCAGCTTGTGTCACTTTTATTAGAGTCCATTATGTTTTTTTACCAAAACACTGCTGTATAATCGGCGCAACTTAAGATAAAAAATTGTTTAATTAAAGCGTTAATTGACAGTTAATTGTCGTGGATACAACCAAAATGCAGAATAGTGCAAATAGTGACTTTACACAAGTATTTGTCTGCTTAAAATGTTAGGTGAATAGTTAAAATTTTAGCTCAAATACTGAGAAAATTCAAAGTGACAAATATAACACTAAAATGGGTGGTTGGTTAATTTTGTTGGTTTGTAACCCATTGCATGACCCACTGCAGGGTCGTGTCTCCTCTCACAATAAGGAGGATGTAGTCCTTAGTCCACCACGCTGACTTGCGGGTTGGTGGTTTTCACATGCCTTGAGAACTTTATGCAGGTTTTCTCACGATGTTTTCCTACACCGTTACAGCATGAGCCGTGATATTTAATTTTAGAAAGTGTATATAACTTTTTATGTTTTTGGTATGTGCCAATGTGATTTGAACCTAGACCTCACGAGTAAGAGGCCAAATTCTTAGCCACTGTGCTATCACTGGTAGTAGTTTTATTGGTAAGGAAAAAAAAACCCAGAAAATCTCTTATTACCCAATTCAAAAAAGGTTATCGATTCAACACGTATGTTTGTAATATTCTCTGAACTACACAATTTTACATAATTACTAGCTGACCCCGCAAACGTTGTTTTGCGATATAAGTTATCGAGCGTTAAAAATCGACTATTAAAAAATAGGGGTTCTAGGTGAAAATTTAGGGTAGTATGTATTTTTTGATGTCAATTTATTGAAAAATAAAAATAAAAAAAATTGTCAAAAAAAATGTTAGGTGTGGACAACCCTAATTACTTAGGGGTATGAAATATAAACATTAGCCCATTCTCAGACTTACTGAATGTGCATATAAAATTTTATAAGTATCGGTCAAGCCGTTTTGGAGGACTAAAACTGTGACATGAGAATTTTATATATAAGTCTTATTAAGGGCTTCCAAACAAGAATATCAAATTTCACGGGTATATGTAAAATGTATGTATGTGTGTTGTGTACGTATGCAGATATGTTCGTATGAGAGAGAGATATGTAACTCAAACAGTTGAGTGGAGTTACGGGAAGTTGAGGCATCAGTCCCTCTTAGAAACTGCAGTAGATGTAAGAATAAGTAAGCCGACGGGAAGGCAAAAAGATAATAGAAAGATAGATGTCGAAATATATTCTTAATGGTTTTATCTTTTCATTCACATAGTTCAGTTGATATATATTTTGCCTGGCTTAGTTTCTGTTTCTGGTGGTTTCGTACACAATCCTTAGAATCTATGAATTATATGGATTGTGATTTCTTTTTTATTTTAGTACGTTGGTTTTGGCCAACAAGTCTGTCTGCAACTAGTTACTGACCCACTCCAGCGCGTCTCAGTCAACCGCTCCTCACGACGTGTTGGTGTGACTGTATTAATGCAGGCACACATTTTTCTTGGGCTAGAAAGGCTTTCTACATAATAATATGGTGAATGTCCACGTGACCATAATTCACGGATAGAGCAGTCCCTATATTAGTAGTATGTTAAATTGAATTTATACATTTTCACGCCTTGGTGATACAGGTTGGTTCTTCTTAGCTTCCAATAATAATTAATTAGTGTTGTTTTAGGGGCAAAACTTAATATTTTACATGATCTAATCAAGTTAATTTTGAACTTTGTGAGGCTACAATTAACATCAATTTGTCATAATGTTATTATGATTATCATAAACACGTTTTAAGTTGTTTCATCAAACATGTATTGTTTCAGATCCATTAAAAGTTAATATGAGTCACATTATATATGCAAATGTCATTATAAATTCGTAAACGACAATAATAGTCCCGAATCCATATCTTGATAAAGCAAATAGATGTGATTTCGATGTTAGTTTATATAGTCAAGTTTCTTTTTGTGATTTTATTGTTTTTGTGTTCTGTCCTTTTTACTGAGTGAGGCCAATTTTTTTAGGTAGTTTTAAATAACTTGTCTACCTTACAATCACCTGCTGTTTCTTTCTAAATTGATTATTTTTTATTTGTATGCATATTTAACTACTATGTTGAATATAATTTGTAAAGATAGTGGTTTTTGTACTAAATAGAGGCCAGTAAGGCTATTGGGGCGAGGCGAGGCTATTCGAGATCATTATTTGTGATCATGACGCGGACGCGACGTCACGTCAACTGGTCATTTACCAAAGTCTGTTTCCGTCCTATTCGTATATCTTATATATAAAATTCTCATGTCACAGTTTTAGTTACCATACTCCTCCAAAACGGCTTGACCGATTTTTATGAAATCTTATATGCATGCATGTTCAGTAGGTCTGAGAATCGGCTAACGTCTATTTTTCATACCCTGTGGTAAGGGTTGCCCACACCTAACATTTTTATTTTATTTTTTGGATTTTTTTTATTTTTATTTTTTAATAATGAGGCATTAAAAATAACTTACAACCCTAAATTTTCACCCTTCTATCACCGACCCCTATTTTTAATAGTTGATTTTTAACGCTCGATAACTTATATCGCAAAACAACGTTTGCGGGGTCAGCTAGTATAATATAATAATGTATTTAAAATATAACATTCATATTTTATTATTTAATCTTAAAGCTGGGTCCTTGTAATAAAGAAACTTCGCTTTCAGAGAACCGTAGGCCTTATTGTGATATGCAGATATTTAGTGGCGTTCCCCACGTTACCGTTAACGTTATGTAGGATCTCGACGCGTGTCTCGCAAACGAGAGACTATCTCCGGCCGTGTTCTCACGGCGCCGCGGCGTACATCCACTAGGAAGCAATAAAGCTACACCCTAACTGCACATACCATTACCGATTGTAACGGCGAACGTATGTGATAGAATCGGTGCGGATAGCGCGATGTCATCCACCGGCACAGCGGCGTGTCAATAACGTCTTATCGAATTGGCGTCGTGAACGCGCCGCGGGGGATATTTCACTATTATAATGCGTCCTTGCTCATTGTTTGTTTTGTGATCTGACATTCTTTTCAACCATTTTTGGTGTTTCGACTTCAGAATTTTCTATCGTAAGAAATCTTTTATGGAAGCTCCGACACGTCTTGACTTCCAATATACTTACCTCAAAGTTCGAAGTGCATGAAGTCACAGTTTTTGAGCAATGCGTGTGGGCAGTGATGACCTACGATGCTGACATGGTCCTTCACTGTAAGCTTAATCCCCAAGCTCTTAAAAGCTCAGCGGCCAATGGAAAGGGCTATGATCGGTATTCCGCTATGTGACAGACACTAAGTACTTGACAAACTATTGCCTCACTGATCGGAATTTTAACATATCCATTTTGTCATATTTTTTAATTAAATACATATTGACGTTATTGTTACCTAATTATTATAAGCAACAGGTTTTTGTATAACAAGCTCTAGCAGGGAAGTCTCAAATTTTGTGTTTTAGTTTATTGTTAATATTACATACACAACGATTGTTAATATTACATAAATCACGACGAATAGCTTTAATCCCAACAAATAATAGTGCTTTCTGACATCTCTACCAATCCATCTAGTTTAGATATCCTCTGCGCATGTTTATACCTAAATCCTAAATGGTTTTCTAAACATAAATAAAATGCAGGTTTCTCCGATATCTCAGTGCTCTTGTTTCTAGAATAATGATCTTATTTTTTGTCTTCCAAGTTGCTACACGGTGAGCAAGAACTGTTGCATGGGTTCAATGTACCGCATTGTCACTACTGCAACCTATTGTAATCCGCAATCCGTGTGAAAACTGCAGCCTGACACGGTAACTTGTGCGTATTATAATAGCAATAACTTTAACCTGACAATTTGCTCATGGGAACTACCATTCCCTTAGCCATGAAAGCTAAGTTAAAATAATTAAAGTTCTGAATGTTTAAATCCTATTTGTTTTAATTATTTGTTCCATAAGCCCACGAAGAACTGTTCTAACATTAAAACAATAGTTATACCTATTATTTTATTCAATTACATCGTAACAAAAAAATAAAGAACCAGGTAACACTGTTTAAATGTAAGAACAGAACTGTAGCTGGTTGCACTGCCCTCGTTCCAATCTGAGAAACTGTTTTATAATCGTCTAACAGAATTCTCCAAACGGAAGCATATTTCATATTCGGTTTAATTGTAAATGCTAGCAATTTATCGTGGTCACAGTTTCTTGTTGTAATGTCTTTATTCAGTGTAGGTATGTATAATTAACGGATGTTCACTTGACTATTCATTACTGGCAATTAATTCCCGCGGGTGGCGCTCCGCGGCGCTGAGATCGACCTCGTGGGAAATTAAACTGTGCGCGGCCGTCTTCTGCCGCCGCGCCTCCGCCGCCGCCCCTGGCTCACATACGAGCACTTTCTCTTGAGGATTTCCCTATTTTTCGCCTTGCATCATGCAACTAGAAGGTGCAATTGGTAAACAATGCGCACTCCAAGTCTAAATTGTTCCTGCTTCCTCGTCTTAACGACGCATTTTTTCTCAATTAACGCTTTAACAGCGGTTCCCTATTGTCTTTCTCGGTGCGTAACACGTGGCTCGGCCTATTTAATAATCAAGAGGGTATTGAAATTAGTCTGCGGCTTGGCGAGCCAACGTGAGTGGCTCATCAAATATGTAACCGTAATCAGTATGGTGCTCGCAAAGTTCTCTCACTGCTGCGGTATCAAACGGGAAGGACACTTTATTTCGTCGTTGCGCTGGGATTTAAATGCCTAGCGTTATTGCCTTCGTATTTTATTGCATAGAAAAGACTATTTAAACGAACTTTAGAGCAATTTATAATTCGTGCTAGAATAATGAAATTTGTTAATGGCTTACAAAGCGTGATCGCTTATTTAACCGTTAAATCCGTATTGAGTTTTATCGTGACGACGCTTTCTTTCGCCTTGGCGGAAGGAGCACGTAGACCAATGTTGCAATGAACCGAACGGCAGCCGTGAATCGGATCGGAATCGCTCGGCCGCACCCGATTGCGCCGCCACGCACCAGCGACCGCGGAGAAATTGAAGTGTGCGGACCGTTAGAAGCCCCGCTAGTATTCGTAACCACTTGCAAAACTTCTCGCTGTTTAATTGTTCCAAGACCGCCGATATCGCCGGAATTCTTCGTTACGTTTACTTCGATTCGCTTGAACTCCTACGATTATGCCCGCTCCTCAGATTGTAAATTCATGTTACAAAATTTATGAACAATTGCTCTTTTGTGATAATGGAGCACCCGCGACACGAGGTTCGCAGCGGTGTTTGCTCAAAGAACAATCTCGCTAAGCCCGAGGGCGCTCGGCTAAGTTGCGCGTCGTCCGAGCCGCGGTTATGAGATTATTCTCGCTTTGACGATCCCCTTCATTCGCATGCACCGCGATGCGCTTTTAGTCTCGCTCCGTTTAAATTTAAAATCCTAATTGGTTACTTTGCGACTTGACGTCCTGCTAAACAGGCTAAATTCTTGTGTTAATCACACTATTGTGAATTCCTCACGCGGCAGCTGTTATATTATAACTTCTAAAAACAGTATGGCCGGTTCTTCCATATTTAATATTCATCGTATCCGTAAATTAAATTGTTTCGTTTCTATTATGAAACAATATAGACAGCGGCGGATTAAAACGATCGGTCACGGCCTAATTGATGCAGTGCGATGATCGCGTTCGCGAATGTGCTGGATGAGTTATAACGTGTCGGCAGATGGGAGATGGGCGAGAGACGTGAGACGTGAGAGCAGTAATTTGTTGAGCGCCGCGGCCGCACCGGAGATAACGCCGCCTTATTGCCTGCGCCGCGCCTCTGCTCGCTAACTAACGCTTATTAAACTTCAACAGCGCTCCCGCTGATCACTTCACCTTCTCGTTAACTCTCCAAACTTAGATTAATCGTTTTCTCGGCCTTGTTTGTGTAGCTATTTATTTCCACTAACGAAACGCGCCTTTCACCACATTAAAGTTATTTTTCAAAAATCACTGCAATTTTACGCGTTCTAATCGTGTAGTATTCTACCTGTTTGTATAAGCGGTTGTATTGTATAAATAAACAGTTGTCGAAAGCGAGGTGGATTTTCGTGTTAGTTTCCGGAAAAATGTTTTCTCGCCATTCAACAGACGTGTGTTATATTCAGCTACAAAATACATTATCATATAAACGACCGTCCGTCCATAACGGCGATCGAAACGTTGCCTTATTTTCGTGTTCTGTTAATATTTTATAAAATTTTCCTAATCAGTATCACATAATTCCAAATATTATTTATTCTTATAGTCTCTTATATAGTTTATTCCTACATTGGTCAGGAACCAAAAAGTTATTTTTAAAAATTTTGGGTATGATCGTAATTAAGTATAATAATAGTGTCACAAAAATATAGAAAAATATGCTTCGACATTCACAATCTGAAGTAGTTCAAAAGTTGAAATTAACTTTTTTCTTTCGGTTGAAAGTAAATATTATTCCCGGTAAAATAACATAAAACAGCTTCTAAAAAAGCAGCCGGCAGTATAAACATTCGGTTTAGTGGGTTAGAGCGCTTAGAAAACGTAAATTACTGCAAAATAAAGCTAGAGTTCTGTATGGACTAGATAGCGAGCCGCGCGGTGGGGCGATAGAACAGCGCGCTACAAACTGTGTTAGGAACAAAGGAAGTCGTCCAAACCTTCCGCACGACAGGCACGCGCACGCAAGGCGTCGCGGACTGCCGCGGTCGGTCCGCACTCTACAGGCGACTGTACGACCTGTGTAAGACCTGTACTTTTTTAAATAACGACAATCTATTTTCGATTTAATACATATTTATCAAAAAAATTATGATCATAAATAGCTCAATCTATTTTATTAATGGATCGTGAAATTATTTTAGTTCACCCGGTAATTAAAGATACATACACAAACTTGCCATCCTCGATTACTTTTAAAATAAGCAAATGTTGCAATGTCACTTTAATTTTAATCCTTTTTTGGTTGATATTGTTCATGGGCTACAGAGCTACAGTGGCCAATTAACAACAGGTTGCCTGATAGACACGTTTTTTCCTTAAATTAATCCTACTACTATTATAAATGTGAAAGTTTGTGTGGATGGATGGATGGGTGGTATACACGTAGTTTATAACCTGGATTAACACATAGGATACTTTTTTTATTTCCCTGGACCAAGTTCTAAAATCAACGCGGACAAAGCCGCTGGCAAAGTCTAGTTACCTCATAAAGAAAAAGTGACTACCGCCTCAAGTTACGAATGAATTTAAGGTACTTGTAGGTATACCTACATCAATTATTCAATCTTGTTAAATAATAATTTTACAGAACCACCGAAAGCTTTGTTAGGTACATAGTTGTTGGTTCACGGTGTGCTATAAACAATGCGGTCTTGTAACGAGGATGTTTACTCGCAAACTCCCGTGAAACATCGACTTAGTCGCGAATACTCGACACGCACAATGCCGGCAGTGTTTGCTCCTCTTGTGTTTCCCGAGGAATGTCCACCATTATATTTTACCTTGTGCTAATATAAAATTAACTCTAGTTAAAAAAAATTACCTACTGAAATTTTGAACTATTCAAACCTGTGTAACAGTTCATTCCTAAAACTACAAACATTAACACAAAATGAACATTTTTTGCATGCTTAAATACTTGATTACTTATGTTTTTAAAATATCAAACAAACATCTAAGCTACCTCAGCTAATGTTATTTTTTAGTTATTTTATTATAGGTTTAACTATAAGCTCACGAAGGCGGGTTCATTTTGATTATGTGTGCGTAAGCTCGATTACTTAGTTACGCACACAAGAGGTAGCTTTTAAACAAGTCACGACTAGTACTAGCAAAGCTTACTTGTCTTCGTGATATTAAACAACTATCCAGGTTTCTTCCCTCAACTTCTTTCGGATGAATTTTTTGATTCGGGTAGGTACCGAGTAAATTTCAGGTTATTTAAAACCATAGTGTACCAAGATTCATCCAAATCCGGTCAATAATTTTCGCGTGTGTGAGAAATATCCATTCTCACACATTTTCATTTATTATATATGTAAGAAGGAAGATGATTTGGTATCTTTTTTAGATATCTCATATGATCTGCCTTGAAAATAACACTTTTACGTAAACAAAAATCATAAGGGATCATGGAAATCACAGGCTTCACGAAAGGATTTACGTCCTATGACCCTTGGCGGTCGGAAGGATTCTCAGTGTCACCATTGGCACATTTGGGCTTAGCGTAGATACCCAGATTAATGAGATGAGCGTTTTGGAAATATATTGGCTCAGACTTAGGTTCTCTTGCCTTAAATATCGTAGACTTTTAAAGCTTACTTACAAATTGACAGACATCGTTTCAGTAACTTTTTCGTATGCCTATTAATTTTTTTTTATTTTTATATTATACTAGCTGACCCCGCAAACGTTGTTTTCTGATATAAGTTATCGAGCGTTAAAAATCGACTAATAAAAAATAGGGGTTGGTGATAGAAAGGTGAAAATTTAGGGTTGTATGTATTTTTAAAGCCACATTATTAAAAAATAAAAATAAATAAAATTGACCAAAAAATAAAATAAATATGTGAGGTGTGGACAGCCCTTATCACTTAGGGGTATGACAAATAGACAGTAGCCGATTCTCAGACCTACTGAATATGCCTATGAAATTTCATAAAAATCGGTCAAGCCGTTTTGGAGGAGTATGGTAACTAAAACTGTGACATGAGAATTTTATATATAATATAAGATTTTCATAAAATTTACAGCAACTTTTAAAAGTAACTTAAATAAAATGTCTCATTTATAAAATAAACACCTCGATGCGAATGAGCGATTACTTTATTTTAAAAAGGCTTCGATATATTATATTTTTTTACACCTGAATTTCCTTGCTATATAGATTTCTTTATTGACTTCTATTGTGAAAGGGTAAACAGTAAAATGTTTGTTAATAGAATTAGGGGACGAAACTTAACAAAAGGCTACGTGAAAATGGAACACGTTTCGCCTTTGCTTGTAGAATCGTTCTGGTATCGTACAATTTAGATAGAGGAGTTTGATGGTTACACAATTAAGTCAGAGTATTGGATCATTACATTTTTTTTTGTATTTACTCGTATTGTTCTCTCTATTTGCTCGTATTGTTAAACAAGTTAATAGTTTTCGGCTCCTCTGACATTTGAGTGTTACGAATCATAGATTGTGACCTTTAAAGTTCATGGTGGTATTTGCAAATAAGCTTTAATAATTTCCCTTAAATATCCGAGTATAAAGGTTCATAATGTATTGCAGTACAAAAATATAAACGTACCTTTATAGAAAATATTGAATAACAATCTCTGAAAGTAAATTTAGTGCTAACGATCTCTTAAAATATTTAATGGAGTAACCGACACGAACGCACTAATTTTGTTGTGGCTTCAGATCAGTCCCGCCTAATTAGCTCTCCCCGTTTACGTCGGCCGGGTGCAGCCGGTCAAAGGATTCGCCGCTCATTACGCGCAACGCTAGCCTACCGCGGCGTAGACTCGCGGCATTGTCACCGAACATTTGAATAAATTTTGCAACGTTCAGAGTCGGCGCGCGGATTTCGTTATTGTATATCCAGATTAGTTTTGCCTCTGAGGAAGGGTAAATTTGTGGAGCGACTCACGGAACAGACGCCGGCGGGCAGTTTGACGCGATGTTCGCGGAAAGCACGATAAGATCGCGTGAGAGGCGGACGCGGGCACGCTCCGCCGCGCCGGCCTCGCCGCCCCATACCGATGAACTCCAGCGGATGATTCGTCACGCTGCGTTAATGGTCGCGCAACACGCTACACTTGACTATTTGCACCGCTATCTGTGCTTCAGCCTTATCGATGTAATCCATTTACGCAATCCTTTACGCCGTAAGCTGTTAGATATACCCGGGGAGGAAACAACATACTACTGCAGTGAGGGTCAACTACCTGCTGAACTCTTACATAATTATGCATCCAAAAGTAACATGTGGAGCACACATATTTATTGAAGCCTAAATATTTTAGTAGATAATATCTGTATAAATATTGTTTTTAGTAATTCACTACTATGTCAGTCATACGTAATAAGATAACTTCCCAGTGCGAGTGAATAACGCAGCTAAAATTTTTTCAGCCGTCTGAAAACCATCTGAGATTTTAGCAAATTTACTCGTCAGAATAAGGACCTAAAAATTGTGTCTTATTCGCTGCCTTTCTTTTGATTAGCATTCAGGGATAGATACTCTGATACTCAGCAAATAGATACCTACTCCGGGTTCGACACAGTGAAATTTGAGTTGAGTCACGATAAATAAGAAATACGAGTACCGCAAATGAAAAATTGTCGAAAATACATGGAAAATAAATGCTCATAATAATATAAAACAAAATTTAAGATCTCAAAACTTAAATAAAAGTTCATCTCAACAAAATTTAAGAAAATAAAAGTTTGCATGGAAATAAATATCAGCTTAGCGTAACTTTACAAATGAGTGATACGGTTTATCGATAGCAATATAAGGTTTCTTCGATAAAATGGGGGCACATGGCTCTGTAACTGAATACAAAGTGGGCGTGTATCGGTCGGCAGATGGTTGTCGGCCGCAGTTGAGGACGCCGGCTCTGATTAAACTTAATTAACTGAAGCCATTTACACGCTGCGGGGACGGCGGCGGCGGCGGCGGCGGCTCGCGCCACAACTCGAGCCGCGCGTGTCATGTTCTCGCCCCGGCGCACCCCTACTTAACTCATAAGTACATGGTGTCACTCATCCCTGCCCCTGCTGTCTGCACTGAAATGTGCAGCTAGCTACATTATCTTATTATGCGCTTTAAACTGGCCCATTCTATTTATACGTAGATGTAGTAAAGTAGGTAGGTAATATTGTAAGGATTGAAAGTATATTGGTGGACAGATTTAATTATAATGAATAGTTAAAAGAACCTATTGTCTGGAATTTGTAGCCACTCAAGGTCGATAAACTACAGTCGGTTTTTTATACTTGTCCTATTTGGTAAACAATCTTGGCACTACTTTTTATTGAAAATAAGTTTAATAACTATAGCTTTAAAAAAATTAATTATAGATATTAGAAATCTGTTTCACTTGTTTCAGTATTAAATGACAATTTATTTTTAATTTTTACACGCTCAGATTGTTTACCAAATTGGACAAGTGTAAAAAATGGACTACAGGTAGGTATTTATATTCCTACTGAGATCAATTACATAAAAAATAAGTACAGGGTATCGTGATCGTAATCGTGTATATTGAAACCATTCTGACAGAGTGTGACCGATCGCGATGGTCTGTCTACAAGTGAGTGACGGGCGGTGGAGCGGTCGCCGGTGAGCGCGGGCCGCCGCAGCCCTATCGACGCCGTCCGCGGGATTTATCGCGCGCCCGCACGCATCTGGCGCACTGCCCATCGCCCTCGCGCCCTTTTATCACCGAGTAAAACACGCCCGTCGTGTTAATTTGTTTGTTCTGACGCGACCCACCTAATGAATCGCCTCGGGTCCGAACCCATGTTCGCGACCCGGACCGAATTAAACGTTACGCCCTTAAATTGTTACAGCCCCGCAAATAAATCGTAAATCACGACGTTTGAACCTGATCGTTTCGGCGCTAAGCTATTTAATGGTTTTCAATAGTCGATTCTAATGAAATGCGCCGTTTACTCGTGGAACGTCCATTTTTTTCCATTTCATCGTTGCAGCATTCTAATGTGGACGATTCGATGTCTAATAAATATGTAGAGCGTACTGATTTAGCACGAGTGAATCAGACTGGCTCAGGTGAGGTCGAATTCCTACGCGCGCCGCCCTACCTGAGCGCCCAAAATACCCACCACAAGCACACGGCCCGCATCGCACTCACGCGTATGTGCTGATATATTTATTTTTAAAATAGGTGTGCTTTTCGTAAGCTTTGGGTGTTTGGTGTTTTTATTAGCTGCTCTCATTTATTATTCAACTACCCACGTAATATTATAGGCAAGATTGTTGTTTATAAAACTAGAAATTACAAGAGGTATTGATGCGGTTCGTTTTCTTGAAAGAGCATCGAACATATTTGTAATGAAATTTGTCAAATACAACAAATTGTTCAAAGTTGAATAGGAAACTGAAATCGTAATCGCTTTTTTCTGTGAAAAAGGTATTTTTTTTAGTTTTTTTTTATTTTGTCCCGATTTTCTACAATCGAAATTTCACCCAATTATGACGTTTTGGGCTAACGAACTATTCAGACAATTTATGGTGTGACATTCGTATGAATGCGTGTAAACCGTTTTGATATAAATTCATATCAAATGAATCGATTTCATTTGTCAGGGTCTTAAATTTATTATTTAATGATTATAAAAAAACCATAATAGGTATCTTAAAATGATAGTCATCCAACCCTAAACTTGTATTATTGTACGATAGATATTTAGGCAACTAAAATGGTATCAGTTTTGGCATAAAAAGTCTCATAACACGATGCTTGTGTCTCGGTGTCTTTATTGGCGTTAAGTAGCGATCGTATCACTCCGCCTAACCTTACATCCACTTACTTAGGTACTGTATAAACGTTTACTTCGTTTTGTTTGGTTCACCACTTAATTAGGTGCTGCTCGTAAAACTGTCTTCCTCATCTTATATTTACCGCGTTTGCCCTTTTTATTATCCGATTACATGGGCTGCGCGGTTTGCAAAGCGTTCTGTAGCGCGAGGGGAGCAGTTTCATTTGTTTCTACAGAAATTACTTCAGACCATATTGGAGCGTCCTGAAAATCTCCTTTACCCAGAGTGGAACAAGTTAATACTGAAGAACACGATAACGAATAATTAGTTGAGGCGGTCGAGATGCTCATTTGAGCTGTCAGTCGGCGTAATTAATGTTTACACCGATATGATTATGTTTGGGAGAGCTTATCGGAATCGAGTCCTTTGGGTGAAATTGCCGGCGCGGTGTTACCGATAGTGGCACCACGCAGTTTATTTTATTGTATAAGCTTATTGCTTTATAGTACAAATGAATTACATTTATTAACCTAGGTGCGAATATGAGCGTACATATTTGATATTGGCGTCGGTTGAGGATAGCGTTGCATTGCGTTGCAATTAGCAGGGCACTCGACTCGTCGCTGCCCGCAAACCATAGCTGGGAGCCCACTCGTGTGTCGCCGCGCAAATTAAAACGCGACACTCAACACCATCACACCCTCAAAAAGCAATTTGTTCATCGAAGTAATCGTTTTTAAAACGATAAATGTTAACCATAACCAACCTTTGATCCTCTAAACTTTAAATTTACCTACTTCATGATGAAACAAATATTTATACGAGGTTTTTAAAAGGCGCAGCCGGGTCGCCCTGTCGATAGTGAAACGCTAAATTATTCATTTATCTAAAACTACACCGGGTACGAAGGCAAAGACTCGATAGGCCAGCGGTCCGCTCAATTTATAATTCGGTTGGATTCTGGAGCTAGCAATAAGTTCGTCGGGTGAAGCCTCGGAGAGTAAAAGATTTGTGGTCGAACAAGGTAGGTCGGAGGTGCAGTCCCGCGGGCGCGCCTCTTTGTAATTGAGAGCGCCCGCGGGCCGATAATTGTGGTGCTCGCGGGATGGTCGAGCCGAGCCCCGCGCCCGGCCACCGCGCCGCGTAAATCATGCTCGTTACTCTCCATTACCTCATAATACCAAATTGACTCGCGAGGATTTTCCGACTTCAGGCTGCCGAGCTTTTCCAGTATTTTGCTTAGTTCGTATTTGTTTTTCTTTTTATATTCATAGCCTTACACCGAAAAATACTGGCAGAAAATAAAAACGTGCAACAATCTTAGTAAAATGCGTCTGAAGGATTTGTGCGGTGTGGTTTAAAATAACATTTTGTACGTATGCGTTACGTGCATACGTACAAAATGTTACACGCGAAAGGATGCATGATTTTAGAAAAAAAATTAGCCGCTTAAGAGTGTAAAGTCACAAACTAAAAATATGTTTGTTTGGAAATATTCCGTGTTATATTAGGATATCGAGGGTTACGCCACTTGTCATGACGAGGACGTCAATGTCGCCGAGACATGCAAGCTTTTTAAACAAACTTTATCTCCTCTATAAAACAGAAAGAAGGTGTGCGATAAAACGATCGCGTGACTAAATCCATGGCGTCGTTGAATGCCTTGATTAAAAGAAAGAAGCATCAGTTCGAGATTTGAGACAGCAGTATTTTATTTTTTATGACCGAGTGGCGCAGTAGTTAAGACACCGGTGCGCAGTGCGGAGGGTCCTGGGTTCGATTCCCAGCAGAGCGGAGATTTGAATGATGAATTTGAGTTTCTGTTTCTGGTCTGGGTGGGTTGTGTTCTTGTCTTGTGTGTGTCCATGGCATTGGCACCCGCGACACAGGGAGTCCTAGTGTGGGGCTATGAGTGTGAAGCGTTATTATTATTGTTATTATTAATTTGAATAAATAATTACCTATAATAGTTTTCGACATTTTCATCGTAATAGCTATAGGTGTTTCCACGGGATTATGACACGGGGTTCTTCAAGAAAGGCGTAAAATGTGCACTCCTAAGGTTACCCTCCTGGTGTTCAAACGGTTCAATACGCAACTGTGACCACTTACCATCAGGTGGCCCGTTTGCCTATTTGACTGGTTTTGTTTGAATAAAAAAACTGCACTCCTGAACCGAAATTACTTATGCACAGATAGATACACTCATTCAAAGCATGATTTGCCTATATTCCAGATTCCACATGTTAATTAGGACCACGCGCGGGAGAGCCTTCGGTCACATGTTGACTAAAAGTGCATGAGTGGAGTGTACGGTACCGAAGGTTAGGTGGCACTATGGCTTATCGGCGTGACGTCACTCCATGGGCGGCGCCGACGTAGAAGCATGTAGATCGCGAAATTGATTGCATGTTATCTGATGGGGCACGGGTTCTTCGCTAGCGTTTAATACCGGCATCGGACGCTCGGCACGCGATTCCTTTGACAGGAGATCGGCCGCGCGGCCCGCGCCCCCATCGAGCGTGGTAATTACCGCGGCCCGTGAGCAGCGGCGACGTCGCCGCCTCTTGCCGAACACGATCTAGTAATTACACCACACACCTAATGCCTCTCTTTAATGTGTCTTACGTTTTAACTATGACTTGGTTTACTTTAAAATATTTTAGAGATATTTTACAAATTTGTATTTGACGACTTTTCACGAATTTGGTTCACTCTCATCTCATAGCTCTTACATGCGAAAATAATTTCTTAATGGAGAATCCAGTAAATTCAACTTTATTTTACTACGTAATGAGTTTACAAGCTTTCTCAACAAGATAATTGTTTACTTGTAGTTCGACTCATAGCCATAGATATCGTTTTTATTCATTCATAAATGATTAAGACGAATATAGTTGTTTACTGTTTGATTTATGTACATAATAATTACTGAAAGCCGCAGAACGGAAAAATCCGAGCGTCCAATTGGTTTCTTCGATCATTAGTTGGAGTGTTGATTCCGCGACAGGGATTGGTTTGGTTTAATGGTTGGGTTCGGTGGGGGAGAGCGGCAGAAGCGTTCCCGTGAAGCCCCTAATTTGATTGGGCTCGCGAACGGGCCGAGCGCGGCGAAGAATCGCGCTGCGTCCGAGTTGTGCTAATTGCCTCGCGCAATATAGAAACAATGACAAAACTTCGGACCGCCTCGGTCGCTCTCGGCCCTCGACCCCCGCTTTTTATTTAAAATTCGTTTACCCGACTCGCAGATTGTTATTCAGCCAAGTTTGGTACCTACCACTGACGTTATGAAAACGAGAATAAACTCAATTACGTTCCTATTTAAACTGAAGCCTTACATCAATTATTTTATACGACAATTTGAAAAGTTATTAAACGGTTGAGTTTTTTTAGATATTACCCTGTTTTTATCAACATCTGATACATACATGAGTATACACGAGTCGCGCCAAAGAAGTAAGTTAACGGGTCGAAGTTAGCGATTAGCAAAAATCTTTTTTATCAAATGATGTATTACTATAGTGATGAATTAAAATTATAATTAATGGACACTGCAATAACGAGGCAAGTAGTCTCATAGCAGATATGAGTAGATCGACAGTTTAATCACCTCCTGGGCAAGTTGGCGGGTGCGAGGCGCGGCGGGTAATTGATAGTGACATATGATGGACGTACAGCAAGCGTACATTGCATCGCTGGGGACCGCAACACATGCACACATGCACCTTGCTGCGCGCCTCTCCCATATCCTCTCACAACCGTCGCTTTCCTATCACAAACGTTTCGATTGACATTGACATGATCAACGTATTTGACGTGGTGTTATTATTATGGTTAGGTACTTGACGATTAGTGAGCAGTGAATGTATGTATTCACAAAATTTGTTGGCCGGGTTACAGGAAAGCTCACTTCTGTTCAGTATTTGTGATTTAACAAAAATAATGTAAATTAACTAAACTATGCATAGTGGAACACGTGTCGCGTATATAATTTTATTCATCATCATAGTCCTCCATTCGGCCGAAAACTGTTGACATTGTTGCTAAAACAAACTCACCTACCTACCGCGGAGCTGTAACCTCTGTAAACTAAGTCCGTTATAAACTTTTAAGGTCTGTCTAATAACGCAAGCAATTTGAGGGTCTCCCTCTGTTTACTTTCTTGGTTTATTAAGGCGATTTGATGATTTTGACTTATTTAAGGTGTATATTTTGTGAACCTCTATGGTTGGAACGATTCACTTGAGAGATGTTGCTCACTAATTATTAAAACAACGGTTGCTCGGTTTTGAAATTTTCTTTTCTCGGTTTTGAAATTTTCTATTTAGAATTCCATAGACCTCAATCAGCACAGATTCGAATCTTTTGATAAAGCCGTTACACTGTGGCTGAAGATTAAAATTACAGACACTCACAACGTTCAATTAAATTACAAATACAGTGCGACATTGATCTAACGAAACTAGGGAAATTAGCATGCCATAAGTAATGCCATTCATCATTATCTCGTCATACTCCTATATGTCTAGCATACGATGTTCCAAAGGACGATGTACTACTATTTTAGATCATACTTATTGATTGTTGTAGCTGCACCTATTATAACCGTAAATTTTAGGACTTGGTGCAGAGAAGGATAAAAAGTGTCCTATATGTTAATCCCGGTTATGCTCTATCTGCTCTACCAAATTTCATCGAAATCTAAGGAGGATGTACTACTATTTTAGATCATACTTATTGATTGTCGTAGCTGCGCCTATTATTATCGTAAATTTTAGGACTTGGTGCAGAGAAGGATAAAAAGTGTCCTATATGTTAATCCCGGTTATGCTCTATCTGCTCTACCAAATTTCAACGAAATCTAAGGACGATGTACTACTATTTTAGATCATACTTATTGATTGTCGTAGCTGCACCTATTATAATCGTAAATTTTAGGACTTGGTGCAGAGAAAGATAAAAAGTGTCCTATATGTTAATCCCGGTTATGCTCTATCTGCTCTACCAAATTTCATCCAAATCTGTTCAGCCGTTTTTGCGTGAAAGAGTAACAAACATCCAGCCATACTCACAAACATTCGCATTTATAATTAGGATATCGAAAAATGCTGAAAGGAGTCGGAGTTTTGAGAAATCAATATTTCTTAGCCAGGAATCGAACCCGTTGATTTTCACAAATCTCACCGCATTTCATTTCATATACAGGATACACGATACTTATTTCATAAATTAAGAAATTAGATATATCTATGTACCTGAAATCAATATTATTTTATCTGTGGCACATTTCAAGTTCATGCGTGCATTAAAGAGCTTACTATCTGGTATCTAGTGAAACTGCACACGTTTCTCTAGCGAAAGCAACCAGTCTCCCTAGTATCTACCTACTGTACTTAGTTTTATATCTCACAGAAATAAAATCGATTATTCTAGATTCTTTATATTATATTAAACGTTATCCATAACTATATTCAAATTTAAGTAGTATATTTTTCAACAATTCCGGTTTAGCAATTCATTCCTGTAGTAATTCCTTCAATCCAATAGACATTGATCGTAATATTTTACTTTGCGATAATAAACTAAACCGTAGTTGTCGTTATTTGAAGCAAACATATAAAATTTAGGTAACGGTCACATAATATGAGAGGTCGCAGTTATTGCTTAGTAATATTGATTGGTAGAGACATGAGTACGGGCACGCAAGGCGAAATGTTTTTATTCGCGCAACACGTCCACAGCCACCCGACTGGCGGCGATGTGTCGTTCTCCCGCGGGACTCCGCCGTACTTCCGAACGGATATATTTATAGCCGCCCCAGAAGCCGTTACCTAATGTTACATTTTATGGTGGCCCTTATTACGGTCCTCTCACGGTTCGCTCCGAAGTAGAGAGTATTACTTCGTCTATATTGTTCCTTAAAAATATTTATTCAATTGGTCTACTTTGGTTCTACATTTGCTATCGCCACTAACATAAGTTCCTTCGATGGTCACCGGTGACTCGCAAAAACGTCAGGTGCGAAGATATCGCTTGCGGCAATAGTAAATTGGGCGAGTCCCAGGAGGACGTGTTGTGGAGGAGCGCCGGCCGAGCCGCATCGCATACGCTAATCGTATGCCGGTACAGCCGCGCGCGCGTGCGGCAGCCGGCAACTCCTTAGCCACGTTTATGCGGGTTCCCGTCGTAATGGCCGAAAAAGCCTCTTTTGTTGTTCTAGCTATTCGTTATATCTCGCCGCGCTTTTCTCAGATACCTGCTTTGACTCTCGTAATTGTTCTTTCAAACCGGTGGTTTTGTTGCGAATAAAATGCTTTGTCACTTTAAATCTGCTAAGTCGTCCTTCTTTAGAGCCGTTATAAACTGAAGTTCATTGTTAATAAAATGAGGATTCATTAGCATGACATTAATACCCATTACGTGAATGTAAATTGTGTTTACATTTAAGGCACGTAACAACACCACAATGGATTGATATAATTAACGTTTCTTTGCGAGACTACGTTTATTTTATTGATTGAGATGTGTTTATGACCGAGGCCCAACTTGTAAGAAACGAGGTAGATAGAAGGAGGTGCGAAGCCGAACATGCTACGCTCTGATGCTTCCACGGCCGTTCAACTCGCGCTTCACCTCGGCTTGCTGATTTCTGCTCGACAACCGTCACTTCCTACATTCCATTTGTACGGGAAAACATACTTTCTGATTACTTTTGTGTATGTTTCTGAGATAAGTTACTATAATACTAACAAAAATAATAGTGATCGCAAATAACGGTTTGTTTTTTGTACGTAAACGGCAACACACGTCAGTCATGTCACGTTGGTCGAAATAATGATACAACTCGTGACATACTTTGCTTTGTGACAATTTTTGTCGGGAAGGGCTACTCTCATACCCCACGATGACGTTGCGGGCCGCTCGTTATTGTCTCCCCGTCTTACCTGACGCAGTGGTTCACCCCGTGGTTTCGCTAATGACGACACATTTTACGACGCTACACAATTTATATAAACATAAAATTGTTTTTATTCAGGCTGATAAAACGAATTTCTTGACCATAACAGTTGTTGCCATGCTAAAGCCTGTGCAGTGTGCATTGCTGTTTGTATTGTGCTAGGAAATGTGCATATGATGTAAATAGACTTTTTACTTTGCACCACTATTCATCCTAGTTCATTGTTCTTCGAAATTGCTCCGCGCCGAGAGTAGCGCTATGGTTCTGGCCGTTTTGCGGCGTTTGTTGTAACTAACAGTACATGCCTTACCAATCTAAAAGGATTTTCAATATTTTTTCATTTTATAGGAGGCGGACTATTGTTTGCTGCATTCTAAAAGCGTTTTAATCACTCACCCAAATAAAGACAGATATTGTATATAACTGTCGATAACAATCGTTACGGTTTAACATCGTATTTCATTCCGTCTCAGGTGATCTCTACTCGTAACCCTTTATTTGGGCTAACCGCAGTTTGATTTTAACATTATTCTCTGCATCGCAAATAGATCGCCGATAAAATGATAAAAGTATGTTTAGCTGTAGTTGTTTACTCACCAGCGGTAAAAGGTTTGCGAGTCCCTCGTGGCGCGGGCTCGCTTGTTTTCATTTCGTTATTTACTTTTAATTTGGCAGCAAGCGGATGATGCGGTGGGCGGGGTGTGTCGTGTGAATAATTGAGCCGATGTTCCGTCCGTCGTGGACGCACCCGCAGTATTGACACGAATGCATCTTACTTTCATTGAATATTTGCAAAAGGTCTGGCCTAATTTCCAATCCAAAGGTCTCTGGCCTAAATTCCAATTTCCAATGAATTAAATCCAGTATTGTGAATCGTTACAATCTGCTTTGAAATTTGATACAGCAAATAAAACAGCAAGATTTCATTCACGACGACAATGATATCGCGCGGTTGCTGAATAATTCGACACGATTGTATCCACGCTGCTAGTCTTTCTACGCTAGTTGATCGTATTTATGTTAAATGGTAGACCCCCTAGCATTAAAGTTAAAAATCTTAACCGAACCGACTAGTAATAAGAACTGTGTAATACCTACTTACTTAACTTTGGCATACAACGAAAATATGACATGTGTTATTGTAAATTGTATGATTAAGCAGCTATGATTCCCCCAAATTAAAACTTAAAGATAAAATGAATTTATGAATTGATCCACCAAGCCAAGACGACGAAAGCACAGGCACTACCTACCTTTTCTAGAAGCGTTTCGCCATATTTTTAAAACCTTTATCCTACTATTATAAATGAGAAAGTTTGTGAGAATGGATGGATGAATATTTGTTCCTCTTTCACGCAAAAATGACTGAATAGATTTGTATGAAATTTGGTATGTACGTAGTTTATAACCTGGGTTAACATATAGGATATTTTTTATCCCACTCTGGATTGGTCTAGATTCTAGTGTTCTAAAATTCTAAATCTAAAGTTCACGCGGAGAAAGTCGCGGGCAAAGTCTAGTATATAGTAATTCTGGACCTTTGATATATTTGCAAGGGGAAGAAAACCAACAGAAATAAGTTCATTTATAATGCTTCACTTGTCATGACTGGAAGAGGAAGTTAATTGTGTTTAGAAGAATGGCAGACAGGCGCGACATTCTGTTCCCTAAATCCTTTCAGTACTGAAATAATTAATGAGATGTAACGTTCCCCGAATCTGTTCCTCTTAAGAATCTTTAACTTCTCACGGCAATGGAGAAGTAACTCAGTAAAAAAATAAATGTCTATGAAAAAATTAAGATCATTTTCATTTTTTCCCTATATGTTTTACTTTCTTTATTTCTATGAATGATTATTTTACATATTGCTATGTTGCTTGCAATTATATAGTAGTGCCGATCGGTAGATGTTGTTAGTTTTATTTAAATGTGTAGTATTATATGCAAATAGTCGGCGATTCGAGGTCGGGGGTGCGATGATGGGGCATGGGGCTCGCGTGCTGCGCAACATTAGGTGCCGCTAGGAGTTCGCCGGGGGTTGGCTTATTGTCTCGCGTCTATTAATAATACCAGTGTTTATGGCTAATTAATTTCTGCACTACCTTTACTAGCAATTTTCTTAAAAGGTAGTGGGCAACGTTTGTTTCATCGTAGGTACTTAGTATAAAAAATTGCCTTAAAATTCCTTACATCCCGTACGCTGCGAAAACTAAACACGTTGTCCTAAAAACGTTGTCCAAAAAATAAAATAAAAATGTAAGGTGTGGACAACCCTTATTAAGTACTTAGGGGTAAAAAAATAGACAGTAGCCGATTCTCAGACCTACTGAATATGCATATAAAATTCGGTCGAGCCGTTTTAGAGGAGTATGGTAACTAAAACTGTGACATGAGAATTTTATATATAAGATATAGTTACACAATAGACACTTTTTTCAATAAAAATAGGTAACAATACCTTCGATGCTATGTACACCTCTTTTTTAGTAGATACCTACCCAGATATTAATCTTCATCAAAATAAATTATAGCATAATTAATGTTATTTCAACACCTATATAACACTTTTTAAATTATTAAAATACTTTTCCATCTTTACAATTGAGGTTTCCGCTGTTCAGCCTATTGTCTTTCTAGACATTAATAGCACTTTCTAAGGAAAACCCGCATACATGATTTATATTGAGTAGCTATCGTTGTTTGTGTCGAAAAGAAATAGTTAAGAACTTTTATCATTTCGACATATCTCTCAGGGGGACATTCTTTTAAATTGGATTCCAGTTAGAATCTACAAGGACTCATGCCATCACAAATTATTTCTTTTTTTGTTGTTTTAGTATTTTGTTTGAAAAAAATGTATATTGTTTGACCGTTCTTTCTGTTTCGTTTGAAGTCTTGGTGAATGTACTAAAATAAATTGCGTTTCCATTTTTATTTTTTCTAATAATAACATTGAAGCTAGTCAAGAAAATGATATAATACAATAAGTTTTATTAGAGTGTGCTGTCTTTTAAATAGTAATTGTAGTAGTAATCTTTATTATGATTGCATTATTTTATGTGTACCTAGGCTGTGCACAGGTCCGTCATTACTAAATTTATCTAAAAATTAAGGATTTGAAATGTAGCCTTGAGTTATTTATCATAATAATATACATTTTGTGATTCAATCATTTAAATAGTTCACGTGATTTTTGAATTCACTTCGAACATGATAAAGTTCGAAAATAATATTTTGGATACGGGGACGCAAATAGATATCTAAAGATGTCCAAATAAACATTATCTGTGGCGTGATCGTAGAATGTATCCAATTGAAGGTATTCAGCAACTGATAGAAAAAGGTCAGCAACTGCTTTGGTGACCTTCATACCACCGGTTATCAGTGCATACGTCTAATAAAATTAGAAAGTTTTGTCACAGAAAAAATCTCGTATAGAATAAACTTGTGATTAACTTTGACTCAATATTACACTGATACCTACCTACTCTACGTTGAGGAGTTAATAACTAAATACATGGCAATTTATAATATAATGTAATGACATAGTTTAACTTAAAACGACGAGTACTAAGTAAGATGGCAGTACGAGGGTGAACACACCACACAGTTTCTGTCCCAACTTCTCCAAATAATGTAAAATGTGTAAATATAAGTATTAGTTGGAGGTATTGAATTGTAATAGACGGTGGTCGAGAAAGTGGGACGAAAGCGGAGTCGACACGAGTGTAGTGGATGCAGGGCGACCGCTGCAGCAACGGTGTTTGTTGACGCGACGGTGGGCGGCGCGAGCGGGGCGCGCGGGCCGCGACTATCGCGCGGCGGCAGGTGTGCGCCGCTCGCCGCGGCAGTTCCGCGACTCTCGCCGCTCGCGCGCCACGCTCCGCGACAGACATGTAGTTCTAACTCGCGCTCGTCGATTGTGGAGTGACTCGATGTGTTTTGTTATTGAATTCCAGTGACGTTTGTTCATTATGGTGGTGCTAGAGGGTGGTGGCGCTCTGCTCGAGCCGGCGCTCGCGCTCGACGGCACGACCGCCGCTTGTTTAGAGCGAGCCTATGCACAGGCGGATATTTCCCTAAAACTTTTACCGAAAAGATACATTAACCTGCATCAATGGCTCTCGCCGGTGACCACTTCGGTTACCGCTGCGGCTGCTGCTGGAAAGGATCTCAAATTGCAAATTGTAAGTTGACGAAATACAAGTGTCATTCTTACATAGCTTTCGTTTTGAGAAAGCTTCGCCTGCTATCTGGGGCAATTGTATGTTTTGTTTACTTTTAATACGTAAATATTTGTTGAATTTTTAACACTCACCATAAACTGACATAATTATACACTATTTTATCCCTGAGATGGTGAACATTATACCATTACCACATTCATATAAACTACATTACCAGCTAAGTTTCTAAAAGTTTATAAGATTGATTATATCAGGAGCCGTCATATAAAGTTAGTAAGTGCCAAAGGTTTTAATTTGCCATTTTGACTTAGCCACCCTAACGGGATGTGTAGGGGTGAATTTAGAGATGTTTTTTGAAATCTCAAAGAATTAATTGTTGGGAACCCCTTGTAATTTCAAAATCATTTGCTCAGCGTTTTAAAAGTGCTGGCAGTCGATTAAGTATTACAAAATGTCTGAAATATTAATTTCCTTTAAATTATGTTTATACTGAACGCGGTGAATTTCAAGATACGAGGCAATTGATCAGTAAATTGTTACGTTGTCTTTACGCGAGCCTTGAATCTTATTTACTCCAAGCCGGCGGAGAAAGCCAATCAAAATGAAATTTTTTTTTGCCATTAAATGTTTTACGTGTTATTCACAATATCAACAGATTTGTATCGCTTTAACCTGTTGCACTTTATTTTAGTTCTATATTTTATGTCTATAATAAATAACTATAAAAGTCTTCCAACTAGTGTTTCTAAATTTCAGACCAATTTTTTTATGTAAGTATGCCGTATATATATATAGCCAGCGGAAAAATGTTTATGTTGGCTAACAAATTGCTGCACACTTCCTGTTAATACCCCCGCTATCGTGATCTAGTATATTTATTATCAGAAACGCCCTACAGGGGATCTTACAAGATACTATGATGACCAATTTGTTAAACTCTTGTTTTTGAAATGAATTATAATAATATACAAGATTTCTAATGCGCTTTTTTATGATTGAGATTGTATTTATTTACGTTAAATGCAATACATACAATATATTAAAAAAAGGTTTCTCATTCTTATCGTTCCAAATACCCTTATTTGACTTAACCCTAGAAGCCTTATTTTTTTAGAAGTACACAGCCTATATTATTATGTCTTACAGGCTCACACATACAAATGACAGTCTCATAACAAAAATATATTTATTTTTGACCAGTTTCAAAGACACGATTGGGATATCATTTTTTAATAAAACACTTTTAGTAGGAAATCCTGTCGCCATAATAATTTATTACAACGAAACAAGAACTTATGGTCAAATAAGGACTTACAACCTAACTCTAGAAAAATAAACTGAAACAATCTTTAAAAAAAGACATTAAAATTTGTTAGATACTTATTCTAGAGGCAAACAACAAAAGTAATGTGAATTTTAATGACTAGTTTTAATTTTAGACCAACCGACATAGACTTTGTACAGTCTCCTAATTTTTATGCACTGTTGTAAATATTCTTGTTTTGTGCGATAAAAATGCTTAATCTCTTGACTTAATATAATAGTAATACCTATCATATAAAATACCTATCATATAAAATTTAAAATTTTGTAAATTTTTCAATGTCATCGATTTTCACTGATTTTAATCAGAAAGTTGATTGTTTTTTTCAGTTTTTCAAACAACACCTTTTTTATCTCTGTGGAACATATAAAAAAAATTAATACAAAATTCAAATGGCTGCCATTTCAAAAGGAGGCGGGTTAGACCCATATATGGGGGTGTTTTGTCGATGAAATTTGGTCTATTTTATGCCGTTAAATTATCGCTAGTTCGAATCCAAACACCTGTAGGTGTAAAATTTACACTGTAAACCCCTATAAGATTATCTTATTATCTTTAAGCCTATCTGAAAACCCCTTTTAGGGTTGATTCTCAACAGTAATAAGTGGTTATCTTCAACATTGGGATTTGGACATAGGACAACATGTGGAAGATTGCCTGGTTATCATTGATTAAAGAAGCAAAATCTCGCTTAGGATTGTTACAATATTGCTGCTGTATATTTTTTTGCAACGTAAAGTATTTTAAGCCGAAACAAGGCCATTATACACGAAAAAACGAATTATTAACATAAAGTATAATAAAGAATAATAAAGAAAACGAATATCCGTGGTCAATAGTTACAAAAAGCCTAAATATACGTTTCGCAGGCGTACTATATTTCAATAAATCAAAACCAGCTTAACATACCATAGCGACTAGCGACTCAGGTATCATCTCATGGGCAACAGAGGTGGCTAAATAGCACGATGTCCTAATTTCAATCATTTAAAAGATATCGAGAATTGTCAATTTCGTGCAGGTACATCTTTTAGATAAGGCTTCTAGGGTTAAAATTTAATATAGTGTAGGGCTATGAGTGAAGCGTCACTTTATGTTACGTAAATTTTATCTCGTAGGTACCCCTATGATGCAATGGCGCACCACTAGTGATACACATATTCCACTTGAGATATCGTGCCTTCTTTCCTTCCTTCCTTTCAGCCCTTAGTAGTCCACTGCTGGACATGGGCCTCCCCTAATCGACGCCACTCCGCCCGGTCCTGGGCCCTCTGAACCAACGGTTTCCCGCTGTCTTTTTCAGATCATCAGTCCACCTGGTCGGAGTTATTCATCCATCGTGCCTTAATCGTAGTAAATTTTAAATATATATTTATTTCAGTTTCCGTCAATCAAGATTTCTTTATATTATTACAGTATATATTTATGTATTTTATTTTCTTATCAACACGCTGATTATTTCTTTCAAAAATATATCTAAAGAAAGAAAAATGTTAACCTAATGTTGGTGTGATTTATACCTAATTTAACTACATTTTAAAGTAACAATACAATGTAGAGGATTTATGGACATCAAAAAGACGTGCGTAATGCCTTACATCTCTACTGCTCCAAAATAATATTATACCTTAAGGTGTTTTAAATTTTTCCATAATATTGATTAAAAGACCTTGTCCTAAGGCGGAATCAAAATAATTTATACATTATCTTGTGTTATTTTTATTTATTTTGTTACATAATTAACTACAGTTTTAACAGTAACTAATAAGAACTAATCATTATACAATTTGTTAAGGGCAGCAACATAAACTTAAACCTGTTTGTCTGTGGGACGCGTCCGTATCAGAGTAAATAGTACTTACTTTAAATCCTTATCCACGGTTTTTCCATTCACGATTAACGGTATCCAGCCTTATTATATAAATGTTGTTACACGTATTGAGTTGGTAATTCAAGCAACACTTCGGTATCGTCGGTATGTTTTTGTACATGATGTCAATAACCTGTTCAAGTTGAGTCACTTTATGAACTATAATTCTGTTATAAGCGGTATAAGCCGTAATATATAATATTTGTGAACTACAAATTAAGACATTTTATAATTAGAGATCTTCAACCTTTTTAAAGTGTTTGTTTACATTAATTTTTCAAGGATTTTCTTAATACCTAGTACAATTTAAGCTCGCATCTATAATAAACATCTTTCTGGCACTTTTAACATAATCTAGTGCTTTAACATCCTACACCTACACCTTATATTTAGCACGCTAGTAAGTACCTACTATTAGTACTAAATATTTTCTATATTAAAGGTCGGACGCACCTGTCGGGCCCTTAAATATACAAAATAATTTAAATTTTTAAATTTGCTTTGGTTAGTTAACGGTATTGTACATCTCCCTGCAATTCAATATTATACGAATCTATATAATTACAGATATGTATTAATCAAATTACGGCTAAGAAATATTTACAGCAAATATTGACACGTCAAATATAATCGCTTTTTTACCCCGAAATCTTGCTACGAATTTTAAATATACTATAAGCACTGCACAGCCTTTTCTAATTTAAACTGCAACACAAATCCATCCTATATGCAGAATGTTTAAAACAAACGAGGTACACAGGTATACTGGTACCTATTTGAATCAACTGAGCGAGGTTTACGGTAGATACATTTGTGCGATTTTAACTTGTGCCGCCTTTTACGCGTGGTCCAGCCGCTGGGCACCGGGTGTCCGCCGCGGCCGACGTATCGCTTCACCCGATCTCCCTGCATTCATTCATACTGTAAGCACTAAATGTAGAGATATTCCTTCCGACCAGCTCACCCAGCTTTTTGAGAGTTTCCATTTACTGTCGAAAACTTACATTACCCAAATTGAATTCTGCTTTCGTACTACAACTTGTTCATATGGGTGAGTTTTCTTGAAAAATCATTTCAGTATCGCATCATATTTAAGAAAATATTCCTATTGGGGTCTTATTGGGAAGTGTTGTTCTCAAACACTTAATTTAAATGGAGTAAAGCAATACATAACTGTAGTTAATTTATTGTTAAACGAAGTTTATTGATTGAATGATTAATTACACATAAAAATCTGAGGGATATAAAATAAATAAAGGATATTAGTCTGATTGCCAGAGTTTAGGGCAAGGGGGCCCCGGCCGCCGCGCCGCACGCGCGCTCCCGCCCGCTTGCCGCAGCGCTCGTTTATTTGCGCCTTCCCAGCTCTTTTGTTATGCCCTGTCGCCTGTGTCTGCTTTGAAAAATTGTAATGCAGCGGTATTGTAGACGCGACTTGCCGCGATTGTGCGCACTGCACTTTAGCTACACCTAACGTTGTACCCTCGAATTTATGCACTCAACCCCTACCTGCTTTTATTTGTAATCTGCACCTATTTATATCGCGATTATTGTTTTCAAGTAAAGTTTGTTCTAATAACTTAGAAGCTTTATTAAAATTTAAAAGCGCTTCATCATACTTCAAATACGTAAAAGCTAAAAGGGTTTACTTTTTTCATAATCATCCATCATAGTTACGACTTTGCTTCTGAAATATGGGAATGATTATGGTGCATTTACTTAATAATGCACTAGATTGGCGAATTCGTGTTTCAATGAATATTTATTCGAATCTCTATTATAGTTATAAGAAAAGATTGCATTGTTGTCACTTTATTATTATATGATAGTAAAATACACTTGACAGCAAATAAACCAAGCCACCCGCCGTCTGTACCTAATACTTTACAGATTTTCTCAGAAAAGTATCAAACTTACAGCGATCATATTTATATGAAAGTGCGTTTTATGCTAATTATCGCCTGTAAACTCGTTGCACCGAAGATCTGCTGATTCGAAGTCTGCGAGCGACCTCGCGTTCGAAGCCTGCTTGATGTAATGTAAGCTTGAGCTGCTTCCTGAGGTGTTGTATCCATTTTTAACCGATAAAGGTGGCATAAGAACACGCGTTTGAGCAAATGATCTAAAGAAATGATTAGAAAATTGGTCACCTTCAATATCACAACTCTAGTCAAAACAGAGCAAATCGTTAACATTTTGTTTGTTGTTTGATTACAGTGTCAGTTGCCGGTACTTTAGATTAAATTTATGGTCATTTTAATTGTTATTAAATACCCTTTCTGTAGGTATGAGTTTGATGGGTGGGTGTACGTTTTCTACTTCCTGAGAAAATCGGATTAATGTTACAAGGTAGCGGGTGGCTCGGTTTATTTGATGTCCAGTATATATAATGTTTGAGACCGGCGCTAAAATTGCAAGTAATGGTCCTGAACAGCGAAAAACCAAATTTGTTTTATAGTGTTAGTAAGATTACATTAGTTAGATATGTGTATTGGGGCGAGGTGGTGCGCGACACGAGTACCTACACGGTGGCAACACTGGCAACATATGCAAACACAAAGACGTTAGCTATGAAGGTGAAGGCGGAGTGCACGGGCCGTAGAATACATTAGCAACCACCACCAGTGTTGGCGTCGGAACGTTGTAATATATTTTACTAGCGGTCATTTTCGACAATTAACCACATAAAATAAGTGAAATTATGCATGCGGCCGACGACGGCGTATATCACGTCCAGTTACGGGGCACGATACCTACCCACCTGTATATTCATTATTCAAAGAAAATGTTTCGCTCGGCCAGGCAGGCCTCGTCCGGAAACGCGGGCTCTGTTCGTGTGATTGATGGAGAGCTCTTTATTTTCACTATTCTTTTCTGTATATGCGAGCTTCTGCATTCCTTATGTCTGCATACATACCTACATCAAGTGGTACAAGATAGAAATATTATGCTTATTAAGGTATTTCAAACATATTTATCGGGAAATCATTGTGTAGTACTGAATAATACTATTTAACTTTTAATCTCTCACCATATCATGAAGATAATTTGTAATTTGTTGATGAATGTCAAAGTGTACATTAATGTGATGCTAAAAACCCTCCTAAGTAAGCTTTTGCTTGTAACCGGACCTCTCAAACCGTCGGATTCATTTTCTCTTGCAATTTCCTACAATTTCCGGACAACCTTTGGTCCGTTTACGTGCTGGAAAATTATTTTCCCGTTGATAATACTCAGCACGGTTACTCGGACCTAAATTTTTCGAGAAATAAACCCATTAATCCCAAATTTTCTCTAAATATTGATATTAACATAACTTTGAAGAATGTAGAGAATGAAAAGTATCAAGTTCAAGTGCGAGATCAACGTCCTGCGAGTGCCGCCTGGCGCATTACGCAACTAAGAGCGAACGCTGCACACTCAGCCTTGCGGTTCAAACAAAACATTTCATTAAACGATACCTATGGAATTAGTCAGGATAACTCAGGATTTATGCCTCTAAAAACAATACTTAAGTAAGATTTCAACCGAATATTTTGCAAATTTAACACATTTAACCTATGAGCTTGGATAGAAAGTTAGAAACACAGCTGACAGATTCGTCTGTTTTAAGATATGTGCTCATTCCCATTCGGCATTACCTTGAGGTGTGCGTGAATCAGCAGACGGCACGCTCACCGGTGTGACGGCGGTAGTTTAAGAATAGAGGGCGGTCTATTTAGGAGTCCTCTCCGTTTGTTTGCCAGCAATATGTGTCATTGTTAACTAATTTAAGTAACACCAACTGCCAGCTGTTACGACACGACGACGTGTAATAATATTGCTTCGCAAGGGGATTCCGATGCACACATTAATCTCATAGATTACTGAGCACGTACAATGAATAACCAACTGAATTAACAAGACGAAGACTTTAAGAAATCTCTTTTTTTGGTAGTTAATGTTTAATCTCGGTCTTCATATTAAGCACAAGTTCTTTATTATTTGGAAATTTGAAGAGGAAGGTATAGGTGGCCAGTTAGCCTCTTTCTGACGTTGCACAACATGTACTTATGGCTGAATACATTTTTTTATAGATATGTGAATGTTTTCAAGATTAGTACCTTCAATGATATTTTGAAAAAGTGTACCTTTCCTTATTCAAATAAGCAATTTATATGCAACGAAAGCAAACGAGCTCAATAACGAGTCTTTTAATTTTTTAGTGAGGGTGGGTCGTGTTAATAATATTTTATTAATTAATGTGAAGCGAAGCTTGCACTGTCCGATAGCCTGCGACATTATCGCTGGAGAGTTGCGTAAACATCAGAATGTAAAACACGATACCGTTTAGCCAGTTAATTAATTGCCGTGACCGGGACTTCGGGAGCCGGGAACGAGCGTCGTTCGTAGTTCGTCGTGAGCTCGTTATGGAAATAATGAGTCCGATCGCTGTGTTGCTGTGCACAGCGCACTCGCTGCATAAGACGGTACAAGTTCCGAGATCACTCTGCCTGCCTTGGTGGGTAATTGTTGTATCGCTAAATAAGCCTGTAACTGTTTCCAGAAATAGACCTTCTTAACATTTACTCATTTTCGTTGTCATATTTATAAAAAATCTTTCTTGTCAACATGCATTTTAAGTATTCATAGTTAACAGTGAGAATTTAACATCAAACGAACTGTGATACCCATTTAAATAAAAAAATATATATTTATATTACAAAGAACAGTACGAATAGTAATATATTATTTGATAAAACGAAGGTCAAAATACAATTTTGTTGCCAAGTCATGAAGTTGCATACACAGGAGCTTATTACGGAAAAGTTATGCGAAGTATAAACGAACAAATATTTGCCATCAAAATTTCACAGTAGGTGCAATAGAATTAGGATAAAATTTAGGTAAGTATTTACTTTCGCTAAGGCATTTATGTAATAAATGTTATATTAATGTTAATATTTTAGGTATTTTGTAGGCGTAAAAAAACATTTCTGTTCAAACGTTTTGGTTTATTGGGGTTCCGTGATTGAAGCTACGTACGACACGTCACTTGATTTAATTAAAAGACGCTTTACCACCCATTCCGTCGACCCGACGCCAACTAAGGCACCTCGGTTAATTTCGAGGCGTCATTCCGCACAAGATTTATCTCAATATTGGACTCACCTAACACACCTCCTTTCCTTAACATGCTGTTATACCATTATTGAAGACGAAATAATGTCATCTTAAAGCTTTAAGCTTTACTTAATAAAAGTTTATATTTATTTATTATATTACCTGTAGCCTAAAAATAATTTCATAAGTAAAAGAATACCTTAGGTTCGTTATTTTTAACAAGAGGAATAGCCATCTCTCGTCTAAGAAAAAGGATAAAATGACGTAGAAAAGGTAAATCTCTTAAATCCTACCAGTGATTGCATCATTTGGCAAAATAGTCGTCATATTTCACTGTTGAACCCCTAAGAATTTTATAAATCGTTCTTCATTTGTTCGAATTCCTGTTGATTCTCATTTTTATTATTCTTGAATTCCTAGAGCTGTGCAGCAGTTCACAAAAAAGTTGCATTAAAATATCAATAATAACGATACGATAAACGCCCATGAAGCCTGTGTGACCCACTGCAGGGCCGGGGGTCTGCTCCCACAATGAGAAGGATGTAGGCCTTAATCGTATCTCGCTGGATTATGCGGGTTTGTGAAATTTCATGTATTTTACAAACATTATGGAGAACTATCATATTGAGATACAAAGGTAATACGAGTACGCTATGTTTTGACTTTAAAGCGGTCTTTTCCAGAATTTTTTTTAAAACAAATGACGTTTCCAAAGTTTCTTAACTTTCCAAAAACACAGATTAAATTGCTTATACACGAACACGTATGTGTACTATACATTCTTGGCAGAGCAAGCATACAGCGACTTTTTTATATTAAGTCGTCTGAAATCTTTATTCATCATATCATAAATGTTTACTCTTGACGTTTGAGTGCCAAGTTTGCGCATTAATTTCCATAACTTATTAAAACCGGGAAAAGGAAAATATCTAGTAATAATTAGTATGAGATTTTTTGTAAATTTTCATTGTTGGCGTCTAATGCGCTACTCTTGTTGGCCGTCATCACGCGTCGCGGGAGAAGTTCGTTATTAATTCATCGCTTCTCAACTTGGCCGCTTTTACTCGCATTACCTTTCCCATTCGAGAAACTGAAAACCAATTTAGACTATAGATTTAAGCGCTGCTGTAAATCTTTATATAAGTTCAAACATTATTATTCATCTTATTTTTTGAAAAGTAGTCAGTAGATAAGCATTAAATTTTACTATTTTTATGTAAAAGTTTTACTCTATAAAATTGCCCAATTTTGTCCTATCAATAATCTCAGATTTACCTGTACTTTAATTATTTAAGTATATCGGTTGAAGGGGAGAAATAACTACATACTAGGCATTAAGTTCGCGTAGGTAAGGTCATAAATAATAAAAAAATAGCCTGAACCTATGGGAAGAGGCTTATCTTTTTAGAAATACATAAACGTTTGTAATAAATAAAATTAAAATGACATTATTAATTAAAACATGAAAAGATGTTTTCATTTTGCATATTGCTTATTCCTGAGGACATAAAACCTGCTTTTCTTTTGTGCTGTGTTTTGTTTAGTTTTTGATATTGATAGATTAAACTGCTAATTGTAATAAATCTTGAGGACGATTATGGTGCACCACAATCGGCAATCACATGATGGCCAAAAAGCATCGACGCGATGTTGATTGTGACATTGTCTGATCCGGGTGGGAGCCGGGAGCCGGGAGCCGCGGCACCACCGCAGGGCGAGCGGGCGCGTCGCGGCCGCCACCCGCATTTGTGATGCAAATCGTTGCGCCCGCCGCGCCGCGGAGCTGCGATGCGCTTCACGCCTTACCTGTTTCACCCAACATAATTATTGTGAAAAATATTCATTTGTCCGCTTTTAAACTCTCATTACCATAACTTAGCTTACCATCGCGCGGTTCACGGACCGTATCTGTGCTCTAGAAGTTTATTCGTCCGTCTTTGGGTACTCTTTTTACTCGTGTAAGGCGACACCCTTATCGGTCCGTTGGCTGTAATAGGGGGAATTCAATAGCTAACTGAGTGCAAGAAGTCCGTGTGAAGTTTCGTGAGAACTCAAGAATCGCTCGGTACTAGACTGAACGTTATCGTATTACAAACGATTTCGCAAAACGAATAAATAAGAACGGAGGCAAGAAGCGTGCGGTGAAACCGAGTCAAAGCGTGGGTATTAGAAACGCTCCGATTACCACGCCGAGAGAAGCTGCCTTCGCGTCGTCACCCTACTCACTTGGATAGTGCGTCTTTACCTCTCTATACATTATTCTAACCCTTGCTAATGCTTGAAGTTTACCTTTGGAGTGAAATAAAACAATAGTTGTCAGACATTTATGATAATTATAATAAAGAGGCAAGTCGTAGAAAGTAAATAAAGAAGTAGGTAAGCTGTAGACGCGGACACCAGTACCGCTGCTGGCCTGACCGCGTTCCAGTAACGGTATCCACTCCGAAGTATTTCTCAGGCGCGTGGCACACTTCGTGCGTACATTCACCTCGCACATCTCACTGTTTTCAATTTGAATATCTGTTGTTATTAATATTATGTTTAATTAATATAGGTAATAGGTATGTATGTGAGTGTTGCATTTTTTAATGTAAGAAATACTATAAATAAAGGCTTGTCCGTTCACATTAAACCTGCAACATTGAGAACGATTCAACATTGGGATCATAGTACCGTTAGAGTTCGTCGCACTGATATTAGTAAATTTTACCAGCAACCGCAATCAGCGCGCAAGAAAATACTTTATTATTCAAAATAATACATATACGTATTATACAAATATACATAGGTACTATCTGTGCTAGCTTATTTGAAAAAGTAAAATTTTTAGTTGCTTCATATAATATTAATAAAATAGTAATGTTGTAGAGCTATTAGAGCTTGATCGGTGGTTGCCGGGGATACCGACCTTATCCCCACTCCCTTGATCTGCTGGAACAGCATATTCTCACCTTCAAACAATAGATTCTCTACTCTATTGAAATACTTTCATGTCTTCAACAGTCTTAATTCATAACTGCTAGGAGTGGTTTATTTTTTTTATAAAGATATATTAGTAACTATTTAATATATTTTATGCTTACCTATTAAATATTATTACTTACATTGTTTTGCATACCTACTAGTAGCCTATACCTGTAACTTCGATCACGTGAAGAAATTCGCCCACAAAATGTCTACATAATATTAATAGTACCTAATCTAAAGTCTTATAACAAGACAAAAACTTTCATAATATAAATACATAAAACAATGATTTAAGCGGATTGTGTATTGTATTAGTAATACTTGAGATCAGCTAGCATATCAACCATGCAGCAGATTTTGAGTTTTTGAAATGCAAAAACCACCTAAGCTTTGTTTATAATATAAATCTATTTAAGAATTAAGTAGTTTAAATTTTTACATTTCTTTAATAACTATTGGAAATGACAATTCTTTAAAATATTTGACATCTTAAATTTAAGAGGTTAGACGATAAACAAGGGATTTAAGGAAGCCATTTCGCTAGCTCACCGCCACTCCAAGCGACATAATTGCATTGAGTTCCATTTTCTTTTGCATTATTTTCTGAAAATTAACTTGTAACGTTGAAATGAGCCAAAGTTTTTCTGTCCGACATCCTATAAGAATTTTTCGAGCCATTATTTGTTTATCTTCAGTTAGTAGTTAGGATAAGAGAGTGCAGGGGAGGCGGTCGCATTACGTGTCCAGTTAGCGAGAAATTGGAGCGGAGACGCGGACCAGGTAACGTGGCACTTCATTAAGCGGCCTCGTTACCCACCATAGCATCTCTACCCCGGCCCCGCCATCGCCACTTGCCACGCTCGCATCCCTATTCTTTACGACCTCACTCGATGTTTTACTACCCATTTTGCACACGTAGTAGGCACACTTTATACGTCATATTTTATCATTTAGAATTTTATTCCCCGAAATTAAAGTTGTACCTACATATGTGAATTATTGGTTTTACGAATAAAATTCTTACACTGGTGTAAGCCGTAGCTCGCTTTCTTGCGTGCGTGTGATTACCTCGCCCGTATTGCTGTGTAATATATTCATATTTTCACCACCTTCGCATCCTTAATGTTTCGTTTCCTCCTTTGTTTTCTATGCTTTTTATGCAGTGTTTTAAATTGCTTTGTGTGTTTGTGGAGCATTGTTATTTAGCTCGACGTAGTCCGAATTCAGTGCCCATGTACCTATGTGAATTCCTTGAACACTGTCACAGGTAAAAGACCTATTTTAAAATCGGAAATGACGAAAGGGGTCCTTATGTGCAAGTAGTAATGTACAAAGATACGGGGAGCCTTCCGTTTCCGTATGGTGCATTTTCGCTCAGCCTGTTTACACACATGTGCCAAAACGAGCATCGTGTCGAAGCCAAATCGATTCGTATCCATATCATAATGTAACACGTTCTTTTGAATATTCGCCACTGTGTAACAACTTTTTAAACTAACAGTTATAAACACACTGATAACAACAGATCATTTAACGATTCTTTAACTCTTAATAAGTTTTCTTGAACACGTGTTAAATCTATATCATACTTGTAACCAAATTCTAGTAGATCCATCCATCCCAGAAGATAGTATATATTGTATAGTAGATGATAGTATAGCTGTATTTATTTCACCTAGGTACTTAAATTAATGCCATGCTAATTCCGAGCACCTCGCACATTATTTATGTGCCATCGATCTCATTGTCTCATTGTCATAAAATTTTCTATGTGAAAAACCAATATAAGTTTTAATTTTCTGAACGAATAAAATGTATTTTCCACACTTGCAAATCCTGAATTCTTTAAATTTTTACACCATTAATTACCTACTTTATTATTATAATAAAATAGAATATAATTAATACATACTTTGATATTATCGTGTATTTGTTTTGCTGCGGGAAATTTAGCTTAAGATTATAATAATATAATTAAGGTTGAATTTATGAAAGTAAAAAATATAAACAACTCATTGTGTCACCGAAGACCTACTGTTAACTGAGAAGCAATACGCATACAGATGTCGAGTAAATTGGTTTGCGTAGATACCGTCCAAGCAGCCGCTTGACCAACTTGTTGTGTCACAGGTACATCGAGGCACAATTTAAACCCATTACTATTCAAATCACCGTTACATGAAATAAGGATTTTCGTTTTGATGTCGCAAAAGACTAACTGCCTTTACAATAGTCACATCCCGTTTTCCCGAAATTTTCACACACAGCTACGCGGTCTATAACCTTAATGCAAATTTTTATGTACGACCAACTGTGGTATTGTGTAAGTCAACAATCTTCGAGTTGTTTACTGTTGGATACGTGACCGGCTTAGGAAGGCCAAACGTCTGATCTCCACAGATCCGTTTTATGTTCACATTGCTATGAAATGAGCCTCCTTACTATTCCGTTGTATTTTTTGCAAAGCTTCAAGTCCAGTAGTACTTCTTTTAGACAACCATTAAAGATTAACTCCCCGCATGAGCCTGAAAACGTAATTTATTGTAAGGAAGAAAGGAAGGATTATTTTTTTATATAACTACTCGTACCTTCTTAATACCTCGTGCTTATGAGATTTTAAAGAATAAACGCAAGGAATAGGTATAATAATATCTATCCATGGATATAGATAAGGTAAAGGTGACACAGGCATGATCGAATACAAAACACACGTCACTAAGTGTAATATCTCAAGGGTGAATTGCGAGGGTGTGACAGCTAGGTGCGGCTCCCAAGTCGTCGATGCGGCGATGGCCGTGGTGTTTTACGAGAGGGGTGTGACGCGGCGCGGGCGCGCCTGCTGCTAATTTTGATAAAAGCTTCGTCCGGCCGCACCCGACCGCCGACTGCCGCCCGCCGCCCGCCGCCGCCATCAACCACCAACGCCACCAATAAATACTCATCCTATCTTAATCATGTGCTCAATCCACATTACTTGGTTTTACATGTTATTTAGTTTCTTATGTTTTATAAATAAAGTTAAAATTTGGCTTGAATTTTATATACGGGAAAGTTAATGCCGAAGAAACAAAAACATTTGCATGAATGTACCTAGGGTAGCGGACCCAGTAGTCAGCCTTTTAACTGAAGTTTCAAGTTCATTGTCACGGGAAATTAACATGCAGAGGAATAAATTAAAGGTGTCATATATTTTTAGGTTCCTTATTTATTAAAATTTATAATAAAATGAATATCAAAGTTAATTATATTGTTTAATGCAACAAAAAATCAGTTCAAAGTAAATAAGTCACATTTCACCAGTAGTCAGCCTCTAAAATCCACTTGTCAGCCATCCTGTTACCAATAGTCGGCCTTTGCCTAATTATAGGAGATAAATAATTAATATTTAACTTAATCTGCTCAGGAACATTAAATTCAGTCAAAAAGAGTATGCTTCAATTATTTATAACTTATTTGTCTATCTGTAGTTTTAATAATCAGTCATATTATTGTTCAGAATATCAGCAAGTTCTTACACATTTCTAAAAGAATTGTTTACAAATAAATAAATTGTTTTCGGATCAACATATTATTCATTTTCTTTTGCAACTTTTCTTTCTTAATAGTTGGATATTTTTTTTGTTCTGTGAAGCTGGTTTGTACTGAAAGAATCTTTATTTAAGACGTTTTTTTCTGTTGTATCACATTTATTTGTTTTATTTTCTATCGCCACATTTCATTGTAATTTTTATATTTCAGATTTCTTTTTTTGCACTTGTAATTTTAAATTATTCGTCCGTCCGAACCATCATTTTTTTTCTGGGATGTTTCAGTTTTATTTTTTCTGCTATTCCATCTTCTTAGTAAGTAACTTTTAACTTCTCTTTTTCTTTCTTAATTCTTTGCCTTTATAACTTTCTTTCTTGGATTGCTTTTTTCTTTTTTTCTTTTTTAAACAGTCTCCATTCTAAGGAAGAAATTGCTCCAATTCTATTCATGTGTCTAGGCGTTGAAGACTTCTTTATTATTTAAGTTGTATTTATATTTCTTTGCAACAATCCGCACACGTGGAACTTGTTTTGGTATGGACCCACCACCCTCCCTTATCTCTCTGAGTAGGTGTATACCATAACAACTTATTCCAATAGTACACGACATGTGTTTCGCCCCAAAACGGAGCATCATCAGGTGATGTGGACTCTACAGCAGTTGGTTACTGTTGCCGTTCTTTCGCTTGATACTAAAATAGAAGCTTCACTAACTTCAAAAGCAGGAAGATTAATTTCGTTGTCCAATACATTATTGTTAATAAATGTAGTATATCACCAAGTGGCATAAAAAGGTCACTTCTTACATGGTCTTCCTTTTACGAAAGGGTTAGGCCTGCCATCTTCGATCATAATGTTTTGATCCATATTCAATAGATTGTCAGGTTTCAGTGGAAATCCGCAAGATGCAAGAGCAATCAGCCAGTTTGCAATCTCTGATTCTTCATTTTTAGAGAGGATAGAATCAGGACCCATCTTTCTGGGACCTCCAGGAACCCGAAGATGCAGCTTGTCTTGAAAAGTACCTCGAGGAACATCATAAAATCTGCTGGCTTCTTTAATTTTCATACCGTTTCTTATGGGGTCTATAGCTTGTACTAGTTTATCCTCAGGATTTTGTAGTATCGGCCTCATGATTGGAATCTGAAACTATGTAAATAGAAGAAATTGTAAAAATAAAATGAAATTGTAAAAAGAACGAGGTTTAAATTTTAAAATGATAACTAAATATCTATTTAAATTCATATATATTTTGAGGCTGACTACTGGATCAATCACAACTAGTGCTCGGCCAGCATAACATCGCGAATGTTTAGGTGGCTGACTACTGGTTTTTTGTCAAAATAATGTATGACATGTTTACTTCAAAATAAAGGGTTAAAAAAGAGCTATAAATTGATACCAGAAACACTTGAAACAAAAAGTTTTGCTTAAAATCAGTAGTCAGCCAGGGGTGGCTGACTACCGGAAAATGCTAAAACATAACAACGCTGTAGTCGGCCACCCTAATATTTAAGTAAATGCGTAATTTTACAATGAAATATTATTAAAATAAAGTACTTAATTTCCAAATATATCATATAATTCATTTAATATATACAATACATGAAAATAATATTGATTATCTTACCTATTTTGCAATCACCTGCCACTAACAAAAAAATAGCGATCGCCACTAGCGCTAGCTTGTCGGCGGACAACACCTGAATGGACTAAAATTGCTCGTAATTTTGACTACTCACAGTAACTCGTACGTTTGGAATCCACCACTTAAGAGTCGTCAAACCGATAAAGCACAACTTGATTGGTTAAAATAAATCGTATTGTTATTTCTATAGGTTTAAAGTTAAAAAAGGCTGAGTACTGGTGTCTGGCTGACTACTGGGTCCGCTACCCTACTTAAATTTAAAACGTTAACGTTAGGTACGAGTTTTGTTACGTTTAAACTTAATAATAATTGAGTTGTAATAAAAATAAAAACATTAATTCTGGGCAGTTAATGCTCCATTGTGAACTGTATTATAACTGGTTTAGCCAGAATATCGTCTTTATTGTTTCGGCAGTTTTTCGGTAGGTATTTATGTAAACATTATTTTCCTAAAATATTTGCTGATCAAAGTATTCGTTACTTTTTTATCGGTGTAAAATGACAAAACATTACAACAGTAAGTGCTCCTGACTGTCTATAGGAAGTGATAGTCGCTGTAAAAGATGTTGGTAGAAGGTAATCTCGTTTTGCTTACTTACAGTTGTCGTTTTATTTTCAACCGTACAGTTTTTCGTATAACATGCCTACTCGGCAGCAATGGGTTTGAACTGATTTGAAACAATTTTCTACGTGTCAAAAAATCCTACAAAAAAAAATAGATGAAGATGTATAATAATAATCGCGGATTTTTAATAGATATCACTGTTGGGCACCTACAACAGGGGGAGCCTGGAGCATACCACAACGCTGCTCCAATGCGGATTAGAGTAGAAACGGATTAGAGGCCAACTCGTATAGAATGTTTTCAAACCGCCCATAGGTTCTCCGACGGATTAACGTGCCCACCGCATGTAATTAGCCTCTAGCGGTCACCTATCCATGTACTGACCGCATCCGCTCTGCTCAAGCAGCGGGGCTTTGCGCGCTTCATGCTACCGTATCGTCGACAACTTAAACAAACCTACTATTTTCAGTAAGTATAAAATTCCTTTCTTATTTTCGGTACTACTACCTATAGTGTACATTCAGGTTAATCAAGTAGGAATTTATAATTTTTTTATTTAAAGTTTTAATTGAGTAGATAGTTCGGCTCTATTGTTTAAAGCCTAGAGTTCATGTTCTGAGATGAATTAAAACCTTTTACTTTACGCTTAAGCCATCCTGTGGCATAAGTAGGAGGCAAGCATAATAACCTACGTTATTTGAAAATATCTTTTCGTGGTACGAAATACTTGGATAAAGATTTCGTACCACGTTTAGGTACCTAGAGGCTTTTCTCGGATCAATTTCTACATGATCGCCGTCGTACCAATGTAACGCACTTGCTAGATGGACTATTTTGTTACATAATGTAAATGTGTTATTTACATGTAATTGTATTGTACATATGTAGGTACAATTAGTGTAGGTAATGTTTATTTCAATTATTTAAAATCAGCGTGTTTCTTCCAAAATATTCAGTATTTACCGGAATGTTTAATGAACCACAAATCAGGTGTTACTCATTGTTTTGCGTTTATTTTTTTCATGCATTGGGTATTAGCAGTAGGTATTCAAATAGACAACTCTTCGTTGTGATATTTTTTTAAGTTATTTTTGTAATACTATGGTCTAGATTTCTAGACTGGACATCATTATTATTGAACTACTTTGACACAACAAAATGTTAAGTTGTTATTCTGACAGGGCGTGGGTGACGTAGGCGTGGCTACGCTCCGCCCAACTTGGGCCCGCCCTCGCCCTTTACCATCTTTTCATGAGATTCTACTAACGCTTTTTCGCGGAGGCAGTCGGTAGGTATCTTACGGCCTAATTAAACACGCACACGCGTTTACGCTGAAAAATGTAAGGATGTCATGAAAAATCACATGATTATCTGAAGATTCAGTAGAAAAATGTTTTTTTTTTTATTTCTCAACCCTTCCTTAATATTGTAATATTTGTAATTATTAACAATTTGGATGGCCATTACTGCGGAGTACAAACAGTATTAGGCATGTTATGAGGTTCGTGAGAGTCACCACAGCCCTCGGGGCAGATAAACTCGTTACAGCTAGATCCTCCGACCTTTAGACGTTGAGAAGCACGCCGTCAGCCGCGGGTATTCCCGTAATCTCGTTGGGACTTCCGACCGTCGACTTCGATTCACCCCAAATTAGCTTTGTACTCGATCGACAATCTAATTTTCTTTTATCTAAAATGTTTTTCTCACAATTTACGTTATACTCCACTCTCTTCCGCAAACAATTTTACTGGAAAATACGATAAATGCAGAGGCGTCGCGCTTGCAAGAAGCAGTAGCATCTCCTCGCTGCCGCTAAAAGGTTCTTGTTGACGTAACGTTCGATTCGAGAGGCACAGCTACGTTCTTGTCCTTATAATTGATTGCTTTGTCGCGTAATTTGTTTGTCGACGCCTGGAGCGAGCGATCCTCGCGGGAACAACGCGTCGCTCGTCCTCTCGTCCTCTCGTCATCGTACTCGTAAATAATAAATTCCATCGTAGGTCACGAGTATCGTCGAGGACTCGCTGCCACCTGGCCGCTACAAGCTCATTTCATGACTAGCACTTTTACCGCTGCAATATTTCTCTTTAATTCGTTATTAAGACGTTCATGTCTTATTCCATATAGGTACCTAACTGTAATTATGATTGCATTCGTGGCATATGTGATGTAATAGTATGGTGTAGTTCAGTAATTACAAGTTCTCGTGTAATTAAAAAAGTAAGGATTTTGGAAAACTTGAGAAATCTGATGTTAGTTCGCTACATGCACACATGGTAGCAAAATACATATTTTAATACACAAGTGTTTGACTGTCAAATTGCCCTTCACTGGAAAGGCAATGTCATTGTTTACCAAATATGCAGAGTAGGTATGAAAATACAAATTAATTAGCAAACTGAAGTGCCACCATAAACAAAGAAATTCCCTAATTTTCTTCTTATACAGGGGGAAATCTGAAACTTTGAACTAGGGTCCAATTTTGATTAAAACTAAAAATGTTATCTTTTGATTCTAATATTTTAAAATAAATTGCATAAGAAATACATGAAATTCATCAAAAACGCCACGCAACGCCACGCACACTACCATAAGTTTGAGTGCATGCACACATAGGCAAACATTACTTGTTCGTACATTCCGTTACGTGTCAAATTCAAATTTCAATAAATTAAAATCTAATTTCGATTACTTCGCGATTATAAAAGACAACAATTCATTCTACCTTACAATCGTAAGTAGTATGTATGTATTTTATATTCATAATATTCAAAACAAGTTTTTTAAGAAGGTATAGCTAACAAATCAGTACCTACCTACCTACTGGTGCCCTGATCAAAGAAGAATAATGGACCTTAAACTGCAAACCGTAATCAATAGCGTTTTCTAACACCTTTTTATTTTTGTATTTTATTTGTAAACCCGATGTTTTTAAAGTTTAATGGTATTACATCAACGATAAAGATTTATTAGTAGTGTATTTAGAAATAATACGAGCGGGCCACGCTTGGAGATCACGCTTGCTGCTTCTCTCACTAATAACTCTGTAATTGGCATCGAAGCTCGCCGTAGCCGGATTACTGAACGTCTAATTGAATGCGAGGTGGTTTCTATCTACGGTCTTGCTACCTACGACTCCAGCGTCTCCGGCGTGCCGCCTTAATTTTGTTGCGGTCAAGTTGTTCCGCTTCGCTTTCGCACGTGCACGGCCCGATCCCGCACGGAGCTAAATTACACCACCTCAATGAATTAAATTGCCTCGGTAGCAGAAGCCACCGCGTTACGAGATCAAACGCGACTCCCCGACCGACCGAGACTTTAGAATCTTACTTTTCACCCGCTACGAAGTTACGACATCAGATAATCATTTGGTGTCAATTAGCTAATGAAAAATAAAATAGACTCCCGGAATATAGTACGGCGTAATTAAAATTACGATGAGGACTCTGTTGGCATCTGTTTTGAGAATTAATGTTCTACTTTATATAGGTGTGTAAGTATTATATCGATGACGACACAACCGAGGTAGAGTACTTTATTAAATAATTATCTAGAGTGAAACGGTGCATTACGAAGGTTGCTCCTAAATACATAACGACTACCTATTGAGTTAAAGTGTTTTCTTATGTATGTATTTCTTAAAACAGTACCTAAGTTACATAATTGGGGAAGGTGTTAAAACCAAAAATGCAGAAAAACACAATAAATAATAATTTATTTCTTTAGAAAACATTTAAACGATGAACACAAGTAAATTACGTGAAAAGGTAGCAGTAGTAATGAAAACAGGTTGTTTCATATTTTCGTTACTCCTTGCAGCTATGCAATTTTCAATTCCAATTTAAATCAATGTATCCTTCAACGTTGCAAAGTTGCTTGAACCGAAAAAGATCGTTTGCATGGTGGATTTAGGTAAAGCAGGGAATCGTATCAGATTCGGGCAGGTTGTGGCAGAAAAGTGCGATGCGAATACAAAAGAGAGTAAGCGACAACATTTACGTGGAATGTTTGACGGTGTTTACAGTACGTCGCTCGCGCCCGGCTCTCGGCTCTGGAGCCTCGCCAACTAATCTCTTCTCAACAGGTAAATGGAGACCGACCGCTTTCGATGACATCACAGTCACATTACACATTACGCGCCTCGACCGACACTGATTCACTCCATTCAAAATATCTTACAAAAACTGAATGTATGTTAATTGTTACTACGTTTTACGTACTATTGTTTACGTGCTATTTTGTACCCTACATGTAACGAATTCATTTAAAATTAGACGTCAAAAATTATTATTGCTTAACAATTTAATTAAACCAAATGTAAAATGTAGCTATCTTTTTTGCGGCTTATCCAAAGAAACAAACGTGGTGGCCGGGAGCCAGTAGCGGCATATGCATCGGACAGCAGCGCGGCTTGTTATTAACTTTTTAAACGATTGTGTTAATTAGCGTGCTTCAGGGAGAGCAGCCCTCGAGCGCCGCAGCCTCGAATAAAAAACAATAAACGATACGTTCCTCCTATTAATTAAACATATAAGAGTGTGCTCTTTGCCACCCACCGAACTATACTTTGTTGTTGTGTATGTTATTAAGATATTAAAGCGGACAGTTGTCGCTTTCGAGAATTTCTCATACCTACCTAGCTAATAATTATGCTACAAAGTCAGGTAATGGTTAGTTCATCTACATCTACACTAATCTACACTAATATTAGAAGGAGGAAAAATTTGCATTTTGTGTGTGTGTGTGTGTGTGTGTGTGTGTGTGTGTGTGTGTGTGTGTGTGTGTGTGTGTGTGTGTATCTACACTTATAATATAAAGAGGAAAAATTTGTATTTGTGTGTGTGTGTGTGTGTATTTGTCATGAATAAATTCAAAAACTACTGTGCCGATTTCAAAAATTCTTTCACCATTGGAAAGCTACATTACACCTGAGTAACATAGGCTATATTTATTGCTAGAAAAGATTAGGGATCCTTACTAAAACTTAAGTAACGTAACCGTCTTTCGTCGCATGCGCTGCGGAAACCATATGCCGCGTACTGACTGAGCGAGCAGCCTCGCGAGGTTGCCTCGGACGTTTGCCGCGCAACGCTTGCCGCGCGAGGCAGCCTCGTGTTAGCAAAAATAAGCATAAGATTTGCCGCGCGAGGAAAGGCCCGAGCCAGTTTTGTTCAAGATCGCCATGAGGCCGCACATTCGAAAAGCTGTCGCCATCACTGCCTTTTTAATAATCCTAAGAATTGCAAAAAAAAACGGAAAAAGAACCTAGACTTTTTTTGGTGAAACTATTTTACATAAATAGATAACAAGTTGGGAACAGATTATTTGAATCCTCTATTGGTATAATCGGGACATTGCGCATCCCAAAGTCGTCTATATTCACCATATAGCTGTATCTGTTTAAGACACTGATCTTTATCTATGCCGCTAACACGCAACGAACAAGCGAGGCGAAACACTACCGTCTTGAGTGAGCGCGGCAAATGTACCGAGGCGCCTTTGAGCATGGACAAAAACCGACAACGCTCGGCTCGGGCCGAGGCATGCTCGCCCGAGGCCGGGCATGCATTTGCCTCGCGAGGCAGCCGCGCGAATAATTAATATTAAAGAACATATCAATATCTACAATACCAGCTATGAATTGGGAACAATGGCTATCATTTTCAATGCTTAAGTAATCAGTTAATATTTGTATGAAAAAACGTATTTTGTTAAAAATTAGCTCTATCATTACGTTTGCCGTATGTTATTACTTTCCAAAATTTGTTCCTTATTAATGACACTATAGAATGGTGTAATAATACAATTGTGATTATTTTTTCAAAATCAACAGGTTCGAATAATGGCTAGGCGCATTGCTTTTTCAAAAATCCAATGATGCAGTTTTAGTTTTCATCAAAATCGGTCCCCAGACTCCTTTCAGCATTTTTCGCTATTCCTCATAGTTTCGGATTTCCCCATTCACGCACACTTGAAAAATTCACCTGTATAGGTTGGCATTCTTAATGTTAAAATATTGGAATCGGGTGCCGGTTTTTAATTGCTGGAGCTTTTTCATTGTAACTAATGTGTAAATGTTCTTTGGATTTTCGAAACTCAAAAAAGCTTTGGATATTAGTCAAATTATAATAATTAGCAGAGCGAAGCCTGTCGGGTCAGCTAGTTGTATATAAATAGATCTATATGTTGTAGTCATAACTCAAGGAACGTCTCTCGTTGTTACAGCAGTTATTCCGGTCGCAGCAGGCCGCAGCGGCGGGCGGGCAGGCGGCCGCCGCGCAGCTGCAACTGCTGCAGCAGCAACAGCAGCAGCAATTCCAACTTCAGCAGCAGCTGGCCGCGCAACAGGCGTTCACCCAAGCGCCCTACGTGATCAACGCCGGGCAGGAGGGTGCGCCGTACGTGAGCGCATTGATAGCGGGCGTCCCGCCGTACTACGGCGTGGCCGCGCCGTGGGGCGTGTACCCCGGGCTGGTGGCGCAGCCGGCGCAGCAGCAGGCGCAGCAGCCGCGGCGGCCGCTCACGCCGCAGCAGGGCGAGCAGCAGGTGAACGGGCAGGGCCAGTACATGATCCCGTACTACGACCCCGGCTCGCTGGTGATGGGCGGGCGCAACGGCACGCCGCTGCGGCTCGTGTCGCCGGGCGGCGTGCTCGCGCCGCGCCAGTACCCGCCCGCGCCCGCGCTGCCCGCCGCCTCCTCCGCGCCGCCCTCCGCCGCGCAGCAGCAGCAGCAGCAGCCGCAGCCTGGTCAGTATACACAGTACACACCCACACACCTGCACGACCCGCACAACCCACACACTTGACTATTCGCACCGAAACCTTATGCGCGATTATCATTATTTGTATTAAATTTTTATCTCGAAAATTTGTGGTGCTATTAATTTTTGAAACCAAATTACTATTTGCCAAAAAAGTTATTCATTGTGTTATTTTATTTATCGACAGTGTTTTACTCACAGATATATTATGACAATTAAAGTGTGAAAACCGTACCGACATTGTAGTTGCAATTTTCCCAAATTTCCAAAATATTAAAACAAACGTTCACGTAAGCCTTAAGGTTGTTAACCTCACTTTTTAAAAAAAAATTAGAAATATATTTATTAAGTAATGGTTATTAATTTGCAAAAGTATTTCATAAAAAGCTTTTTATTTGCAAAAAGATCTATTTCAGCATATTTCAAGTGAAACCTGTTTTAGAGTGAGATAGACGTTATTTGTTTGTTATAGAATGATTTCGATTTTTCTTAGTAGTAGGAAAACATGATAAAACCCTTGATAATTAAGTTATAGGGCAAATCAGTAAAGTCCTTCAGAATTTGAAAAAAAAAATATTAAAATGATGATAACAATGAAATTATGATCCTGATCAAAACGAGAGATGGCTGAATGAGACATCATTTTTATAAAAAACATAACTTTGTTAGAGAACGCGTATATTTTTACCAGGTTTTTTAAGTAGCCGTTGATTGCCATCTTTTACAGCCTTAGACACTGAAATCTGGTTAGAATAAAGACTTAATCGCATCTCAACAGCACAAATCAAGACAATACAATATTTTTTCATAATTATATTGCTTGGCTGCTATTTTTTTTGTTTTTATTAGTTTTCTTTTCAGGAAAACCTGTGGTGGCTCATTGTACATAATTAATATAATATTTGATATACATAATTATGTTATTACAATTCTGTAAATACAGTACTTAATTAAAGTAAATAATACCTAATGTTACATATCGCGGGACCTTTTTATGTAAACCAATTTTCTGTCAAATATATGTATGTATTTTAATTAAGTATTTTGATTCTAGTAGACATAAAGAGTACTTTTTGGTAAATAGGAGTTTGTTGTTTTTTAGCTCTCGCTCATTTTCATATATCAAATTCGTATACAAAGTAAAGAAACACTGTATTTCAGACATATTATCACATTCATGTTTGTATGTACATACTAATATAGAATTATCATGTTGGATCATGACTATTCTCTCTTTGTTCAGTAACAGCATGGTTTGAAAAATCGTTTTTTCCTTGCAAATATAGTTTAACCTATTTGAAATGTTTATGTAGATATGTATGATTTTTTTTCATTTAAAATAACCACCTATTTCTTTATTTTGAATATAAATTCTGAATAAAATATTTGTTTTTGTACATTCAGGTGAAAGTTTTAATATCCATGCGCATCGGATATGAATAACAATTACGATGGATAACTTTGTATAAAAACGATTGTTTCAATGTTGTCGATTTTCAGAAATATTTAACTAAAGAATACAAACGTTTTAATGGTTCGAAGCATTTATTTATTTACATACAGAATATTTAAAGCAAATTACTCATCTGTGTTAGTAGCCCTTTCGGCATGACAATAATTGGTATTCACATTACCTAACTTATTTTCATCAATGTGTAGTTTTATTTATTAAATTTTAAGGAATATATTGCCTTACTTTCATATGTTATTGTATGTGTATATATTTATACAATATTAATCTAGAAGTGTTGTTTATTATAATAAAAAGTTATACATATTTTTTGGTCTTACCGCTAGTTTTGAAATAATATTCAGACGCAATAAAACTGCAATTTTAGGTTTTTATTTGTTAAGTTTGGCGATTTTAACAGACTAATAACATATTAACATTAAAATTATGTTAAAAGTTAAAGTTCAATATGACCAATAAGTCTTAAGATAGAGTTTAAATATTATTTTGCTTGTAAATAATGTATTAGCTAAGACTTTTGAAATCTATTTAAAAGTATCCTCCCTATCAGATTATCCGCTGCCATCCAACCTGTACTTCCTTACTTACGCTTTATTGTAGTAGTAAGTAGCGATAGTAGATAATAGCGGATTCGCCGTAGTCCTCCTATATTACCACTAAAAGCAGCAAAAGACAAACGATAGTCCGGACGGCTGGGATGGTGGGGGATGCGGGGGAGGGCAGGGGGAGCGCCGCGGTCGGCAGGGCGCGCGGGCGGCGGTCCGAGGTGCGGACTGTGGACGCCGCGGTGCGGTGTTGCTGGAGGTCGCGGTTTGGTGTTGCAGGCGGCGCGGCGGGCGTGGCTGCGGGCGGCGCGGGCGCGCGGCGCGACTCGCTGGAGTTCGGCGGCGGCGGGCCGGCGGCCGCGCTGCAGGAGTACGCGCGGAAGTGGGGGCCCTCGCCGCTGTCGCCGCCGCTCGGCGCCGCGCTCGGGCCCGTCGGCCTGCGCCCCGTCTCCGCCGCACCCGGCGCCGAGACCGCCAAGTACAGGTGCACCATCACTCTCACACACACACACACACACACATTCACACACACGAGTGGCCGCGACGTGCCTCATTTGCCGATTTCTGTTAATTGTTACCACTGGACTCCTGATGAGGTGAACTTTCTGCGATGTAAATAAAGCCCGTTGTTGGTCGTCGCCGTTGAAGGCTTTCGCTCGGAAGAGGAATGAGTTCGCATGCGTCGAAGATGATTGTAAAATATATGTATAAGATACGTAATCGTTTAGTGTACCAAGCGTATATATTTGATTTGACTACAAAAAAATCCTGTTCTCCATTTTTAGGCGAGATATTTTGGCGTAGTGAATTGATTGAACAGCCAGCTTGGCTGACGGCTGGAAACAAAACTGCATGAACACGCACACGAGCATCGCGTGGGCCCGCTCGTACGACGCACATTATGCGCTCACGACGATAAATTTAATTTCGATTCGCGTGTTGCATTAAACTCCGCAATATCAATTTCACTGTCGGGAACTATTGCTTGACGCAATACTGCTCGATATATGCCAATATTAAAGAAATTATAATGCTATTTGCTAGGTATAAGACGTAACAACCAAAAAATACTATTATAATGAAGAGATTAGTAGCTTGAAATTTGGAATAATAAGATCCAAATAAACATTCAAAAACATGTTCAGGCTCAACTTTTAAGTATATTTGTTAAGTAAGGTAATATGGCGCGAATGGTTGACATATAGTGAGTAGTAAAGTTCAGCAATTTGGTCGATACTCGAGTGATTGAGAGTCCCAAACAGCGTGGTTGCCGCTAACGAGTGCGGCGTAGATGGGCCGCCCTCGCCCATGTTGTAATAATGTAAATATCTTTGTATATCATCATTGTATAATATGACCTTATTATCATAACTCGTGTACAGTCGTAGGTACCGATATTATATCCTTTTCGCATGCGTATTTAATACAAACCTATTAGAATTTATAAGTAGGCACGTGCTAACTTTGAATAACACATGCTTGATTTGATTTTGAATAGACGTTTGTTTATTTTACAGAGCCGTCAGCAGTTTAGCCCAAGGTTTAACATCCAACGGCATGTTCGGATCATCTTCATCGTTATTGAGCAAACTCAGCGGAGTCGGAACTATCTCAGGTTGGTACGGTATTAAATCGAAGTATTTACAACTATCCACTTGCTACTTGACGCCTAAATGTATTCATATCACCGACAATGTGACACACGAAAGCCTGTTTAAATCGAAACGAGTTCGACAGGAGTGACTTGGTACGAAAGGGTTATTTAATCTATATTCTGTTAAAACGATTGATGATACAACCTAACAATGGATTACAGTTCTTTACATTAATGTCTGTCGAAAGTCAATGACAGAAATACGTCTCAGCATATTGGTTTCTGACAAATATCAAAATTTCTTTAAAAATTACGCAAAAACTATTCTACTCTAACTTATATAGGTTGGAAAGATTTTTAAGTACTCTTAGTATATGCGGCACCACTCTTGCAAATTAAGTGAGCATACCGTTTTAACTAAACATAAGACTATCCTTGTATCTTCAATCCCAAGTTAGGTTAATCTCCACTCAACTGCTTACCAGAAAATTATATTTGCATGCTTGCTACTAGGGGCAAACAGTCCTTTACCAAACACAAAGTTCTCTACACACACACTGTTGAAACACTATGCTTATTGTTGCCATATCAAAGATAAATATTTTGAGGTTTTTTCACGCAATTTGAGGATTTTTATTTTCCTGGTTTAGCTATAAATTCTTAACAGTTTAAAATGTTTCTGGCCCTTATATAAACATGAACTTAGAATAAAACGGAAGTCAAGTCTTATTTAATTTTATTCATACAAAATAAGATTCTTCGGCTTCTTGTATTAATTAAAGAATAGTAGACTAAGCCTTGTGTCGTTTGGTACATCAGAACTGGTGGGCGGCGGCGTCGGCACGGTAGGCGGAGTGGGTGTGGGCGTGGGGGTGGGCGTGGGCGGCGTGGGCGTGGGCGCGGTGGGCGGCGTGTCGGTGGGCGCGCTGGTGGGCGACAAGCCGCCCGCGGGCCGCTCGCGCCTGCTGGAGGACTTCCGCAACAACCGCTTCCCCAACCTGCAGCTGCGCGACCTCGCCAACCACATCGTCGAGTTCTCGCAGGACCAGCACGGCTCCAGGTCATTGAACACTCTAAATTTACTTCTAAACTTTTAGAATCAGCCTAAGTTACTTTGAATCCTTATGGTAACTTTAAATAGCCCTAAAATAATGAAATTCCGTCTTTGTTGTTAAATTTTTATAGTCAAAATATACGACAATAACTTGCAATTATTATTGTATTTGACAAATGCAAAACTTGCTAGATTGAGAATACATATTGTATGTATTGTGTATGGTAACAATAATAATATTGAAAACTTATTTCATACCCTATAATATTGAAGAATAATTGGAGCTTTATGTGTCTAAATTCCGTTCTTCTATAACGCCTGTAGAAGCAAGGACAAAATATTTAAATTAAAACTAACTCACCTCCATCCAATCCGCATTGGAGACTATAACGTTAAACATATACATCAGAATAAATAAATATTCAAAGAATCACTATTTTAATAAGTACATTTCCATTACAGGTTTATTCAACAAAAATTAGAAAGAGCAACTGTTCAAGAAAAACAAATGGTGTTTAACGAAATAATCGGAGCAGCTTATAGTTTAATGACAGATGTATTTGGAAATTATGTGATACAAAAATTTTTTGAATTCGGGACCACGGAACAAAAAACAACACTTGCGCAAAAGGTAACTGTTTACATTGTATATCATGCTTTTTATTATACACATGTTTCTGTTTATTGCGAAGAAATTTTTGCAGAAAACATTTTAGAACATAGTGACATATTAGATCTACTGCAAATTAAGGTATCTTCATAACTGGAGTAAAAATTAAACCATTATTAAAGCAAACTTTTAAATACACAGAATTTTACAACATTTGTTTCTATCTGTTTTTTAATAATTTTATAAACAGTAATTTACGAAAATATGAGGGCATTTGCATAGTATAAGAAGTATCTAAAATTAATAAAATTGAATGTCTGAAGTACTTCAAATTGTCAATGTGAATACGACTTTCTAATTTATTCTGCTCTAATTGGTCAAGGGGCGTGGCCAACGTGAGTGACAACGATGAATCACTATTTTCTCAAAAGCGAATTAGGTATAGTTGCTGTTGTGAAGAGAGACCTATGTCAAGTACAAGGACAAAACATCGTATTATCGAGGGTCGACTGGTGTTTATTGTATGACCGTTTCTAAAAGTAACTTTAAAAACTATCAAATCTTCAAAATGTGAAAGTTCCTTACAGCATTTTTTAATAAAACAGTCACGCAAGCATTGGTAAAAACCCGAACGGATTTGAGCATAATATTGATTAGACACAGATCAGACAGACAGTATTGACAGTCAGGTTGCTGGTTTGTATTTTTTCCTTACTGTAGACAATCAAAATTTATATAGGTCAATCTTTGTCCCCAAGTTAGGCTATTATTATATATAAACACTTGCAATTTTATTTTTGTTGTTATTAATTCGAAAACTTGACTGAAAAAAATTGTTTATTTTATTTGGAAAATAATTTGGGGCCAAGGGTCCTCCACTTCTTTGTTGCCCCGAGGCCTCCAGACCTCTAAATCCGGCCCTGGTTTTAGCATTAAATGACAATAGGGTATTACGGCCTATGTCAAAAAGCTTTTTATATGAATTCGTAAGTCATAAAAACCCATAAAAAATTGGAAAAAAATTTTTGCAAACAAATATTATGTAAAAAAAGACTTCAATTTAAATTTCAAAAATCCCCGCGAGAACACGGTCTCGGCCGTCTCGGCCGCCATGCCGCCATGCTTGTGACGTCACTCGCAGTGTAAACAATACATCTCAGTAAAGGAAGAAAGTTATACTCTTATTGTTTATTTACACTACTAATGACGTCACGCCGATAGCTTTCATGGCGTATAGCGTTTTTGACATTTGAAAAACAGATTAACAAACCTGAATTTTAAAATTGAAAAAATAAATGTATACTACATTTTTTAGAACAGAAATCACCATTTTTCACTTGCTTTTAACGAAATCTATTAATATTGCATAATTTGGATTTTTCCTTGCAAGGTGCGAAATACCCTATTTGTTAAATTTGTTATAATGTTGTGTCTGCGTTATTTTTAAATCGCAATTTAAAATAAAACGTCACGCTAAGTTTGTTCACCAAATAGTACATCATAGGTACATTCGTAGCGTCCGTACATGAAATATGTTAATACCAGTGTATCGTGACTAATTTACTTTTGATGAGTACTTGAACGTTTTGACATTGCAGGTTCGTGGTCATGTGCTGGCGTTGGCGCTGCAGATGTACGGCTGCCGAGTCATCCAGAAGGCGCTGGAGTCGATACCCGCCGAGCAGCAGCAGGAGGTGGTGCGGGAGCTCGACGGTCATGTTTTAAAGTGTGTCAAGGACCAAAATGGGAACCATGTCGTAAGTACACAAATATCACATTCCATCATTTCTTTACGCCATGTAATTCTAAATATAACTTCAAAACTCAGGTAAAAATTTACAGCATACATTAATGAAATCTTAAAATTAAAAGCTGATTTGCTTGAATATAAAGACGTTAAATTTGCAGATTGATTTCGTAGTTTGCTTCAGAGCAAATGTGAGCAACATAATACTATTCTAGTTACACATAGTGAGTCTATATTTTTTACTATCTGTAAATTATCCAGTTCAGGATTGGATAATTGACTAAAGGAGGTGTATAGTTGCCGTCACGAGTGGTGAGCAGAACTTTCATTGGTCGGTTTGACATTGACTGCGCTGCGGTGCACGCGATTGGTTCGACAAACGTCAGTTCGTCAGAGTACCACTGATCATCTGCGCTCATGACTCATAACGGTTACTATAAGCAGATGAATTCTTGATTACAGATTAATCTGTACCCTTTTGTTGATTGTCCTCTTTTTGTTGATTTCTAACTTTTTGAAAAGGTTTCCAAGAGTCTCGAAATAGGAATTTATGTGATAATTGTATGTAAGATTTCTAGAAATATTACATTTTAAATAGAATAGGTTTAGCGGTTATAGCCCAGTGCCTACGAATTCGCCCTCGACTTGCTGTAACAGTGAAGGAAAACATCGCGAGGAAACCTGCATGCCTGACACTTCACATAAAAAAATGTTCTCAAAGGCATGTGAAGTACACCAACCCGCATTAGGCTAGCGTGGTGGACTAAGGCCTATACCCTTCTCATTGTGAGAGGTGGCTCGACCCTGCAGTGGGTCATTTATGGGCTACAAGCAAATAGAGTTCTGTTTGTTTAGGTACAAAAGTGCATAGAGTGCGTGGAGCCGAGCGCGCTGCAGTTCATCATCAACGCGTTCGCGGGGCAGGTGTACGCGCTGTCGACGCACCCGTACGGCTGCCGCGTCATCCAGCGCATCCTCGAGCACTGCACGCCCGACCAGACCGCGCCCGTGCTCGCCGAGCTGCACGCGCACACCGACCAGCTCATACAGGTGCACATACACATACACGCACACGCACACTACTCTGACTCACCCTAAGAGACATATCTCACCGGGGCGCCATGGCGATGTAGTATTGAAATACGTATGTATAAATCAGTTAACTTACTTGGCGACGTCGCCAATTTCATAGTTACAATACAGTTTATTTGGATACGTAACCGGCGAGTCGCCGTGGCGTCACGTTGAGATTGGCTCTAACTCACGTCACTTGTACTACTCGTACTCTTCTGGCCCCCGAATTATGGCACATTGGTAAACAGATATTAGTGTTTTAGCAAGATGATCAGCCATAATTGAGACAGTTTAAAGTTAAATATTTGCCAGAAGTTTAGGAAATTTTGACAACATAAGTAGATTATATGGGGCGATTTTACTTAACGCTGCTGAAGTCATAGAAGTATCTGCATTAATAACCGTTCCGCTTTGGTTACTGTAGGAGTTACTAAAAATTTCGGCAAATAATGTAAATTAAAGGCGTGCATAAGGCCTAAGTATAAAAAAATGTGTCGATTTTAATTTTTTTAATATAATTAAAGTTGCGGCGTTGCGGTCGGTTGAATGAAGTAATAACCATGAAATATGAGCAATAACGTTATTAATGATGGTGGTGTGTGGCAGGACCAGTACGGCAACTACGTGGTGCAGCACGTGCTGGAGCACGGCGCGGCGGAGGACCGCGCGCGGCTGGTGGCGGCGGTGCGCGGCAAGGTGCTGCAGCTGTCGCAGCACAAGTTCGCCTCCAACGTCGTCGAGAAGTGCGTCTCGCACGCCACGCGCACCGAGCGCGCGCTGCTCATCGACGAGCTGTGCGGCTTCAACGACAAGTCAGTACTCACCGCCCCCCACACATACACATACACTCACTACACAGTACACTCCATACTCTATAAACATTTATATACGAAAGTTGGTAGAGCGACATGCGACTGTAGCTCGCCTATCTCAACGCCAACCTCTTAACCCTTCCAAGCCAAACTACATGTTGTATCTTGGCTGGTGAGAGATCCATTGCCAGAGATACTTTATTTGACGTGAACATCTTAATGCTCGTGAGCAGCGTAGTACCTGCTGAAGCGATAAGATGTGGGTATCCATCGGCTACGGTGACCGCTAATATCAAGTGGTCTGCATGACTGTTTGCTATTCAATTATTGAAGAAAACTTATATTATTAGATGCTTTAAATCATTTATTCACGCGGTTATGTATTTGAGTGTGCTTGCAGTAAGCTATAAGATTGCAAAGACAACTACCACACGGTGCAAAACTGCATGTTTATTTCAAGCACACATAAAACTGCGCTGAGTTGAAAGCTTCTATTTCTGCATATTGCATACAGTTTACATAACATAATTATATTACTATTATAAGTAAGTCTTATCTTTAATCACAAATGTTAAAAAGATTGCTTTCGTTTTGACAGTGCTCTCCATGTGATGATGAAGGACCAGTACGCCAACTATGTTGTACAGAAGATGATAGACGTAGCGGAGCCGACGCAGCGGAAGGTGTTGATGCACAAGATCCGACCGCACATCGGCTCGTTGCGCAAATACACGTACGGGAAGCACATCATCGCCAAGTTGGAGAAATTCTTTATGAAAGCACCCGAGTTGGGGCCTATCGGTCCGCCGCCGCCCAACCCGGTTCTGTAATCTGTATAAAGTATTATAACGTCCGCGGAGGTAGGCTGATGCGACGGCGCGGGTACCCCCGCTTATATAAATTTGTGAATATCGTAAATTGTACATTTGTAAGTATTTTCGTCCGGAGCCGCGCGGCCGCGCCGATGCGTCGGGCGTGGCCGCTACGCCTGTACATAGCGCTCGGCAGACTGATGTACAGATCGAATAATCTAAAATTCGGTACCCAACGATAATTATTTACTATGTATTCATATTGTAACAATAATTGTACAGCGTCGACGCCGATTTCGGTGCTCGGCCGTCGCCTCACCGCGGCGTGTAAAGTTTGATGAGTTTGTAGCTCGTAAGTGTTCTAGTATTATTCGTTGTTCGTATGAATCTATGTATAAATTTTTGAATGTCTCTCATTCTCGTGTAATTTATATGAATTGTAGGAAGGCCGCGGTCAGTCGGACCCGCGCGTGTCCGTAGTTTAGCTCGTTGTAGATTTACTATTAGCTGGGCTAGGGGACCTTGATCTGCGAGTGATGAACTTATGCCGCAGGCAGTTCTAGACAATCGGCACTATAGTCGTGATTATATTATTGTTTTGTAATGTTCCAGTCGAGCTCTCGTTTAGGTTATAATCCGGCTTTTAAATCGTACATAGTTATCGAATATTGTTTAGTGCCGGGGTGTATAGTTTGTGGAGTATGATTTTGTGAAAATGATATTTTTGTATATTTTTAAATGTAACTAATTTAAGTTATTTAGTTGATCGAGCCTCCGAAGTCCGGAGTGTGCGCTTAGAGAGTGGGCGATGCTTATGTTGTAGTGTTGTAGTGCCGCTTAGGTTATAGTGATGATTGTAAAGTCCTGTACTGATAGTTGTAGTCCGAGGTCTGCCTTGCCGGTCGCACGTCACAAGCGTAGCTGCTCCTCATTCCCCCTTGTAATTACTTTAATAGGAAGCGTAGTTTCCTACGACACCTCAGATTTTTTACGTCTAGATATAATTGAAAATAAAATTATTGTATATGGCTGTACAAAAATATTAACAAAATGATTTGTAAATCGGTTAATGATGGAATAAGGCGGGACGTCAAGGGCGGCGAGGTGTGACTGATCGCGGCTCCGGCCGTCTCGTCTTGTAGGTTGTACTAGATAACATTTAATTGATCCATCTATTTAGAATTAATTAATAAAGCATTTCTGTAATAATATTACAAAGTACATGTTGTTTTATTGAAACCTCCCGTCCTTAGTATTCCCAGCTTTTGGCCTAACAAACCCCTGAATGTAGCAAGCCAATGGTTGACCTCCTGCATATAAGGGCGAGTAGGTAGAGGCGTCGGAGACTATAAATATTCATTAGTCATAACTAAACAAAAGGCGAGCTAACCAATTAAATTCGTCATGAATAGGATCTTGCCCATAGGCGACGAATTTGCCGCGATTCCCTCGCGTCTAACACGCGATCGTTGCAAGAAGCGAACCACCGCGCGTTTTCGTGTCAAAATTTTCTGTGTCCGTATCAAAACTGCTCTGGAATTCGCACGTGTACGCAACGAGACATAGCCTTCGCTCTTTCTGGACGAAACGGTCGCGCGTAATACGCACGAATAATTGCGGCGAATTTGCCGCTTTTGGACAAGGTCTTAAAGATTGTAAAGTGGGTTTATTGGATTAGTGGGTTTTTACCTGGACGATCAAAGTGGAAGTGTGGAAAAATCCAAAGAGACGGACCTTGTCCAGAAGGCGAATTCGCTGCAATTCTCGTCCTCAGGCGCGACCGTTGCGTCCAGAAGGAACGGACTAAAGCTCGATTCCGTATCAAAATTTTGGCGCTTCAATCAATCCCTTCGATAAAGTTTCTAAACCAGTAATTTCGTTTTAATTTTAATAGACACTAGTGTACGGTAATAAACGAAAAACAAACAATTTTACTTATACATATATTGAAACATCTTACATCGTAAAGTACATTGTCTGGATTTACGAACGCAAGCACATGGTAGCACGATCTGTCGTTCTAATGAAAGGGAACCCACGGAGGTTCGAGTGAGGTGTGGAGTTACTTTTCGTCGTCTTTATCCTTGGATTCCTTGTTCTTGGGCTTGAGGCTGCGCTCGCGGTCGCGGTCGGAGCGGTCGCGGTCGCGGGAGCGTTCGCGGGGCCGCGGCGAGCGCGACCGTGACTTGTGCCGCCGCGACCGAGACCGAGAACGTTCCCGTCTGTACGATCTGCGAACAACGATGGATAGATATAAACAACTATACTTGAAACTTTTATTGGAAGCCGTTATTTCTTCTTTCGATAAGTAGCGGTGGGCCTCAATAAGCTTTAGGTGCTTGTGGATAGCGCTATTACCATAGAAATAACAAGTACATAGTATGGCTATGCGGTCGGGTGTGCCGGTAGATTCTGCCTTCTGTGCATATTTGTTCATTCTATCACTCTCATTGTGACTAAGCTACAGTGGATTTGAAACGGCGAAAATGCCCGAATACCCTTTCAATTTTTTTACACTCACGTGCAAAGTAGATGTCAGTATGAATTCTGGCTCACAAAACCCAAAACTCACTGTCCTCAGGAGTACTTAATGCGATATATCTATATGTATGTAGGACTATTGGATGGGATACTCTATATTTAGAAGAATATTGCATTAAATATTTTCTCTCACACATTGAAATCATCAAATTTGGTGGAGAGGACATTCATTTTAGAATTAGATAATCTTTACGTATAACTTACTTTTCTCGTATCCGATCTGGTTTTATTGAACGTGATCGCTCTCGGTCCCTGTCTCTTTCCTCCTGTAATTTTTAATTATTATAAATTAGATGAAAAGAAAAATAATGGAGCCATGAATTAAGTGGTACAATATAATTTAAAGTTAATTAGAAAAAAATTAAGGAAATGTGAATGATCCCATAAAATAAAATCTTACTTTGTTTATTTTATATCAGATTTAAGAGTTACTATAATATTGTATATAATTTCGGGCACACTCACCTCGTCGCGCCTGTCGCGTTCGCGGCGGTCCCGCTCGTCGCGCTCGCGCATACGGTCTCGGTCCCGATCGCGGTCGCGTTCACGATCCCGGTCTCGGTCGCGGTCGCGGTCGAGTGGGTGGGGGAGAGGATGGGGGTGTGCGTGGGGATGGGGCAGAGTGTGGGGATGCGGGTGCGGGTGGGCGTGGGGCAGCGGGTAGGGCGCGGGCGCGGCGTGCGGCGGGCGGTAGGGCGGCATGTGCGGCAGGTGCGGCGGGTGCGGCGGCGGCAGCGGCGGCCCCATGCCCGGTACGGCGCTGCCCGGCGTCAGCTCCTTGATGTCACTCGGCGCCCACCCGCCCTGCTCCGGGTGACCTGGCGACGGAATCATTTATTGAAACTTGACATCTATCATACAAATTGTAATATAACTCTTGCAAATTGATCATAGGTCTGCCCCCCCCTATCCATGTATCTATGTAATAATTTGAAAAGTCGATTCTTATAAAATATAATGTAATAAAAAAAACAAAAATAAAAAAAAATGGATTTACCAATAAAAAGTAAACTTTAAAAGGCTGCCCTGAAAAGTTTGCATTTTCGACTTGTCAACCTATTCACGCCATGTACGGATATAAGATTGGAAGTTTCCAAATGTACTAAAATCTATACAAAAACTATCAAAACATTAACAGTGCAACACTTTCTTATGGCTGGACATAGGATCTATTCCATGTATTATAGCATTATCAGCGTCTTATTTTCATTGCCAAATGGCGGGCAAAGTGTACTTTGAAAATCTGACCATGGAGAAACGCCAGGTATTCAGATGAAGGCATGGGAACCTGTTTTTGCGACGGATTTTACGGTGATAAAACTAAGCCGCTGACTCTAGCTAGACTGTGCAGTTTATACATGAGCAGACATACTCGTAGGGACAAGGCATCTACTCACGCTGTCCCCAGGGCTCGTCGTAGGGCGGGTGCGACGGGTGGGCGACGGGCGGGTAGAAGTGTTCCGGTGGTGCGAAGTACTCGCCCTCGCGGTGAGCGCGCCCGTACTCTCGCCGCTCTGCCGTCATCACCTGCGAACACACACACACATTTCGCTTGAAACACTACAATACAATATGCTTTACTATACACCGAGGGAAATATGAAATATATTGAATTTAAAACAAATGTCACAATAGGTTGTCCTATTGCTTAGGCTTAGCAATTTCTTCGAAACATATTTCAGGTAAAAACCAAAAAGAATAATAATATCAGTGGGTTATGGAGTATGCTACATCTATAACAAAATTACTTTAAGCAGTTATAGACCATAGGCTAAAAATTTTGATCACTCAAACTGGTGCCTTAGTACAGGATAAGTTCTCCTCATGATGTCTAATTTTAATCAAATACCACCTGGTGTAATGGTGAAGGAAACCTGCAGATGTACTTTTATTCTTCAAAATGTTTTCAAGTGCGGACCACCATGCGTGGCATAATGGGCATGATAACAACTCTAATAGACTTGGCGGGTCACACTTTCAAAGTAGCATGATTATTCAGGATAGCTCTTCCAAGGATAAGGAGAAGGCATTCAATTTTAAACTGTGGATTGGAAAATATACATAGGAATTATTAGTAATTCCGGAATGCAGTACTTATATTGTCAAATAACCGGCAATGGCTTATAAATAATATTGAAATCAATCAAGTAAATTACTTACTTGTATGGTATTTTCACGGGCTGAGTTATAATTGTTAGCCATTGGCGGTGGCATGGATTCTTCCATCCTTACTGTAATAAAAAAAATACATAACTATTTGTTTTTCTCAACTTCTGTTTTACTCAGCAAACAAAACTCGCATATAATTATAATTCCACCCAAGACTAAAATGTGATACTTAAAGGCCCACTGTTGAGCCCAGGTCTGTCTCCACAACAGGGAGATGCCTGGAGCATACTCCACCACACTGCTCCAATTGGTGCTCCAATGTGCGCTTCGACTTCAACCTTTATATAATAAAATTTAAATGCTAATGCATTTTAGGGACACAATAGTAAAAAAATACCCAATTGCTTACATGAAATTATGGTGATAGATGAAAATGAATAATGTTTATTAGTATGAACATAGAATAAAATGACTGCAGTGCATGTCATAGTTACCTGGCGGACGGCGCATGTCTGGCGCAGGCGCGGCGCGCGGCCCGCTGTGCATAGCGCCGCCGGACTCCGCTACGCGCATACGCCGCTGCCGCTCGCAGTACGCGCTCCAAGTCACCTCGTTGAATCCGTAGTTGAAGTAGTCTGTGCATCCACACATTATTACAGTTGACACCAAATGTATCACACACTATGACAAACTCAGTTAAGCATCATGATTGTTGAAGAAACTAGGAATTAAACATATTGGTTTTATTGAAATACACACAATAAACCATAAAAAAAATTTAGAAATCACAACTTGCAAGAAAAGTAAATCACCTGATATATCAGCACCAGGCTTATTCCAAGGCTTATCTTCTATGGTGTCTATATTAAACTCTAACGCAGGCACTCCATTAATACTCCCAGGGCCCTCTAGGTCCTCCAAGTTGACCTTGCCGCTGGTAGCTGGCTGACGGGGCTTATCCCCTTGCCCGGCTGTCACTAGACCAACACCTCTCTAAAATGAACAATGGATCAGTGCTTCAGACAAATCAACTTTCATTCATTTTATTGGCCAATGCAGTGGAATTAAGCCTACATCCAGAGGAGACATGACCCTGCAGTTTCAGACTAATAAACATAAAGAACTAAGATGGCCACTTTAAACTGACAAATATAAACTGTTTTTTAAGTATACAAGAAGTAAATTAATTTCAAATAAAGTATTTTAGGTAACAATGGTACCTTTCGGTAACAACATACCTTCACATTTAAGTTGGCATATGTTTGTGGCCCAGATTTAATCTCGCCTATAGTGACTTTCACATTATCCGAATCATCCGAGTCCGAATCTCCGTTGTCCTGACTGTCTACATCCCCATTGGTCTGGTCCTGGTCCTCTCGGTCCACATTCTCGAAGTGTTCATCGTTGAACTGGGAATCTTCGTTACCTTCAGCCTCTTCCTGATCTTCCTTATCTCCAGCTTGCTGTTGAATAGTTATTGATTGTAATGCTTGCATACGTTTTTAGTGAATGAAATTGTGAAATTGTTGTATCTTTTATACATTGAAATTAGTTGGAGAGACATACTTAAAATTGCTTAAATTAAATAACTATGAAATCAAAAACACTGATTCAACAATAAAATTATTGATGATAGAAAGTAGGTTATGTTATGAATATCCATAAATTACCTGTGTTTCTTCGGCAGCGTTGGTTGCTTCTTGAGGTTTTTCGTTTGTTGCCTCTTCTCCTTCTTTAACAACTTCTGTGGCAGAGTCCCCGTACAACCAATTATCATCATTTTCATCGGTCGGCGCCGTTTCTACTGCTGCGTCTGCCATTTTTTACTTTGACAATACAAAATACAAATATACCCTATAACTTCATGAATATACCTATTCAATTCCGTCAATCGTCAATTTCCGTCCATCCATAGTTTCCATCCATTGACAGGCAACAAGCTAAGCTAGTGATGGCAGTGATGATGACATAGTACAATGTATTAAGACGGATTGAATGAATGAATCAAAATAAGCCTTCCCTCGAACCAACGTGTGGTTCTACCATCAACTACGAGTACCATGATATGTTCTATACTAGTGCCGCGAAGGTCCGTGAACAGGCCGGCATGAACTGGGACTACCTTTTATGAAGTACCGAAAGTTTAAATTGCCGTACTGTAAACGTGTTTTTGTGTTATTGCAAAGTGTAAAATAATATTTGTGTTAGTGTCACTTTTTATTTCAGGGTGCAGCTTGTTGCGTGATGTTTTTTAATTTTTCTAATTTGTGATTTATCAATTTCTCTAAATGATTGATTTCTGAACTTCATTCGCATGAACTTCTAATGCTAAATAAATTAGTAGAAGCTTAGAAGATAGAATCTAAGCTTTCCGAAATAACCTTTGTCTTTGGACAATTAGAAGCAATGATTACAGAGACTAACATATATTTATAATATAGTATATCGTCGGCCTAATTATCAGAATTCGGAACTCCATTTGACCATATTTTACAGGAGAGACATAAAACTGTTTAATTTTGTTACTATTTGAATTATTTCAACGTTTTTATGAAAGCAAGTATAAAATTGGTCTAGGAATGCATTTTTATGATTTTTTAATATACATTTTGTTTTATTTAGTATGAAAATGGACTTACGAACTTTTCTAGCAATCGTGTTTGGAGAACACGTAATATTGCATGTAGTTACGAATTTTTATTATTAAGATTAACGTTGATTTTTCAAATTACGCAGTTTTACTACGGTATGTTTTCAATGGAAAAATAATGAAGAGACTTAAAAAATAATAAACATTATTTATTGATAACAAAATCGCTTCGTAACACATAATAATATACTTAAGAACGTTTAGTGTACATTTATTTCTTAGAATTCAGTATATAAAATCAGTCTCAAATTAAGTACACGTACTTATATTTAGTACAAATTAATACTTTTGGTTTAATTATGCCTCTACGTATTATTAATAAACTTTGAAGACGTCTACCGTAAAAAAACAATAAAGTTAAAAAATTTAAAAAAAGTTTAAAATTAAAAGTGAGGCAAGTCATCATAAAATTTGTGATAGTCTTTTTCCATAGTACTCTTCAACGCCTGAAGGTCTAAGTATTTATGTTTTTTAATTTTAATTTTCAGCCTTGAGGAGTATAACTGAGGTATATTATCCCACTGAACGAAGACTGTTTTCGAGGGTCCTTACTAATCGTCTAGCGCGCAGACTCGACGACTTCCAGCCTCCCGAACAAGCCGGTTTCCGAAAAGGCTATAGTACCATGGACCACATACATACGCTTCGGCAGGTTATACAAAAGACCGAGGAGTATAATCTGCCGCTATGCGTAGCGTATGTGGACTATGAGAAGGCCTTCGATTCTATCGAGACCTGGGCGGTGCTTGAGTCTCTTCAGCGATGCCAGATCGACTATCGGTACATCGAGGCGTTGAAGTGTGTATACAATGCCGCCACCATGAAAGTCCGAGTACACGACAACAGTACGAACCCCATCCACGTGCAGCGCGGCGTACGACAGGGGGATGTCATCTCCCCAAAACTTTTCACCGCTGCACTGGAAGATGCGTTCAAGCTGATGGAGTGGAAAGGACGTGGTATTAACATCAACGGCGAACACCTCTCACACCTCCGATTTGCCGATGACATAGTGATCCTGGCGGAGTCGCTGGAGGAACTCAGCGTTATGCTCAGCGACCTCAATAGTGCCTCACAACGGGTGGGTCTTAAGATGAACATGGACAAGACGAAAATCATGTCTAATGTCCATGTCACACCCGTACCGGTGGTTGTTGACGGCACTGCTCTCGAAGTTGTAGACGAATACGTTTACCTAGGACAAACGATCCGAATGGGTAAGTCCAACTTCGAGAGAGAGGTCACTCGAAGAATCCAACTCGGCTGGGCAGCGTTCGGGAATCTACGACACGTCTTGACGTCCGATATACCTCAGTGCCTGAAGTCGAAAGTTTTCGAGCAATGTGTGTTCGAGCACCGTAGGGCACTGGGATGACCTACGGTGCCGAGACGTGGTCCTTTACTGTGAGCCTAATTCACAAGCTCAGAGTCGCCCAGAGGGCAATGGAGAGAGCTATGCTTGGTATTTCTCTACGAGACAGAATCAGAAATGATGAAATCCGTAGAAGAACGATGTGACCGACATAGCTCTCAAAATTTGCAAATTAAAGTGGCAATGGGCTGGCCACATCGTTCGCAAGACTGACAACCGATGGGGAAAAAAGGTCCTCGAATGGCGACCACGTTTAGGCAAACGGAGCACAGGCCGCCCTCCGACCAGGTGGACTGATGACCTGAAGAAGACAGCGGGAAACCGTTGGATTCAGAGGGCCCAGGACCGGGCGGAATGGCGTCGATTAGGGGAGGCCCATGTCCAGCAGTGGACTACTAAGGGCTGAAAGGAAGGAAGGAAGGAACGAAGGCAAGTTTTTTAATTCTAATTGGTAGTTCTTCCCACACCGTACTTGGACGTCGTAATTTATACACAATTTTTCCATCTGGAACATGAGCTCTTAAACGACCTGAAAATAAAACTTCGTAACTCAATTTTAAACTCACAGCATGTTCATTGACCAACCAACATAAAATCGCATACTGATTCACATTTTAAGTTATATCGTCGTAAATTACTAATTTACATTATTTATTATACCATAATTGTCATGCGTTAACAGTATTTTAATGAATTTACGTACCTTTTCTTCATAAAGTGAACTGGACCTCCCCACACTGCGAACGACGCCGTACTGAGCGCGGGAGTTAGGAACATTTCATAATACAAAATGGCGGCGTGGATATAAGCATTCTTATAATTCACTCTTAGCTCTTTATCCAATTTATTTCAGGAAATAAGAATTATTCTATCCTTTAGATTACAAAAAAGGGCACCAGATGGCATTAAAAGCCAGATTTCGTATTTTTTGGAGTTACGCATTTTGATAATTAGGCCGACGATATTATTTATACAATTATAAGTACTAAATAACTCCAAAGCTTCTTCTGTCAACGACATCACAATAGAGTGTGAGTAAGTTTCACGTTCTTCGTCAGTCTTAGTGACACGACATCGAACCGATCATAAAAACCGTGTACTTTAAGTTCGTACGTCTATCACCCACTTTAGTAATGAATTGGTTAATGGTACATCAGTACATCTACATAAGTCGGTGACAGATTTTCGTGAACTACCCGGTGATAGTCAGCTCAGCTGCGGCTGCCCAACAGGCTTCTTACTTCTACAGGAGGAAAATATGATTGACGAAATTTGTGTCTTTCTCAGGGACCATGGAATAAGCTAACTTCAACACGAAAACATCTATCACCATGTTAAATAGTAAAAAGACTTATTAAATATAATCACTTTTAATTTAGCATAAATAAAATAATAATACATCTTTGAGCATCACAAAATAACATGATAAAAAGCATTTATTGATTGTTTAGTCCAGACCATTCCTCCTCTTGGGAAACATCTTTTGTTCTACCTGCTCAACCTTTTGTGCTACACCCGCCAATTCTTGGGAAGCATCTGAGGCAGCTGTCCCACATGTCTCTGCAAGTTCCTGAACACCATGGGACACCTGGAATGAAGCACAGGATCTTATTGTTTTTTACTTTTCTCATTTTAATTTTTTTTCTGTTGGGAGATTTGGTGTCAGGTGCCCACAATATTTTAAAAAAACTACATAGACCATCCTTCCTTCAATTTGAGAATACCTGTGCTCCTTTTAGTCCTTTTATGGCCTTGGAGTATAGCTTGTGGGCCAAAAGATTAGATATTCGAATAAGGAAAAAAAAAATTAAGTCAGCAATTTATAACATCACCTTTAAAAAAATTGAGTAAGACACTGTTAGTGGAATAAGTTGTGATTATAATATACCTAGAAAATTAAGTTAGGGTGGTGGGGTGGGGTCCCACATCATTATGCAGACCACAATAAAAAATAATGAATAAATATTGTGGGACAACTTAATAGTCAATAGTCATTTATTCATATATTAGCTTACAAACAGCTTTTTGACCCCAAAGTAGGCTGTGAGCCTGAATTATGGAACCAGATAACTGATAAACATACATAATTTAATAATTTACACCCAGACACAGAACAAACATTTGTGCTCATATTCATCCTGGGTGGGAGTCAAACCCACAACTTCTGGTGTAGTAGTAATGATTACATTGTGCATGCAACATGTGGTATCAATGACAATACCTCATCAGCCTCAGCTTTCACTTCAGCTGCAGCGCTGTGCATCTTGTCAACTGCTGTTTGCATCTGAGGCACCTGCTGTATCGCCTCAGATTCCAACACTGGTGCAGCCTGTAATCACACAAAAGGTTATCCATATACCAGTGAAATCAATTTTGTTCAGTTCGTTGGTTGCAGTTTTCCTTGCATGTTTCATCTTCGTAATGAACTATTTGAATGTTTGTAACTTTTTAATTATTTGCCATATATCAGTAAAGTTGAAGTTATTATATGGTAAAAATACACTGGCTTCTCAGACATTTCTGATGAATTTTCCATCGACTGCCCGTTTTTTTAATGCATTATTGTATCATGTACATTGTACATCCTGTATACTCATTAATTATTCAGTATGTTAATTTTATTACTCATGTACCGCCTCAACCTACTGAACCATCTGACTATCCCATTTCCCACAAAGCTAGAATTTTTTTAAATGATAAATTTATTATCAGCCAATGAAGAAAAAACAGTTCTGGCAGGCATCTCACAGTTGCATCATCATCCCTTTAATTTTATATATATTATATTATATATTTTATATAAAATATTTCTTTTTATCCTGCTCCAACAAGGCTATAATTTTAATTTATAATTTACATATGCTTAAGTGTAAAGAAAAACTTGCCAACCTATTTCAACGGTTGCAAGTACCATATGCAGGTTGAAGTTGCATGTATGGCAAAATCCGAAAAGGAGTCTGGGGCCCTATTTTAATAAAAATTCAAACTAAATTATTGGATTATTGAAAAATGCCACAATATATTTAAAGATATAAAGATTCTAAACTCACCTGTTTACATCTATGCATACAGTGGCAATGATGTTGGATAACAGGCTCTGCAGCCACAACTTCCCTGAGATGCATATTGTTTTCTTGTTTCTGTTGAATATTAATACAGTGAATTCATTGAAGAATTTCAAAGAATTAATTGTGTTTATTCAACCTGTTATTCCTCTAACACATAAAGATATTATAGCTTTTGTAACATCATGTATGACATTTTCCTTTCATAGACAGCAGTTTAGGCTCTCACAAGTCACATCTCCACTTTACACAGCTCCCATCTCCTCTCTGCTTTGGTGGTAATAACAGGCCAGTTTCGCAGCACATCTCCTCTAGTCTGCTCATCTCCGCTTTAAGTAGTGGAAACTGAGCCTTAGGAGGCCTTTAACCTGCAGTGAACCAACTGGTTGTTGAAAAAAAGAGAATTTGATTGTTTTGAAAAATATGAAAATTGCTTACGTTTTCAACGAAATTTGGGTCCGTGTAGTTGTTTAGCTCGCTGGCCATTTGCATGGCCTCCGATAACTTCTCGTGGCCCGCCGTTGCATTGTTTATTGCCTGCGCTGCGTTCAATAAGTTTGTGGTAGCAGAATCCCCTTGCTGACCGTCTATGGAGCTCGGGGCAAGACCTAACTTAGCCTCCAACTGCTCGATTCTACTTTGTAAAACGGCAATGGGGTCCATCTTTCAAGATAGAAAGACTGTAAAATACTTAAAAAATAATCAAAAATCGACAATTCTGGCACCAAACAGTAATAAAATGGTAAAAACGTAAGAAAGGAATAAAAATTGAAAAATTCAGACAAACAATCGAAAGTTTAATTAATTATTTATGATGATTAAATTGATTAATTAACTAAACTTGAAATTCGAACAATTTTTTGTGATTGTCATATATATGTCATATGTCAGTGTCAACCATGTCGTGCAATTATTAGAGACTCTATACCATCTCTATACTTTTGCCGCCGTAAATGGTATGGTATTAATGCGCCATCGGAGGACTTGGATCAAGCTTAAAGTAATTATATTTTGGAAGTCCTAGTAATGAAACCACGTGAATCTCGCGAAAACCATCACGTCTCTGTGCAGAGCTTGGTGTGACACAAGTGTAGAGCACAATGCTCTGAATAATCATAGGTGTATCATGGCGCTCTCCACACGTTGCTTACCTAACTTATTGTGGTACCTTCCTTCTTTCCTTGCAGCCCTTGGCAGTCCACTCCTGGACATGGGCCTCCCCTAATCGACGCCACTCCACCCGGTCCTGAGCTCTCTGAATCCAACAGTTTCCCGCTGTCTTCTTCAGGTCATCAGTCCACCTGGTGGTACCTGGTACTTAGATAATACTGTTCTGTTAGGAAGAAAGGTAAGCATAGTGTGTAGTGTACGACCTAATTTAAGGAAGTAATGCCAGCATAGGCCAGGCGCTTTACTATGCTAGGCAGAATAAATATATTGCCAGGACAGAAACTTTGTTCTTTTTATTTGACAATTTGATAGCTGACATTGACAGTTTAGACAAAACGTGCGAAAACTACGCGGAAGAAATGTGATTAAATTTTACAATAAAAATAAATTGTAAGAAAATATATTATTTTTGTCTCATTTGAAATATTTTCAAAAACCAAAAAATGGATGAAGAGTTAGGAGGCTTAACCGAGGATGATTTTTACCTACCACCGATAAAATATGAATGTAAGTTGTTGCATTATTCTATCATGTTTATCTTTTATGTTTATCACATACCGGTATCCCCTGGAATAATTTAATCCTTTAGTGGATAAGGGGTCGTTTAAGTTGCATAATAATTTAAAATTTTCATCGAAAAAACATGAACATACAATCATACTCGATTGTCACGAAACCGCAACAAAGTAAATATTATTATGGATATCCATGAAAATGGTTTGTTTTAATGTTCCAGATCTGGACCACACAGCTGATGTTCAGTAAGTACCTAATATTGAAAAACCACTTTATATGTATTCTAGTTATTTAAGCATTGTATATATAAAAAGATGACTCATTGTGATAACTTTGTCCTGCCTAAGAAAAACATAATGCAACAAAATATTTTGAATTTTTATCATCAGCTATAATAGCTGACAGGTTGCATTATGATGCAAGGGTTTTATGAATGGGCTTATGAAGCCTAACTTTTTAAGCTATGTGATGCATTTTTTTTATTTACTTAATATTAATGTATATAGTACATTACATCCTGTAGCAGAATATACATCACAGAAAGTTTCTTTCATTTGTTTTTTAATTATTATTGACATTTGATTATATAGCAGTAAAATTCTACTCTTATCTCATTCATTTTATTGTTTTGTTTTTAACTGGAAAAATATTTGGGCTTATAAAGCTCATGTTGTCAATTTCCACATTTAGTCAGGCGCCTCCACCTCATGGTCAAAATAAAATAAGAATGAAATGTTACATCTGTAATGAAGCAGAAATACAGTGTTTCAATGTTGTTTCTAAAAGCAAATACTATTTTACATGTCAATTCTAATGTTGCCTTATTTCTCATTGTTCTTAAACTTTTATTTCAGATTACATGCATGGGGTGACAGCTTAAAAGAGGCATTTGAGCAATGCGGAATGGCGATGTTTGGATACATGACTGAACTTGACTATGTACAGATCAAAGAAGTGCACACAATCGAAGCAAACGCTGATGACCTGATGGGCTTATTGTATCACTTTCTGGACGAGTTACTCTTTCTATTCTCCGTGGAACCATTCCTAATATGCAAGAAATTAGTGATAACAGAGTTCAATACTGAAGAATTCAGAATAGTTTGTAAGTGTTTTGGTGAGGAGTTTCAGATCGGGAAGCACCCTCAGGGAACTGAAGTGAAGGCGATCACATACTCTGCAATGCAAATCATTGACCAACCTAAGGACAATAAGTTTGAAGTGTTTGTAATTATTGATATATAAATATATATATTTTTACTGTTTGACATTTTGCTATTTGTGTTTTCACATTTTGCCAATATTACACAAGCTTACACAAGGCGGCAGGTATGCTTTCATATTCTTCTATGACAATGACAGCTGCGGCCTTGTGCAGGATCCCTCCTAATGAAGCAGATGGAGCCTCATTTTGTCTTCTTAGAGAGATGCACAAGAACCTCAAACACACCTTTTCAAGGCCTGTGATCAACCCCCAGTTCCCTCTATAACGGAGGCTCAAGCCTCTATTATGGAGGGCTCAGACCTCTATTGTAGAGGTAGAGAATGTGATGGATTTTTTCTGACATCTCACTCTCCTGCTGTAAATTGAGTGGAAAGAAGTCGCCATTCTTTACGCTCTGCACGCTCTCGGCACAACTACACGTGTTGGCGAGAGTTTCTCCCGCAATCCATGACTTTTAGTTTCCGACAATGGCCAATCGAACTCGAAAGCGAAAGGTCGTTTGACCACGGTCGTAAGGAATTCCCAGCCCTGGCTGGTGCTAGCTGGGCAATCTTCTAACGTATGTTGCGCCTTGTTATCGGCGTCGCTGCAGTGGCAGCATGTGGCAGTCGGTTCCTTTCAAACATCATACAGGTACTGGAAAGCCAACTGTACATATCCTTCTTCCTTCGTTCCTTCCAATAGTGTCTATTTATTCAATCCAGATTGGGATGAAGAACTTCAAAAGTCCAGTTGCCAGTCCTGAATTGGTGTAGCCTCTCCTTTCACTCTGATAATGTACTGTACTGATTCAAATACTAATCGGAAAATCGGATAAAGCGTCTTCAAAGTGCATCTTACACATGAACCAAATACTCATCAACTAACCTTCCAAACATGACTAGGCTACGTAGATTCTTGTTTTCTAAGTGCACTAATTTTCAATCAAATCCGACTTCGAGAAGCAGGCTAAGTCGTTCTAAGACGACAGTATACAGCTGTTTTCGGTACAGGTAGAGCGCCGCATCAATCCCACGGGATCAACAAAGTTAAGCATTTCGGACTCGGTTAGTCGGGTAGGTACCCGGTACCTACCTGGATAGGGCGAATTTAAGGCTTTTTCGTCCTTTGCACGCTAAGCCGTCGGTCCCGTCGCTAAACTTTGTCTGAGACCCTATATGCGGTTTGAAAACATTCGACACTTGCTTGCCGTTTTTTCGCCAATCTGCATTGTAGCAGCGTGAAGTATGCTTCATGCCTCTCCATGTTGTAGCCCAGACCCGTGCCCAAGAGTAGGATATAAAAAGGGTTGCAGCCACGCACGCCAGTGTTGTTAACGAATGATAGCTGAAGAAGATACCTACAGTAAGACTACGTGTATCACACAAGGTCTGGAAAATCTACACAAGCAATAATCTTCTCATCAATTATATTATTATTGAGTAAATAATCATCTCAATGAAAAAAAAAGGAAAAATACCAAACATACCATTCGTAAAATACGTGAAGTCTATTTTTATACTGTGAAAACCAGGGAAACGAGCCGCCTAATGGCAAGTGGTCACCGTTATTATTTTGTTTAGCCATTGTAGCCCGTTGATAGTCATCATACAGCCAATGTTAACAGTAGATGCGTTGGTACCAGCCATTAGCTGATGGTCAATCCACCAACGTAAACTTTGTAGCATTGTACCTAGTAGTCATTTTTGTTTGTCTGGGTGCTAAGTGCTGGTGTCTAAGTGATCTAAATGTTGTATAAAACCAAAGATCGTTTAACATCTTACATAATATGAGAGTTTTTAGGCAATCTTACTGTAGAAAAATATCAGTGTGGTGGCGATTGCATTGCGAGTGCTGTAGCACGGTGGTTATTGTTTTGGGAGGATAGGTACCTACTCAAAGCCTGCCATGAAGCAAACAGTAGTCTAGATTTTGGTATGATGGAATTCAGCTAGAGTGATAAATCACTTTAATGCAGAAAGCAGGAGATACGTATCCACTTGGAACGCGAAATTAAATCAGTTAAGTACCTATAAGATGATCTTTTCCAGCAATACAAAAGTGGTATTACGACATTCTTAGATCAGGGAGGGGTTAGAGCTCCTATCTACCCTGTCCTAATTAACGCTGCGTGGGACTCCATCTATCTTTAAAAGTTTTTACATAATCTTAGGAAAAAATCGCACAATATATATTTTGAGAGAAAATGCCTTAGTAACGCTTGGAATATTCCTTTGTTGCCAAAAGTAATAACTTAAAACCTAAAGTCCAGCACATGCAGGGATGCAGTCATTTGATGTTTTATGTGAAGTGATAATAGGTGCTCGGGGATTACCAACCACCATCGATCCTCAAACACGACTGTCTGGGTTGTAATTGAGTGCGCTACTTCTAGGAACTATAATGGATCTATCTATGATTAACACATCCTAAACTGAGGTATGATCAACCGTGGAAATTCTTAATGATACAAAAAATTCAATTACGTGCGTTTTTACTAAGAGTTTGCAAGACATGTGAGCTTGACCCTCTTTGTCCGCATTGTGTACTGTGGCTTTCGTGCCCCAAATAAGTTATTCAGTTACCTATCTAACAATTTGCCAGTCACTTTTAAAATTAAAAAAAAAGTCTGACCCAGAGCAATTCTTAAAGAATTTAACAAACATTAGAAAAAAGTTGTTTTACCTGGAGTAAGGTTAAAACAGTTATAACTACTAATAACTCAAGTCATCTTTTAACTGAACTGCTATGGTATTTTCCCAGTTATTAGCAGTAGGTAAATATAGTTTTTATTCACCTCAACTTGTTAAAGTGGCAAAAACGACTGCCAAGAAGTGTAAAGCAAGAGGGGTACCTACTGCAATAAAAAAATATTTATTTATTTAATTCTTTATTGCACACATATAAAAAAGAACAGATGGAATCAATAAAAACAACCAAGTGGTTAGGAGTTGAAGAGAACAGAGAAATGTGAGAAAAGGGTAGGGTGTGCAGAATATAATATAGAACATACATTGTAATACAAGAAACAGTAAAATTAGGGTATAGTTAAAGGGAGGACCTGAGAGACTTGCTGATGGACGCTATTTGTAGACACTAAATAGCAATGCAAATTGTTAATTTATAAAAAAAATATATAGATTTTTTTTTATTCACAAGAACAATTTTTTTATTACATTTGTTATTTTCAGAACTTTATTGTCCAAAAAATCAGCAATTTATTGTTTTTTCCTTCTGGCAAAGTCTTACCATCGTGAACTGGGCATAAACAAAACGATTGAAATTATAAAATTGTCTATGATATTCATCTATTTTCTACAGTCATTTCCTGTTTGTTCGCGCTTTCGTAAACTCTACTTCCGTAATTTCGAAATTTCAATGCAAATCGGAGATAAATGCATCATAGGCCAGACCTACTGAACAGGTAAATTATTGTTAGGATATTCGATCCTGGAGTGTTAATTAGACCCGATTAAAATACTTTTTTCATAATTTATTTTTTACAACGTTTTTTTAAGAAAAACGACAAAGGATTTTGTTATGATGTGAGGATCCACCTAAAATGTAGATTTTGTGATAAGGAGTACCTACCTACCTACCCACAGATTAATCCTGTAATTTGACAAAACATAAAATGTACTATATTTTAAATAAAATTAATAAATACAAACCTTTGTGATTGAATAAAAGCATCGTTGCTGTTAACCATTATGGTTAGATCTTTGTTTTTTTTCAAGTAAATTAGGTGCTGGGAGTACTGGGCGTTTGTCTTATTATCTGATATTTAAATATGATGTAGTCTGAAAACCTTTTAAGAACAATAAAAAATAAAAAACATACACACAATATTAAGTAAGGTTGAAGTTACTAGGTAACTACGACGTAGATTTATGAACAAGCGTTAATTGTTTTACAGCCCTTACCCACATGTGTCTAATAATACAAGAAAAGTACCTAAGTTTCTTATTTGTATTTTATTACCAAGAATATTGCTACTACATAGTATTAATTAGAAAATGTTAACTTAATAAATTAATATTTTAATAATATCATAAAAACTATAAACGAAGAACAATACATTCGTTATTATGTTTCGTCGAAAAACAATGATAAAGCTTCAAAAATCAAATACCTATTAAACTTTAATATTACATAAACTTTTTCTTTGTTTTATATTTATTATAGGATAAAAAACATAAATTTTATCTTTTAAAATTTTAAAGTTACGTACGAACATAAGCTTTATTATGGATTGATACCAGCGCGCGCGGAACGCTGCGCACCTCTACACAAAACCGGTCGCCTAACGAAAATTTAAAAATTCGTTATATTTTTTATGGCTTCTTGATTGAGCGAGGGGAGGAATTGAGAGAACGGCGTCCGCTAGGGGTTGCTTGGTTTGCCGCCGCTTCGCGCCTGCGCACGTAGTTCGCGCCACTGCTACGTTGCTTGCAAGCCAGATGTTCTGAAAAGCTTCCTGCCTGTCGTCGTTTCAATGCTTTGAATTTTATCAATTAATTATAAAATGTGGACTAGGGACATCTATTCTTTTTATGTTATTAGTGAAGTATTAAGTGATTAAATTAAATATGTGTTCTATTATTTGTGGAGTTTAACAGAAAATTATCGGGCGTCTCGATGTCCACGAGTTCACTCGAAACCAACAAAGCGGCGGACATTTTATTTTGAGTACTCGATAATGTAGCGTTTGCGTCGAAAACATTAAATGTCGTTTTATGGTTCTGAATTCGGATATCGTTCGCTTACACCTTTCGTAAGTATAACAGTTTAATATCATTAAAATTGTGTGAAATTGTTGTATGTTTGCGCCGTATTTTGGAAAGCGGTTATGTCTACGAATTACCGCTACGTCGTCGATATTTTGGGGAAAATGTCTTAGAAAAAGTGACGTAAGCTAACCTGGACAGCTGCAGGTACAGCGGGGTTCATTTTGCATTACATAAAGCATGTTAAATTTCGTATCGACCCACTCCGCTTCGGAGGCTTCTCACTTGTGATTTCCGCGCGCGCGGCGCCCCTAACCTCTTCACTAATTGAATTGAGATGATTACGTTCTCTCGTAATGAAAGATTTATGATTTAGCCGTTCTGATTTGATAATGGAATGTTAATACCGTACAGCGATGCCGAGGGGGGTGAAGCGAGGGCCGGCGGAGGGCGAAGCTGAGGTGGTGGTACGGGTCGGGGCGTCTCCGTCGCACACCACGCTGCTGGACGACAGCCCCAGCCAGCCCATCAGCTATCATCTGCTCGACCACGGCTATGGCGCCACGCCGCAGCACCAAATACGCCGCGAGGCGCCCTCCGCACCGCCCAAGACATCAGAAGTAAGTTTACTATATTGCTTGCTGATACCACCATTTCTTTTAGCTCACTTAATGGACAAATGATGGACCCTCCTCGCTCAGAGCAGTGCAGACCAGAGATATCTGGTATATAGGCTGTGTAATGTCATTTAAATGTAACACTCTACAAATCAGCTGTTTTAGGTTGGGTTAAATTTCTATACTTCCTGATAGCCTTTTCAAGGCACCAACCTCAAATTATGATGCTGGTCCGATTTGCAATATCAGTGAGCCACCTAAGATTAAAAATTTATGTAGAATTGATAAAATGGGAGTATTAGAGTTCAATGAACTATTAAGGCTATTCATTTAAAAACTTGAAAGCCATAAAACAATCAGAATAAGTCTTGGTTGTTAGCTAGTCATATCTACAAATTTATTCATTTGAGATGATATTTTTGGTTGAGATTATTAGTTATTATATTAGGTATTTCAACAATTTTAAGCAATGTGCTGATTTGCATTGAAAATAACAGATTAGCAAGCTAAAATAGTATGGAATTAAGGTAACAACTTAGTAGTTTCAGAACAACAGTATTGAAGCTATAAGTATAGACTTTTAAACCATTGCATGATCTGAGGTATATTATATCTAATTAATATGAGTAGCCTTGCTGATAAAATTTACCTGCTCTATTTATCATTATGTTGTATATAGTCTTCATATCATATTTTGAGTTACAAGCATGCTGTGATTACAGGTATACACAAATAACTCTTCCTGTAGACTGTTGGTTTTCCTACAAGAGTCGCCATGTTACAACTCTTACTGCACCTAAATATAAATTCAAGTTTAGTTTATTTTGCCAATCCTTGTCAAGTTAGGGTCACAATAACAATTGTTAGAGTAGATATGAAAATTTAATGATTGACACCAACATACTACATAACATTATGGATTCCGTGCTCCCTGTACACATTGATAGATTAAGTGTACTGGGGTATTACAGGGCATAATTATAATCTGTCAAAGTGGCCTAGTGTCAGAGGTATTTTAGATCAACTATTATACTGACTGACAAGAGTACTAACTGCTCTTTCAAACACAGAAGTTTCCTAATAGAGGCTTCCATTGCCTTTTGCAGACTAAGTGGCAAAAGCGTTCAAGCACAGTTGTGCTTGTACACCTTTGCTGGTAGCCAGGAGGGCTTGTATAGAGGAAGTTTTGAGTATTGATTTACATTGTTGGATAAATTGTTATGTCGAGCAGTACTTTATTGTACAATATTTATATTACCGTTTACTTATTTTACTTTTCTCTTTCCTCTTATATTGATATGTTATGTAAGGATTCAGTAGCCATAATCTATCATGATTATGTTTTAATTTCATTCATTCATATGTTGGTTTTTGTCTATTTACATGAAAATTTGATACAGTATGGTTATGATCGTCTTTATGAACAGTAATAGTAAAAGATTTCTTGAATGATCTGATCATGATTTGATGATCTTGATTTTATCCTGTTTGTTGACTTTTGGCATGTAAGTCAAACATATTATCTCCAATAATTATGATAATGATTGAATCACACTTAGTGATATGTTTGAGTTTTTGATATGTTCTGAATTTAGAAGTTTTTTTGTCTGGATTCTAAAACTGCTGAGTGTTCTATTAAGTCGAAAAGTTATTAACTGTAAGTTTGTCATGATAAAATCACAGCCCTTCATTTAGTTAATTCTTTGTTATTTAAATAATAAGAATGATTAAGCTGTTTGTCTGCTCTCATTTTCAATATGTTTCGACGAAATTCCTTTGTCTCGTACCCATACGTCGGGGCAGTGTGGGGTTGTTTTTGAAACAATCCGTGGGGTATAGCAACCACGACGTCCCGACAATGGGCAGATTATAACCCTCTGTACACGGACGCGGAGAAAAGCGTTGCTTAAGGGAGATCGATCGGCGTTTCGGCGTGTGTGATGCCGTGCCGGTCGGCTTTGGGTGAATTTGTTTTCCGTTACGCGCAAACCCGTAACTTAAATTTCGACGCCGCCCCGCTCGGATGTCGGATCTCGAAAGTTTACTCGCTCGCATTGCTTCGTTCCCTAAGTAGGTACTGTGTTTCGTCAAACGTTCCTAGCTCGCTTCCATGACATCACAGATATTTTTATTGTTCCGTTAATGGATTCCACGAGTTTGGTTATCACTTTGTGTCGTTCCGGTTGACCTGTGCCTACTTAAAACATATTATGTATTACCCAAGTTTGGGTGCGTAATTACACGCGCGCAAATGCATTAACTGCAACTTGATATGCTTAATTGGGTGGTTAAGTACTGAAGTAAAATTTCAATCTGTAAATACTCGTACGTCGATAAAATAAACAGAAAAACAACTTTGTTTACAAGGGTAGGTGTTTTCTAATGAAGGGCGCCCGCCATTTTAGATGTTAACTTTTCGGAGATTGGGAGGGCCGGTAGGGATTTATAATATCGAATTTAATTTCAGCCTATAGAACATTATCTTCTTCTTTCCTTGAATTGATAGAAAGTTAATATCGTCATTCGTCTCTCGTTCCAATATTTTCTGTCATGGTATCTCTATGATATGTACCTATGACGTGGTCAACTTATTAATTAATGAATAGCTTCCTGTTGTGTTCAGGACATTTTTACTGTATGTCAGCACTTTGATGCACATAGAAACCGTAGCTCGCTGATATGGTGCACAAAGAACTCGCATTTTATTTTTTATCGCGAAACGGTTATTTGGCAGTGTCATGAATAATTACCAGGTTGGCGTCATTTGAGGCGCACTTGACGTGCGAGTAAAGGTGGCAAAGTGCCGAACGATGGTTTCGGGAACGACTGAGAGTTTTAATTGTGCGCGTAACGGCTGGACGAGCAACCTTAAACTTGTCTTTTTGTATAGTCGCATTGTAAATAACCAGCAACAAGTGTAGTCCTGAGTCAGGCACACATGTTAACAGTAAGTCATGTCGCGAGTGGTGATCACCCGCGCGGCGTGCCGGGACGCCATGTGGCCGGACCACCGTGGGGTCACGTGGCCAGGTACCTACATCCTGCGCACGCCTACGTTGCGCAATTCAACTGTCATTGCCCTTATCGTATCGTTTCAACGACGTAACGATTAACCCCTCGATGAGTCTCGATACGCTCAGTCCTTTCGATAGAATAACAGCCGAAGCAACCGCTCCTCACCACTTCGAATGGGGTACAAAAAATCCAATGGTTTTGTTCTCATTCGCTTAACTGGTTTATGCAATACCGGCTATTTGCATTCATCATTTTTATTATTACTAATAGGATCGCAGGGGAAAGGCTAAATTGATTATGATAATGGTGCAAGCGAATTTCTGTTAACACGAGGGTGTCGAATTATGTTTTATCTTAGATGTCAAAGTTAGAGGCACATCTGCTCTGATTTACTCGATCCCACCTCGGCGCGGCGCACAAAAGCGGCCGTGATCTATGGTTTGGGTAAATCGACAATAGCTCCATCAGTCTGCAGTTAATAATAATAAAAAGTTTAAGATAAGAAATTGGCATTCTTTTGCTAGAGATCCCTTCAGAGAGCCAGGCGCCCTTTGTGTTGATTCTAATTTATGTCGTGTATTGTATCGGTCCCGGTATCCTCCCCACACATTTCCTCGAAGGGGCTTTGGCCCCGCGCTGTTTCAAGTCGAATTAGTTGCATCGGTTCATTGAAAATGCCTCGTGCATCACCCATCTATCTCTGCGCTGTTCGATCTAGTTCGGTGGTGCAAAATTTTGATTCGCGCTTTTTGTACTTGAGTGAAGATAGGTGTCATCATTAAAATATTCTCTAATGTCTTTTGTATATTGCTAATAAAATTATTTCAATACTTGTGAGTGCGGTCGTCACGTGTCGATGCAGATGATGTGGTGTGCAGTGAATGTTGAAATAGTCCTCAACAAGTGATCCTCAATTGAATGTAGCAACATTGACAATGACATACACCGTCTTGAGAGTGAGTCGTGAGATTTATCACGGATCTGTACAGTGGATAGTACAGTTTTTTATCACCTCAGTAAAGCCAGTTTATCGTGAGATCAGGTGACTAGGTGTCAGGATTTTGAGGTACACTGCAGTGGAGTCATTGGGTAATAGAATCGGACAGCTGTGGTAATTAATAACAAAAATAACTTGCGACAGCGAACAAATTTTGTGACAAAACTTTAATACCTCTGATTAAAACATCGGTCTGGGCTATTGCATTAATTTTGTACGTCTTCATTTTTCGTCTACTCATTATAGATGTAGTCATCGTTTTATCTTGTGGTCTATCATAAAAGTTCTTGACAAAGATTTCGAACACAAAAAGCGTTCTCCATTGAGGTGTTTTTCTGATGTGTACCAAGTCTGAAACCGTTGTGTACCCAGTACCCACTAAGAGCAAGATAATTAAGTTTTCACGTTGCCAGGCGTTAACGCGCGTCCTCTGTACAGGCGGTGAAAAGAAGACTGAACCTGAGCGAGAGCAGTTCAGGCAGTCAGGGGCACGTGGTGCCTATGAAGGCGGACTTTAAGACGCCCAAACAGAAACGTGTCAAGGTGCTCACGCCCTACAGCCGACCGTCCAGTTCTATGAAAAAATACACCGAACGCTCCAGGTACAATACTTTTCATCAAGGTAATAATACCTCCTTGTTAAGATTTTTGTCGTAGTTCTCACCGTTGTGAATTGATACACCGTTTCTGTTATTTCCGATGCACATATTGCTTCTTTTGTATCTATGAGATCGATGTCAATCAGAAACACTGTCAATATAAGAACTTACGAAGAATTAACGACGAACAACTTGGAAGTCGAACGTAACACGCCTCTCTTTCAAGTTTCGACTTCCTAATTTCGCTTTACTTCCCTCGTCCTGTAATTGCGTTAACGGAAAGACGCCGAGTCCCACGCTTAGTTAAACTTTTTGATCCCGTGTTACTTTGTTACAGGTTTGACACATCATTAGGTCTGCTAACTAAAAAGTTTGTCGCCCTACTAAGGTCTTCGCCCAACGGTGTACTAGACTTGAACATAGCAGCGGAACACCTCTCTGTACAAAAACGCCGGATATACGATATCACCAACGTATTAGAGGGCATAGGAATATTAGAAAAAAGATCTAAAAATAATATACAATGGAAATGTGGTGAGTGCGTTTAATTTAATTGCAGCTTACATAATAAAACATCTATAGGTACAAGCTAGAGGTGTTAAGGGACATTCAATATGAATGAAGTTCCTTTTGCCATATACTGTGGATTAAATGAAAAATAGACAAATTAGCGGCAGTCTAATTGTAGCATTAAAGGAAAACCTTAGATTCGTACATTGATTTGAATTTTATTGTTACTGTCGAAATATCTCACTTTTCCTGTGTAACTCTCAAAGTGTGTTGAGCGCAACGTGCGAGAAGGAACTTCGTTCTAAAAAAAATCCTTTTCAAATATAAAATTTACTTTTGTACCTGATCATCTCTAAATAATCGCCTACTTGTTGACGTTCAATCATAATCCATTGAAGGAAACGTAATAAGGGACGCGAGCAATTATATCGAATCGTAATCATGTCGCTACGTCATTCAGTTGTGAGTTGGAATCTTGGAGTCGGATCTTATGTCAGAATTATTGCACGATCGCCTAAAGAATCTAAAGACTTCAGCGTGGTATTAATTTTTACCCTCACCGTGATTAGTAATTTGGAATTCATTAAAGACTGAATATTCTTTATTTGCTTCTTTATTCAAATACAGTATTCAAATAAAATTTGCGTTAAATTTTTAGGTATAGTTTTGTGCGTTGAAGATAAAAACTATACATATAATTCACAGAAAGTTAAACCCGTCATTTCAATTGCTCCATTGGGGATCGAACTCGAGAATCGCGTGGCACACACCAATCTTTTGATAACTTGATTTTTGATTGAAAATTGATATAAACAACATTCCCAAAATGTCCAATTTTAGGATTCTGCAGGAAAGAGAGCTATCTCTCTCGAGAGAATCTCATACTAAAATAAATAACGTCACAAAAATAACGTGAAAAAGAAGAATGGGAACGAAATTCTCTCATGTAAATTTTGCAACGCCACACAAATTTAATCCAAGATGGCGCCGACACCGCAAATCAAACCCGCGTTTCTATGGTTTCCGTTTTTGGCCCGTTTTGTTTTGTTGTCTATAGATATTAATCTTGCTGATTCTGAAAGTAGACTATTTTGGTCACACATTTTTTCCAGTAAACATAGTTTTTATAATGATATTATTTTGAAATATTTTTTTGTTTAAGACCACCTGTCCATCACGCACCAAACAAATTTATTTCTACTGATCCCTTTCCTTTCATAGTATTAACTGCCCTAACTGCAAGTTTCGGGCTATGATTCTACTACTATTATAAATGCGAAAATTTGTCCAACCATCCATCCGTGCGGATGTTAGTTACCACTAAGTGCACTTTAAACCGTTGGAGCAGCGTGACCTCCCCCTGTTGTCTGGCGAAACCCAATGCCCAACCGTGGGACATAAGAGTTGCAGCTAACTGTAACATAAGGACCTAACTGCCAGTGGACGTAGAAAATTTTGTAGCTCCTCTTTTTTTTCATATTTTGATTTGATCATAAACGTAAGCGCAGTGTGGCCGAGGACCGTCTGACGTCCCCCCTAACGCCGGCACCGGTTAAACGTTGAACATGTGATGGTGCAGGCACGGGTGGCGCGGATTGCGGCGGCGGCGGCGGGCTGGCGGAGGAGGGGCGCGCGCGGCGGCTGCGGCGCGAGGTGCGCGCGCTGGCGGCGCGCGAGGCGCGGGTGACGCGCGCGGTGGCGCTGGCCGAGCACGCGCTGTCGCGCCTGTCCGCCGAGCACGGCGCGCGCGCCTACATCACCTACGCCGACCTGCGCTCCATCCGCGACTTCCGCAACCAGACCGTCATCCCCATCAAGGCGCCGCCCGAGACGAGGCTCAGTGTGAGTGCACGCTACACACTTAATAACACGCTTCACTCTAGGATTACCCGTGTCGTGGATGCCATGTACCTACCTATCGACAAGATAAGAACGCACACACACAGATTAGAAAGAGATGCTTAATCTCATCATTCACATCTGCTCAGCTGGGAATCGAACCAACCCTCCGCGCGGCGAGCTGGCGTCTGGACCCCAATGCGCCATGCAGGCCGTCATGTCTTAGCAGGCGCGTCACATCGACTGAATTCCGAGCGTCATCTCACAATGTTCTCTGTCTCTGTGCTCTGTCCCGTTATCAACGCGACTAAATGTAAGACCGATAGACCGTCATCCCCATCAAGGCGCCGCCCGAGACGAGGCTCAGGGCGACTGCATCTTTATCGTGCTGGCGAAACAACTGTACGAGTACACCCACGCCCACCACCTAGAGCTCTCCCGTTGAAGTAAGTACCTCGCCGCCAATCTCTTAACCCGTCGTAAAGCAGCATGTTCTTCATGTCTTGTGTTTCGGCTGGGGATGCCGGAGATAGGAGGCAGTATATAGTGTGTTTTGTTTTAATTTACAATCTAGTTTCAGTTCCGGTAGTAGCTGCGGAACAAAAGAGAGGGTAGACAGTCCCTTAATATCTTAGTCACCCACCCGCAGTTCTCAGTTTCCCGCGTGTAACTGCGCCGAGATATCGGGAATTGTGGACATATGCAAATGTAGTGAACAAATCTAAAAATTAAAAACAGTGTTTCAATGTTTTTAACAGTTTTTTCTTTGTTGTTACAGGTGCCGCACCCTGATGAAAAAGGCTATATGATTCACTTGAAATCAATGACAGGTGAAATCGAAGTCTACCTCTGTCCCAAAGAACGGCCGCCGTCACCCCCACCCTGTAAGTATTACCATTAGTCACTTTGCATAGTACATATTATTGTACGTGCACGTGGACAAGATATCTGACAGATTTCAGAACTGTATTCAGAACACCTCAATGGCGAGAAGATGTCCTTATACGGGTTTTTCACACAGAACTTTGAGAAGCAGACCTGTACACAGAGTTTCCTCATATTGTATCGTATCAAATATAGTGTACAAAACCATTTAAACATAAATTGTGGCTTTTTTAACTTTATTAGAACGAAAAGTTTTAGGTTATATTCAAATTCGTAAAGGTCCTAATAAAGTTGGTTTTATAGGTTTATTACAGCCATTTTCTGATGCTGTTAAATTATTTACTAAAGAACAAACTTATTTAATTTTTTCTAATTATTTATCTTATTATTTTTCTCCTATTATTGGTTTTATTTTATCTTTAATTATTTGAGTATTGATTCCTTATTATTTTAATATAATTAGATTTAATTTAGGAATTTTATTTTTTTTATGTTGTACAAGATTAGGTGTTTATAAATAAACATGGAGTACTCTCAAGGCATAAAGGTTTCGTCAGGTTTTCTGTCACTTACAGCAGGTGGCATTACAATTTATAAAGCACACTGTAATTCAGGAGACCAAATTCCTTTCCCTTTACATTACACACACACTGCTACACAACTGATTGCATTACTTTTTTCTTTTTCAAGCACTTCGACTAAAGCGTGTTGTGTGTTTTTCTCTCTCCAGCATCAGGGTTGCTACCATCGGATCCGTTACTGGAAGACAACAAGGCGTTCCTAGCGCCGCTCATAGCACAATTGCAGTCCTTGCCCTCTAGTTCTATATCTGCAGAGTTTACGTGAGTGAAACATCCTTAAGTATTTTATTGAACTACTTAGCAAATTAAGAAGTATCCGTATCAGAACAAAAGAGCCAGTCTTAAGGTTAATTGCTGCAGTGACCAAGTAGCTGATTGGAGTGATTGCCGCTCCAAGGAGAAGGTAGAAAATTCCATGCGGTTAAGTGCACTAGTGGGGTAATAAAAATAATAATAGTGTAGATTAACTCTCAAGAATGGAATTGATAAGTGTCTGAGGACCAAAATATGCAATGGTTACCTTAATTAACAACTGATATTCAGTTGGGTAGCAGTGAAAAGTGATAATTCGTTTTGAAGAAATCTCCGAAGATATTCGATAATAGAAGTTGTTGTCACTCTTATAAAGCAGCATGTTTTTCATGTCTTGTGTTTTGTTTTGTGAAGTGTTTTGCGGAGATATCTTATGTGAGGAGACCATCCTCGTCCTCATGAGTAGCAATGTGCTGTGCGCTACAACTTGATTACATACACAACCTGAAATCAGTTTTGTATTTAATAGTGTAGACAGGTCAGACGTCAGTAAGTCGATATTGTCCTATTTACTAAACGTGTCGCGCATACTGTATCAGGACGCCCATAAAGCGTGAGCCGGAGGATCCCTGCGAGGAGGAATCGGAGGATGTGAATACGAGCATGAGCAGCGTGGGCAGCGTGGGTGGTGTGAGTTGTTCGCGTGCGCTGGTGGTGGCGTCGCCGTGCGTCACGGACCCCACCATGCCGCTCGCCACGCCGCTCCACCCGCCGCGACCGCTCGCGCCGCCGCCGCCGCCGCCCACCGTCACCACACCTGACAGTCAGTATCTGCCAGCTATGTTACTTTCAGGGACTTTTAATTCTTCATGTTTATGTCGCGCGCTTAATAAGATATTTAGTACGAGCTAACGTTTTTTCGTACCGACACCAGCCTGAACATAGATATGAAACCGCTCACTATAGAAAGAAATAGGCAATATATACATTGTTAGTTCCTGTGCGTTGGTGGTGGCGTCACCGTGCCACACGGACCCCACCATGCCGCTCGCTACGCCGCTCGACCCGCCGCGACTGCTCGCGACCACGCCATCAACTGTAGTCACTACATCTGACAATCAATGTCAGTCAGTCAACATAGTCCTGTTCTAAATGTGAGCCGGAAGTGTCGAGTGCGGCGAGTGTGGGCAATGTCAGTAGTTTTCAGTCAGATAAATGACAGACATTATTAAACAATTTTGATCAGTCAAGGACTTTCACAAGGACTGCCTTATTTTCTGTCATCTAGTCAGACCATATTATTGAGGCAACTACAGGAAATGTGTATAAACTACATTCGAATATACACAGTAATAATAACATACACGAAGACTTGTACATAATTAAGGGCCGTCGCATTTACGTGGAGCAATGTTCTGACCTTTTGACACATTAAGAATCTACTCTTAAAACCATTACTCTTGTGACATCCAGGCGGAGGCGCGCGCGGTCGGCTTCGCAACGCGTTGATAGCGGACAGCGACGACTTCGCGCCGCTCATGGGCGGCGGCCGCTTCCAGCTGCAGACCGAGGACCAGGAGTCAGGTAACCACCCCACACCCCACACCCCACACCCCACACCCCACATCACGCGCTCCACGCGCCCTCACCACCTCTCACGCACCGCGACACTTTGACATACACATAGACATAGACATTTATTTAGTTGCAGTACGCACAAGTAAATTAACAGACAAAAACACAAAAAACTCAACACACGATAGTCACAGAAATAAAAGGAAAATAGAGACTCACAAACGAAAATGAAAGAGAAACAAATACATATGTATATGAGGAAGAACTGCCCTGCAATGCGTACTGCAAAAGAGCAGCGTTCAGTATATGCTTTGGTCTGAATAGATCTCGGCGCTGAACACTTCACAACTGCACACAATCTTGTCATTGGTAAAATGGCCCAAACACGGACACGGCATCGTCGAAAAAACTCCACATAGGCTGTATGCGTATATATGGGTGGGGCTTCTGCTGAACTGAGAATGCATTCACTTAGCTGATTCCATTACTCTTTTCGCAACTGTGAGTGGGAGTGATGCTGAGGGTTGGCAGCTGATAGCTGAGCTGGCTATAGTTGATTCTAAAAAATGTGTAAATATGTTTTTATTGCCGTCCTTTTTACTTCCTTTCTCTCTGTTAGCAACAATACATACTAATAATATACAGACATGAAAAGTCCCGGTGGTGTACAACATAACAATGGCTCAAATCTTACTTAATCGTTTTTGGAAAGTACAAATTGTGAGCACGCACTCCTAAAATCAAACAGGGGGCTAATTTATTAATACAACACTCACACTCATGAAACCTGATTAGAAACTATATTTTTTGTGAATTTAGTAATTAAATTGTGCCCATCGTAACATAGTGTAATAACCATAACATGTAACGTTAGAATAGAGACTAATCCATCCCAACAGGTATTGGACATTCACGGTGTTGAGAAGACATGCCCACTTTGTGGCTAGCACTCGGACTGTGGTTTGTGTATGGGCAAGTCACATCACAGTCAGAGTTCTAGCTATACGGTGCGCGGACGCTAACGGAGGAGGAACACATCCACCACTTATCCAACACATCACAAAGTGCCGGCTGGTTTGCATGCTTTGATAACTTGATAACCCACGTCGCTCACGCCATACTCACCCATCATCCATGTCGCTTCACTAACTTGTGACAATCGTATGTGGAAACATTTCTACGCTTGCCTTTGCTTAGTATTCACCAGATCTTGCTGCATAAATGTTGTACATATTCTTCTCGTTTTCTCCACTTAAACTGTACTGTTTGTTTCAATCCCAAACAGTTTGTTGTTATTTGTTAATGTTTCCATATACAATTCTTTGTGTTTGTAAATTTTAATAATTAATTGTGTGTAACTCTGTGTAACACTAAACTTGTCTCAAAGTACACAACTTTGGAATTGGTCCTTCTTTGTAAATATATTTTTGCTTCGTTTCTCTTTTAAATGTTTTTGATTGATATTGTATTCTATTAGGGATAGGATAATTGATTTTACCAATAACATATTTCATTAAATATTGATTGGGTTTTTTCATATAAATTATTACATAACTTTTTATAATTATCAGCCATAATGTTATGGAACTTATCATTTAATACTACATTGGCCTATGGGTGAGGCTTGGATACATCTTTTTGCAAACATTAATTTTCTATTAAAATCTAAATGCATATTATAATATTAACGAAGTAAAATAAAATGACAATGTTAAGACATATTTTTTACCTACTGTCTAAATTAAATTTTTAAAGAAACAGCAAGTAACAAGCACTGTTCGAAATACCCATCATAAAAGCTTGTGAGACACTAGCAAAATAGCCGTGCTAACTTATATTTTCGAACATTATGATAAGAAAAACATTATTTTAAACCACCTCCTGCTTGATTAAGAGCATGTAACATGTTATTATGTGTCGATCACTTCATATTTTCCAATTCTTAAATAATGCAGCAATTTCGGGTTATGATACCAACCTTTATGATTCTGAATTTCCATTAAATCAAGCCCCACCCATAGTAACATACATAACATAACAGGGATCATTGGCTGAGTGCGTGAGTGTGTGTGCGTGGCGGCTGGGCTCGGGGGATCATGCTCAGGGGGTCGGGTGGGAGTCAGGGGATCGGGGCTCGGGTCTCGGGAGCTCGGGGGGGGCGGGTGACTGTCGCGAGCCGGGTCCCGTGCGGCTGCAGTGCGGTGTAGCACCATGGGATTCAGCTCACGGCGCCGCCCACTAACATCATCTAACGACATGTACTAATCAACCGCAACCATCGAACCGACGCCGCTCCATCGTCTAATCGTTAATAGTCTAACCGTGCGGATATTTGTCGACCTCGACGAACGAGTGAACGCCTCGTTTTCGGGTCCATTTTACGTTTTTCAAAAACGATATTGGTATTATGTACAATCATGTTTGTGTCGAGAAACAACTGGCGTACTTCTAGCAGGTGTTCACACTTGTAATAATTTCAACGCACAATTGTTGAGCAATGTTAATATCGTAGCCTCACTGGTGATATTGATTTGAGATGATATTAGTAATTATCAGAGTTTGCGTTATTATCGGCAGCGTTTTATTCTGTGATATGGACCCGGAAATTGTATGTGACTTTCATAAATATGAATGAAAAAGCGAAATTTGACATTAGGTTGCATTTTCGATACAAAGTTTTACCTACGATATTTCACATCTATCGTAATTTAACATTTTTGAGATTAGAAATACAAAATCTTCATGATATCTTAACACTTCAGTCATTGGTATTGAAGGTATCTCATGCTTCTTTCTCTCTGCGGCCTCAAGTTTCGTTTTTTCTTGAATGTAAATTGTTAAATGGTCTTTTGCCTTAGCTTCGTTAAAGTCAGCAATAAATAGCTTTGTGTTGTATCCATCGTATCATTGTACAGATTTAACAGGTGTCGGCTGAGGTGTGAGATGTTGTCACTTCTAAAAACTGTTTATTCACTACTAACCATTTAACATGAGCCTCAAGTCTGTGGTTGTAAATATTAAACTATTTCACAAGCAGCAGATATAAGAACATGCCATTTATTTATTGATTTTTTGATGATTGACTAGCTTTCACTGTGATAATACAATTTCCTTCGAATTTGTTATATATAAACAATTAGGAAATTAATCATTTGCCTTATATTTTGATTCAGTTTGATAGAAAATTTCTACAAAAAAATTCACAGAGGTGTATCTTTGGATCAATGTAAAATAATTTGTTGATGGTGCGGCTGAGGAACTCAGTGAGCAAAGAATAAATAGTTAAGGGATTTCTCAGAAGCCATTGAAAGACTTCATTGAAATTAGTTTCAACCACGTTTATTTTAGCTATCATCCAAGTTATTAGATGACATATATATAAAATTCTCATGTCACAGTTTTAGTTACCATACTCCTCCGAAATGGCTTGACTGATTTTTATGAAATTTTATATTCAGTAGGTCTGAGCATCGGCTACTGCCTATTTTTCATACCCCTAAATGATAAGGTTGGTCCACACCAAACATTATTATGTATTTTATATTTTGGACATTTTTTTTATTTTTATTTTTTAATAATGTGGCATTTAAAAATACATACAACCCTAAATTTTTACCGTTCTATCACCAACCCCTATTTTAAAATAGTCTATTTTTAACGCTCGATAATTTATATCGCAAAACCACGTTTGCGGGGTCAGTTAATAAAATATTAAATGCTGAATATTCCGGCTTCATTAAAGAGAGAATTTAGAACATTCAATCTGATCTCGTACGAAGCCTTGCTATCTCCGGTCTGGCTGTATGTCGATGATCAACACACTATGACATCATATCAAAAATAAAAAATAAAATAAAATAAAAATAGATGTTTGGTTGATACTGATTATATTCAACTTTTTAGTGAAATTATTTCAAATAGGCTCAGATTTATAATTGGCATGCACAAATCCTTTTTAGAACAATAATATAATTACCAATATCAATAATAATCAGGTTTTAGAAGTGACTAGTGTACAGAAATTTTATTTCTAACATAGATTTTTTGGGATATAATAATAATGTGTTAATGTTGTAATATAAAAGCTGACTTATTTGTGCAATTGTATTTCCTACTGTGAAGTAACAGCAAATCCTTTTCTTAATAAGGTACCGTCTTGTTTTTTTTAATGTCTGTGTTATAATGATTTCATTAATTTTATAACACAAGGTGATAAGTGGTAACATAGTATTGTATTTAATGTTTTAATAATTTAAGATAGTAAAGTGTAATTACAACAAAGCAAGGTGATAAGTGGTAACATAGTATTGTATTTAATGTTTTAATAATTTAAGATAGTAAAGTGTAATTACAACAAAGCAAAGCAAAAAAAGGGCTTGCTGTTAATTTACTATATTATTATTGTGCATTAATGGAGTTTATGAAACACACTATGTTTGTGTATATTTTGTTTTTTTTTCAAATATATTATTTAATATTTGCATATGCGAATCATTAACGCCCTAATAAATATGTGAACGAAGATTTAATATTATTAACATTTACAAAATAAACTGCGTATTTTTTATAGACTTCGTTAGCTTTTGGTTTATCACATTCTAATCATCACAGCTACAATTAAATTCATCTAAAATGTACGACCACTCATAAACGTAACATATCTTGCGAATGTTTAGAATTCGCAAAAAAATTAAATTCATCTAAAACGTACGTACGGTCATTCACAAACGAAACATACTCGTATCTTGCGAATGTTGAATGTAAAACGATCGGTGTCGTGAGAGGCAAGCAACACGAGTGGTGTGTGTGCACTGTGCAGTCACAGTGTGTGGTTTGGTTGCAGAAGCGCTGGAGCTGGAGCCGTTCCTGGCGCTGGAGCCGCCGATGTCCGCCAGCGACTACGGCTTCTGCCTCGACCACGACGAGGGGCTCTCCGAACTGTTCGACTTCGAGTTCTGAGCCCGCCCCCGCCCCCGCCCCCAGCACCCGGCACCCAGCACCGAGCACCCAGCCAGTGTACAGTGTGCTGTGTACAGTGTACAGAACTCTAGTGCCGCCCCGGCACGATAAACGTAGTCACTTCAGCAGAGCTGAACACTTTTTGTACCGTAGAACGAAACGCATTCGTCTGAAATGTTCCGCAAATTAAACGCACCACACGTTCCGTTCTTCACATTTTTCGTTCTGTTAAGGACGCTCGGACGCGTCAATGAGTTACGTGTAGCGAGTGAATGTTTTATTTTCTTTTTATTTAAATCGAATAAGGCTTCCAAATACCTAATTTAATTTAAACATAAGCAAACATCTGAGAGATATTTTTGACACGGTACCGAATGCGTCTCGATGGCGTCTCGTCTATGCTATTTCAAGCAGATTCACGGCCGAACCTAACACATACTTATGATGCAATTAAAACAAATCTGTAGATAAAGTTAAGGGGATCATGCAATATGTATGCAAGCTACTAGTCTTACATGGTCACTGCAACTCGTGGAGACTCGCAATATCAGATTGACGAGTCACAGCGATTTATGAGGGAAGCGTTAATGTATAGTACCTCTGCAAATGTGGCTGCAATTTTATCAGGAAAATGACTCCATTAAACATTTATGTTTGTCTACGGCTTTTACTCTACTGAATAGTACTCTACTAATCTCAGTCGAGTGTTTTTAACACTGAAAACACCTGTGTCTTAAAATTATACCTTCTATTCTATCTTTCCATAAGACATACTATTTTTCACTTTTTATACACATGTATATAGTGTCCATACATTATTAAAATGCGCATAACGAGAACTTAGTAATACCTATACAAATTTTGTATCGTACATTTACCGAAGTACCTAAAATTATTTCTAGTACTACGAACATTATCATACTGTAACGGTAACGAAGTACACGTTTTTTAATGTTTATACAAGCCTGTCGTATATGCCCGCTATACCTACAGACTACATAGATCGCGCCCTCTGTTCGATTACGCGGTTGATTTTTACACAATGAACTGACTAAACGGTAATATTTAATATGAATATGACGTGAATAGAACATGCGACGCCATGGAGGACGGAGGGCGGAGGGCGGAGGGGCGGCGGCCCGCTGTACATAGACGCTCAAATCATGAGAGCCGCCGCCGTGTACATATAACGCGGTAATGAATGGTGATATCTTAGCGGCCTTCGATTTTACTTGTAAAGCTCTAGCTCTAGCGTTTCAGTTTTGATCATGTCGCCACCGAAGGTCCCGCGCGTCGCGCCGGATCGAGCACGCGCCGACGCGCGCCCGTCACTAAACGAACGTCTACATTTCAGAAAACCCCTGAGAATCAATTGAGCATATCATAAACCCACCATTAGATAAATGAAAAATCTTGTAAAACAATTTTCACAATTTGGCTCAATTGACTTATTGAAGTTACCCGTAATTTGATCGTACTCTTGAAATTTAATTTTAGCCCTTACGATACGATCGTTTGTTTTGCTGCGCATTGAAACGTCGCCGCGTGCTCGAATCTCTGAGACGATGTTATTGTCGTTTGCCAAATATTTAGTTGTTAATCAATCAGTATGAAATCGTTTCATGTTATTTAAGCTCCGTTGTGGGTATCCTTAGTTGTCATTGTAAATAGCTTGGGCCGAGATCGACGAGCTAGTGTTTTTAATTTTGATACCTATAATTTCAATTATTTACTCGGAGCGGAGCTTGTGTCGAACATTTTGAACAGATATTACCTTATTAGCGCGTCGACCTCGGTTTTTTGACTCCGAATAGTGTATAGCACAAATTCATTGTAAAAAATATTAATAAGAGCATATCAAATAAATGTAATGTTAGACTTAATTGAAATGCATAAGTGAGGGCAGTTCGGCGACGCTCGGACTAGGCGCGGTGCGATCGTTGGCGGCGTAAGGGAAATTGGTTGTTTCGAGAAGGTGAAGGCCTCATTTACCTTCAGTATCGGTTTTTTAATACGTGGTTATATGTTTCTTAATAGAAAAGACTGTTAAAGTAATAGGGTGGTGTTTATAAAATCGTATTTTGGCGCATAAAGATTAGGTTTGTTTAAATTAGCAAGTGACAAATCCCGCCAGACACCCTAACAATACTGTAGTATTAATGTTGTAGTTTTTGTAATATTTATAAATGCAACCACGATGATTGTTATTTTTTCGTTTTGATTAATAAGTAAGTTATGCCTTAAAATCCTTAAAATATATAATTGTCCTAAAGTTTATTTAATGAAATTAGATCTTAATAGAGATGAATTTTGCACTTCCAAATTTGATTAAATTTAAGTCCATTTATCCATTGATTTTTACATCTTCTTTTTGTTTGTAAGCATCTTTATTATAAACCAAAATGGAAAATTATTTGTTAATATAATTATTGTAAAATACAAAATGTTTGTTTTGACAATACTTGCTTTTTGTTTTTAAAGTTTTTTGTAAATGTATGGTAATAATTTTATAAACCCTAGTTACCATCGGAAAACAGATCAATCCTAACCTGTAACTCCGATTCCTAATACTAACCATTTAATCAGATTATTTTATTTGCTTCCTTCATTAAAATCTATCACAAATCTGGGGCCAAAACATACGAGAAAGGGAAGTACAAATTAATCAAAATTTTTCTCGTGATTTAGTTTAAGGTTTTTACGCTATTTCCACCTAAAAATTGGTTTAATATTTTAGTTTTTCCATTAAATTATTTGTACTTCGTGGTACCAAATTGCTATAATATTTTCACTTTTTATCGCATAAGAACATACTCATGAGCACATTTCTGATCTTTTTTTCATGTAAAGGTTACTTTGTAATATGGCATGTTAATCAAAAGTAGCATTGGTTTTTAAATTGGATGCAGTACACGAAGGGAATGGGAAGAGAAGGGAGAAGGGAATACATGATAATGTATGTGTGGCATCGTGTGGGCTAGAATATTAAGCCATTGTCTTGCGTTATTATGTGTTCTAGTTCACACAATACCCCTGGCCACGAACGCTGCATTTAAATAAATCTTTGTATAAAAATATGTTAAGACCTCATTGTTACGCTTATATCATAGTTTTGTGTACCGTGGTTCATTTCACATGATCGCCCAACGCCGGGGCATTTGAGATGAGCCACCAGAGTTACGTCATTGTATAAACAAGCTGTTACAACGAGCAAGTCCGTGCAACCACACGGCAGTCTGTCGGTTCGAGGGTCCACAGGGTCTAAGTAGTACGATTTCGAATGGTATTACATTGTATTTTACAACCTGAAATCTATGTATATTTCACATCTCGAATCCGAACTAAGATTACTGTACACTTTTGTAATACATGCATGCATATGATGTAATACCATTCTCGATTCAGACAATACTGAATAAATTTGACTGAATTTTATGTTATACATGCATAATTATGATGTAATACCATTCTCGATTCAGACAATATTGAATAGATTCCTTTCTCGTTTAATCATACGATGGTTTTATTATTTTATTTTAGCCAAAAACGTCTGCTGCGGGATTTCCAACCGACTTATTTTTATTAAATAAATAAATTGCAGTGTCACACTCACTTGTAACGAATGTACTTATTTGGTTATTCGAATCACCGCTTTAATATAGATGTCTTGCGTACACTGTAAATGAATGGGTTGTATACCTTAAGTTAGAACCATTGTAAAAAGGTTGAGTGAATTGTGTAATGGACAATTTTTGGACGGCATGTTTTTTGTGTAATACTTTATCTGGTTATAAAATATAAAATTGAAGGTGCAATGTTATAGTGTAATGTATTTATGGAGAGCGTGTGCGGAGTTGTTGTGTAAAGCCTGTTCGGTTGGTATTCACTTGTGTTGGAAGACTGAGGTTCATTATTCCAGTTTCGATGAACGTGCAAGTTATTTGTTGATTGAATTTAAATATAAAGTCATATATATAGTTAGGTTATATTTTTTAATAAATATAATATTGAGATATGTAATATACAATTGATTTTTATTTACTTACAACCACATAAACCATTTTACTACAAAACTTAAAATTAAATTAAAATTAAAATTATTCACTAAACTTATGGTCGACTAGTTTTTGATAGCACTTTTTCATACTCACTTATTCTTTTGATGTTAACTTAAGCCTGACATACACGTTACGAGAAATCGTTACGACCGCACTGTACTGTTTAAACTGCACCGATATAATGGAAACGTGTGTGTGATAAAAACTGCAGTTTTCGCGATTTTTCAACGGGTCTGTAGGGACGTACGAATTATCTGTACAGTTTTATCGTACAGATGGAACTGAACGTGTGTCGTAGGCTTTATTCGTAAAGTCACATGAATAGATGCAACTTGCAAGATATTCATAAAATATGTAGATATACTTAACAAGAAGTAACAAAACAATGAAAACCCTATTTCTACATTATCTGGCACTAAATTTGTACAACTTAAAGCGAAATACTACACACTACACACTTCTATTAGTCTCGTATGAATTTCTGTATGGGGAAGTTGCTGAAGGATTTACTCCAGATGTCTGTGAAGGCGGTGCTGACCAGGTCGTTAATGAGCGGCCGGATCACTGCGAAGCCAGGCTTCCATGTCGCATTTATCACGCGGTCGAGCATACGCTCTGGAATTAAAATGAAGGTATAAGCAATTAAAGAGGTAGTAGATATGAACTAGGTATTACTTTCTAGACTGTCTGTCTACTGGAAGAAGCAAAATTTTGACGAAATGATCTTGAAGAATTATAGATAGCTTTGCAGACTAGACTGCCTGCGGCTACTTACGTCCGCGTGGACTTTAGACTAATGAAACTATGTGCATGCCACATTTCATCCATATCTGTTCAGTCGTTTTTTCGTGAAGAGTAACAAACATACATCCGCCCACCATCCGCCTATCCTCACAAACTGCATGCAATGCATACCACTTCAGCTAGAATTTTACTGACGACCTCAGTGGCGTAGTGGTCAAAACGTACACTGCGCAGAGGGTACCTGGTTCAATTCCCAGCGGAGCATACATTTGAATGATGAGTTTAATTTAAATTTCTGGTTCTGTGTATCTTGTCTTGTGTGTATGGCTCACAACACGGAATACTACAAGTGCTTCATGCTTCACATTAATAGCCCCACACTATTGTGAAGCATGATTGTGAAGCATTAGCTTTATTTGTTGGAATGCCAGAGTGGGTCTACGAGTGGGCATTCTTAATTTATCATGGAGAAGCTTCATACCCAATACACTCCTGCCTCGGAGAAGGTTGCCGACGTGGATGTCCATGTCGCCGATGTGGTCGACTTCCACGTGTACGTCGACACCGCTGCCGTTGCGTTTGATGCGCGTGGTCTGCGAGTAGTCGCGCAGCGTGAGGTTCCAGCGCCCAGTGCGTAGCACATCAAGACCGAAAGCGTCACCCTGTCAAGTAAATAAGGTTAATCAGTTTAGTAGAAGTTAGTAATAGAAAAGAAGATAAAACGAGGATAGCCCAGTGGTTAAAATTCTAGTCTGTTAATGGGTTTTAAGTTAGATATGTAGGTACGTTTTACAAAATTTAACAGTGTAATGAAGTAAAACAACGGGGGAAAACATGCTTTAATGTTCTCTTGATTAGTCTTTATACTTAGTTAACTTCGTTTCATCGTGAGAGGAGACCCGACCCTGCAGTGTATATACTCAATGTGTTGAGTAATTATAAATTAGTATAAGTATAATGGAATAAAATACGATAATGAACTTTAATGAAGATACCTTAAATTCGTAGTCACCATTCAACCATTTTTCAGGAAAGTATTGTGAATAAATAATGCGTTGGTTGTCCCAATCAGTCCTGAAAAGTATAAAAAAAATGTTTAGTAAATATACCAGATAAAATCAAAGTTTTTTTTTAATTATTGCACGCCTCAATGCGGAGCGTTAGAGGTAGTACTTTGTCTAGATCAACACCAGTACAAGTAGGATTTAGTACCTATTAGTAATAGTAATGGCTACTTACTTATACTTGGTGACGGTTGACTGTGACCATCCGTGTTCATATACGTTACGCAGCGTCAGAGTGTAGGCGAGGCCTACGATGGATCGCACTTGCTTCACCTCCTTCGCGAAGTGCGGATCGAATGATGCTACACCCATTTCGGGTATTCCTAAAATGTACAATAGAGTTTTTAAAGGAACCACCTTGCATTTGGAGGTACCTACTTTACAACTACACTTAAGAGAAGCCGTACGCAGCTTGTTCTTTACGTGTAAGGTGACTCTCATAATAGCTCACAGACAGCATCACACCCACATACGACGTCAGATAGGGTTTACGATTTACGATTTATCTGAAGTTGAACGTATGACGTAGGTTTCCATATCTTCCACAATCTTCATTGCAATCAGATTATTATCATTAAATAGATGAGAACTTACAGTAGTAAAATGAGTAGGTCTTTTTATAGAAAAAATTTGTTTTCTCTGTTGATTATTAAATAAATGCTCACCTTTTTTGAAATACGGCCTTAGTTTGTTAAATGCTCTTTTGATGCAGCCATCGAATTCTGGAGATCCTTTTTTGCAGGTTGCAAATATTTTTTCTGTAAAAAAATTTAAGAATTTTACATTGTTTGTTTTTCAGTTTCCTGTGGCTTGTCTAAATTTCCCTTTTTTATGTAAAAGTTCTTATACTATTATAGTCTCAATTGACGATGGGTTAATGCACTTTTATGGGTCTATTGGAAAGTGAAATTTACATTTTTTTTCTTACAAGCGTATGTTAACACTAATAGTCTGTGCCAAAATCTCGATTTCAGGTCTTGTGTAAACTGGTGAGTTATTGCCGAAGATTGAAAACGTTGCGAAAACGGTGTGGTTAAAATCTTTAGAGCGTATCCATTTTGCTATTAGGTACTATTACCATAGTACTATATCTTGTAATGTAATAGCTTATAATGTAAATTCCACTTTCGTATCAATTTTATATATTAATAATTAAACTAAGTGAAGTATAATTAGTAAAGTATAATTAAACTAAGTGATTTAATATCCATCTCATGGTGACCTGGGCCAAACGCTTAAAAATTAATTACCTACCTATTTGTGTTTAATTGATTACCTATATCTTTTCCGATTTATAATAGTCGATTAAAAATGAAACGCGTCGGCAGAATACTGGATTTTCCTAAAGCTTAACTACCTACTTGGAACAATGCACGTTTTGCGGTTTAGGATGATTATAAAATATTCCACTACAATATTGGTACTACGTACAAATGATCTCCCCAACATACCTACCTAACTAGTGACTTGTTGGTATTAGGTAAATACCTAGTAAGTCTTCATATTAGGTATGTTTTATCATATATAGCACATTGAATCTTTCTTGATTTAGGTCATAGTAAGTAGTCTAAGTAGTTTGTCGGTGCTAAATGAAATGAAATTACTCGTATATTAAATGTTGAGTGCAAAAATGTTGCTTAACTGGGGCGAATAACATTGCATAGAATGTTATTTTTCCGAGAAAGGAGGAATCTCTAATATCTAATAATTAATAATACCTACCTACTATTTAAATTGATGATGTTGCCTATTATGGATGGATACATATTATAATAATTATTCAATATTTAGATACTTGAAGTAAAACTAAAAAAAACAGGTGTTTGAACGTACTGCGAGCAAACCTTTGTTTATTTTACAAATTGCAAATAAGAAGAATTTTAAGCTAGCCATTAATTGAATTACCTATCCATTATATCATTTACAACGTGAAGGAAGAATGTTATTGTCTGAAACCCATTAGTTACCCACTGCAGGCAGTTATCTTCTCAATCTGTTCATCAAAGCGGACGTTTCTGGAAGCCTTTAAAATTTCTAACAGTAAAATATTTGCAAATTCCATTTTCAACAATGTCGTATGTACCTATGTATGTTTAATACCTAGATCTTTGTGTAGTGCATCATAAATAAAACCAAGGCGCCAAAATAACACCTACGTGCTAGTCGTGCTACGTTTAGTCTCTTCGTAATAACATGTGCTTACATTATAGAAAATTAATAATGCCTACCACATCTATCAACAAATGAAATTGTTTCTCAAATGTCTTCTTCAAATCGTTAAGTAAAATGACTAAATTCGTAATCGTTTAGTGAGATTAATATACTATAGGCAAGAGTGTTGCCAGCTTATGGCCCAGATTCAAGATTTAACTGAGAGTACGATAGTTCTCCACCAATCCGCATTGCACCAGCGAGGTGGAGAAATCTCCAGGACTCCTGTTGAAGGTAGAGCCCGATGTCCAACAGTGGAATATAAAAAGGGTCGCACTCGCCGCCTTGAGAATATGAGCCAACTTCGGAATCTGTTGGTCCGAGGTAGATGTTTGTTGTTTGAGGTTGCTTTGTAAAGATTTGGATAAAAACATCAATACAAGGTTAATGTTTACTGAAAAGCTCAAACATTATGACGACCTGAGTGGCGCAGTGGTTAAGACGCCGATGCGCCGGTTCGATTCCCAGCAGAGCAGTAATTTTAATGATGAATTTGAATTTCTGTTTCTGGCCTGGGTATGTTGTGGTCATGTCTTGTGTGTGTCCATGGCACCCACGACACAGGGAATCCTAGTGTGGGGCTATGAGTGTGAAGCGTCATTAAGCGTTATTATGAATAGCTGTTTGTACCATCGCTCACATAAGAAGCCTCGTTGCGATTCAATTGCTTGTATTCCGAATGGGAGTTTGGGGGGACGTGTGGATGCCAGACTGAGGCCGCGCTCAGCTTGGACGCGATTTCGTACGAATCCCGACCTTTGAAATACTATGGAACCGCTTAGCGTTTACCGAGCACGCCAACTGTGTAGCGACGCATCCAAACTCTACCATAGAGGGATATTTATGGGACTTTCATCCTATTTGAGCTTGAAGATAAAAGGTAGTTATATAGACTGAATAATTGCCCCTTTTATTACCATTACAACGTGGACTAATTGGACTATTGTTATTTCTTAAATTTACGTGTGCATTATTTGAAGCAACGTATAGATATTTTTTTCTCACAATTTATATTATGTGAGTCAAGGAAAGTCTGGCACGAAATTGGTAGCCATACTGCTTGCTATAGTAATCAAAATTGCAAAATTGGTCATGTGAACTTATTCATTTAAAATTAACCTGTAAAAACACAATTGTTGTTGTTCATCACATCGAACAAAAAATATTGAATCATGTCTTCGATTTCATGTCCAAAACAACGTGTGACCTTATGTTTTATAAGGGCGCACTTAATTAACAGGTATCTGGCGCAATCGGTCACAAGAACGATGCTCGATGGTTGCCACTTGCCATTATCCACCAAGATAAGCAAGATATCTATTTAGCGTTGCTGTTGCGTTTCCGTTGCGGCATCTCTACGTTTCTTCATATAGTATATCGAGGCTAACGACCATTGTAAAGCTTTTATTGCTTGACGGTTGTGGCACTTGATATAGTTTGAGATAAGGTTATGCGTGTGTTACTCGTATCATGGCGGGAGTAAGTTCGATCGTTTTGATGTGACCTAGGTTTGATGCAAACTTTTTGAGTTCCAGCTATTTGGCACAATATCTTCTCGCTTCAGATGTACCTTAAAGGCTCGGATAATACAGTATACAACATACATAATACATGCTGCTCCAATGCAGGTGACGGATATCCACTTTGGTGGAGATTGATTGAGACAGCCAACCCGTGTTGGATGTACCTAATTCATATAAAAATCAGCTCATAAACTTTTTATTTTTATCGCCAATCGGGTCCGTTTTTTACATGTCCTCCAAAGCATAGAGGGCGCATGTAATTCGCCAAAATCGCCAAATCGCCGCGATTGACCACACATTCAAAAACTAATCGCGCTTTTCCTTAATTTTTTATCGCTTGCGATCTCAACAGCAAAAAGCAAAATTTAACGGTTCAGTCATTGGGGTAAATTTATATTTTCTGTGTCAAATTAAGAACGTAACGTAATTAAGAACGTATATTTACAAGTCGTAAGGAGCCCGATTCTGAGATAATAAGTAATTGCATAATGGCACTATAACCAAAAGTTGTTTTTTGAATGTTTCTTATGTAACTGCAGCTGCATTGCGACCCACATTCTAGCTTAACAAGGTCGGCAACTGGACAAAATAACGGGAAATATTACGAGGATACTATGATCGTAATGTAGATGATCTATTTAGTTTGACTTCCTTCTCTCACCTACTTGAAAATAAAGAAATATATGAAATGCATTGAAGAAATTATCTTTGAAAATGAGGTCGGTAGGTAACTATATTCTAAGAATTCTAACTATATTATAGTCTAAGGAAGGATGGTCACCAACCATACTCTTAACCGAAATTCGACACATTACCCCATATCTTAATTGCCATGTCGCTTGCAACTAATTATTGCATACATACATTTGTTGTATTTTAGTGCGCATTGTCAGGAGAGATCTGTATATCTTGTTTAAATTTTGTCGTTTTGGCTGATCAGGCGGTTGTGTCGTATTGTCACTGCCAATAATGGCAAGGCTTTACTCGGTCAGACTAGCCTTTACGGCGGGTAATCGGGGTAATGACAACGGCGGAATTTCCTGCGTGGACTTCAACATGCCACCGACCGGCGCGGCATTAGAGTTCCGAGTAGGTATTACTGAGTTTACCACGATTAAATATTGCGTCAACAACAAATTCTACAATAAGCTAAGCTTTTTCACACAAATGTAGGACAAGGATTGTAAGATTCACAAGTGAAGGGCTCAGTCGGATTTTTAAATTTCAAAATACGTAAACTAACATAAACAAGTCTACATCTCATAAAGCCTACCTACTTCTCTACGCGCTAAGTTCACTTGTATGCAGGTAATGCAGAAAATGTAAGCATAGTAGGTATTAGGCAAATATTGCGTACCTAAGTATTAGGTAGAGATAATGTTCTGAGAAATAGGTAGTACGTCTTTATCAGGACTGATAATATGAAATACCTAATGGAAAAAGGGTAGAGAGAACAAATGCACACGCCATATCCGACCATAGGTTTTGAAGACTTAGAGAAGATACTGAGAAGCTATTATTACTATTAGTATCTTGTATCTAATATTTCTTTATAATTTTGTACGTGAGTATTTAGTAGAAATAAATGTAGATTTTTACAATATATATCAGTATATCAGTATTTTAGCGTACTTAATAATATTAATAGACAAATAAATCTGTAGGTAAGGTAAAATTTTATTTTTTAAATAGAATTCTAAGTAATGTAGATTTATAACTTACCGATTTCGACGGCTTCTCTTTCAGAATTTGTTAATTGTAAACAACACAGCACCAAAATACTAACACTAAGTATAAAACGCATTTTAAAGTTTTAAATTCCCTTAAAAAAATAAAGTTACGAAAAACCTCTCAAAACGTTAGGAATATTCCAAAATTTTAGTAGATATACCATAAAGTTATCGTCTATTCTGGATATTTTTTTAATTCAAAAAAAAAGATAAGCAATTCTTTTTTCTGATGTTTATTTTTACACCTTAATATTATCGCCAATATTTTTTTCAAATTTAAAAAATGAAAGGCGCCGTTCTTTTTCCGTTGTTTATTATTTAAAGTGTGCGTTGCATGGCACGGTCAGTTCGGTCCGAGTGCACTAGTCGCGATGGAGGCGCGAAAGTCCTCCTCCCAAGCCATGGTTGCGACACTACAGCCAGTCAATTGATATGTTTTAAGCAAGTGGCTCAAGCCCATTGTTTTGTCTGCGTTGCTTCTATAGACGCAAGTTTTTTAAATTCTATAGAAGCAGATGAAAATATTGGTTTAAGACAAGTTTTGAGCACCGCTTACAAAAGGTTTTGGCTCCTATATCAAAGTAATAGCAAGAAAAAAGGTTTCAATCGTTACAAAATTACAGACGTCCGATAGTCTAACTGCTAAACTCTTTTCATTATGGAGAGACAAGATACGCGCGAAAAACAACCCTGTTTTGGCAGTCGGAAAAATAATCTTTACTTAAAAATCAAAACTCCAATCACGAAGTTGATGAAGTCATTTGGAATCATAGCCATTAGAAACAATGTTTGTGGATAAAAGTGTTTCTTTATGAGATGTTCTAAATATAAAAAGTAGGAACTTTATAAAAGGAGTGGCGTAAAGGTTAAAATAAAATAAATTTTAGTCAAGAAAATTGCATCCCAACACGTAGAGTTGCAGCTACCTCAAACGCTCCCCGTTATGAGGCGTGCAAAAAGGTTTTGTTTCTTTCATATTAAATCAATTTAATTCTATCACTACTACTTCTACTACTAAGTACTGGTTACTTTTTTCCTTACGATTGTTGGTTTCTGTAGAAATAAATTCGTCATTGCGTTATCATTTTATATCGATACCTATTGCCTAAGCATGGCTAAGCATAGTTACACGGTAAGAGGTAGGTATGTAAATGTCAATATTTATAAACTTACTATGTGTGAAATAAAATGCTAATGTGAATCAGTAAACAATTGTGAAACGTTAGTGAAAGATTCCAAGATTGAAGACGTGTGAAGGTCGCGAATAAAATTGTTTTTTTTTAATTTTTTAATAAATTATGCAAATAAGCTAACGCATTCTGCTAATACGACTCTACTAGTTCCGGTCGAAATGACCTATAAAGTCTGCCATTTTGGCTGCTTTTTATTTAATTATTTACTTATAACATGGCAGATTAAGAGCGCGGAGAATAGGTGGTAAGCTTATACTTATTAGGTATGCTTTTTTCCATTGGTATCAATAAGGCAATAAGATTCCATAACATATCTATGTATTACATAATTATGTTTCTTTTTAATACGTAGAGCCATCGTTCGTACAAGACACTTGCTTTGCAATTATATAACGATTTCTCATTAACAATCGATGCAATTTGTGACTGAAGAAGTTATATCGATAGCTTTTATTAGTTGATGTTCTTGATTACGTGCATGTCTTGTGTAATCAAAGTAGTATACATAGTAGCAGTGGGGATAGCCCAGTGGCTAAGATTTCGGTCTAGTATAGTAGTGGTGAGGTCCTGGTTCGAATCCTAGTGGCACGCATAAATGACTTTTCACCTTGCTTTAGGTCTTTTGCCGACACTGTGGAATAAAGTGCTCATCTTTCACCTGTGCCGTGAGCGTGAACACTATTTTCGAAGTATTCGTATAGTAAGAAGTCATAATATGTCAGTCTATCTTGACATCTTCCCATACCAATGGCAGCTCAATACGATCTATACGAAACTGCGTAAGTTCATACTCGGGGCACTGGTGCAGGGAGACCTGTTGTGGGTCACTAATGGGTCGCATACATAAGTATTTCTAAAATTATTATTAAATTAAGCTCCTTTTTGAAGGGAAATAAAAAATATCTATAAATAAATAATTATAATGAATTACTTCAAATATTAAGTTTTAACCCTAAAAATAAAAGCCAAACCATAGTTTATAAAGTGTTTATTTTAATGTACAATTTACCAAAATAACTTAACTCTATAAAGCTAAATCAGTACCTTCCTAAACCGCAGTGCGAGTAAGCAAAACTTACACTAAATAAATAACTAACCAATTTTAAATACCTACTAAGAAATACAAAACTGTGGGTGTTTACTTATAAAGTTTTAATGCACTGTTACTAAAACTCTATGAATATAATAATACTTATTTAAAATACATAGGTAAAATACAATAAATTGGATTTTTATTGTTTCTGGTTTCTCTTGAGTTGCTTTTGGTTTAGTATTTTTTAAATCTAAATGGCCAAGATTAGATTCGTATTGAGTACAAAAAATAAGTAGTCAATCACGTTTATAATTTTTCAGTTTCTTGATAATTAAAAAAACGTATTCCTGATATTTCAATAACCAACCAACATAGATACTTTAATTTTTTTTGTGATTACGAATAAATTGAATTATGAATGAACTTAGCACCAATAAGGAAACAAACGCTCAGCGTTCTTACTCTATTTAATATTATAATAATATGTACTTAAAAAGCAATGTCTATAAATAACACTCATGCCTGAAGATTAGTAAGTAGGTACATAAATATACGGAATGTATCGAATCCCTTCAATAGCGGTGAAAGATTGAAAACTCTTATGAATCGGTACCTACATCAAGTAAATAAAAACAGTTATATTGCAAAGCTGATGGACATTACTAAATTTGATTTAAGAGAAGAAAATCATAAACGATATAGCTTAAAGGTCTAATAGAATATATTCCCGTGGAGCATTGAAAACCTGATAAAATATTTCATAAAACGACTAAGATATTTCTTGCCATAAGTTAGTTTGCTTTTATTATAATAGCAATTAAGAAAAAACTTAATTTCGAGGCTTTCAAATCGACTTCTAAAGAAGAGACCAACAATATAAAAGTTTGAGTTTAAAACTAAAAGATTCCAATAAAGTTCAAATCTAAGGATGACTATTAATTTAATTACATAATAATTTATATAATTTAATTACTGCATTAGGCACTGCAATATTTTGGGGATGTGCCGATATTACGGTAGAACTGGGCCTAACCAACATATTTTATTTAGTGCCACTATTTTTACGGGAAAAATAAAAAAATAAGTTAAAAATAAGAACAAGACGAATTATCGTCACATTGCATTCACAGTTGTAAAGTAAATCGCTACATTAGTCTACGATCCAGTAACAATGGATCTTATTAGGAATCTTAGATGACTTGGTGGTAAAGTCAGTTGAAGAACAAGAAGAACACAATGTATGTCTAGAGTATGTCACACTCTATTGTCGCATTTGTTAGAGGGAAAAGTGAATAGCTTAACATTAGTCCACGATCCAGTCATCGTAAGGGATCTTCTCCAGAATGCGGTCGAGGAAGCGGGACATCTTCTCCGCGAGGTCTCTCTTCAGCTCCGGCTTCATCTCCTTCAGCAACTCCTGGGCGTTCGTGTTGATGAACAGGTTCAGGGCCGCTTCTGAAGGTTACAAAAGAATCAAGTTTAGTAATGATCAGAAGTTCAGAAGTGATTGTTGCCGATTATATAAGACCACTACTACTACGACCTGAGACTCGTATATCGTTTATACAAGCGGAGACAGGCCAGTGGCTAAGAAATCGGCCTCTTACTCTAAGGGGTCCGGGTTCGATTCCCAGTGGCACGCACCAATAACATTCTTAAAAAAGTGATGTGCAGTTTATAAAATTAAATATCACTAATACGGCTACTACTGCTAATACTTTTTTTCTTCTACGAAGCACGGAGTGAACGTGCTCTTTGTCATTTGACGAACCGAGTGGCTCAGTTGGTAAAGACGCCAGTGCGCTACGCGGAGGGTCCTGGGTTCGATTCCCAGCAGAGCAGAGATTTGAACGATGAGTTTAAATTTCTGTTTCTGGTCTGGGTGTGTTGTGTTCTTGTCTTGTGTGTGTCCATGGCGCCCGCGACACAGGGAATCCTAGTGTGGGGCCGTGAGTGTGAAGCGTTATTTATTTATTTATTTTCGTCCTTGTAATCATGCATGACATGACAAGTGACTCGGTGTAAGGAAACTCGAACCTTACTTATTGGTATTGCTCTAGCGGTAGCCATACAGGTTTATTGCCAACTAGTATTTCCCAACTGCGATCATCAGTGTTCGGTATCATCAGGGAAGATTGTTCAACATATTTTGGACTCGTAATCTATACATATACCTCTATAGGAAAAATGAAACGAGAACGGATTTGGCAAATTTTTTAATGTTTGTGTAAGGCCAAGAATAGTTTAAAAACGATGAGAAAACTTGCGAAAAAGAATGCATGATATTATGAATGAATTCTTGATATTATGAATGCACTTATTTATGTCTTTACCTGTTCTGTTTCTTATTGTTTTCATACATATAAATCACTAATTTGTAATTATTTTGATTTATCGACTAGCGTTTGGTTCTCGCCGTGTTTGTCAGTTAAGAAATAAGTAAATAAATAAGTGGCGTCAATTAGGCCAGTTCTCTACGAAGGGCTGGAAGGAAAGCAGAAAGTACGTAAGTAGGAAAGTCATGATACTAACGAAGAACAGCGTTGCTGTTGTCTAAGTTCTCGACTCCCATCTGGATGTCCTTGACGGAGAAGTCCAGTTTCAGCTGCTTGAGCTTGAGGTAGGTGCGGCCGTTGCGCTCATACGGCTCCCCGCGGAAGTACACCTTGGCCTTAACGCCATCTGTGGGGTGAATTAAGTTTGTACTATATTAAACACAGTTCCGTCGTATGTTATTGTCAGTAACCAATTATGGACCCACTACAGGGTCGGGTCTCACAATGAGAAGGATGAAGGCCTTAGTCCACCACGCTGGCCTAGTGCGGGTTTTTGGACTATGATATTATGTCGAATCAATTTGAAACTTTGCATTGTTATCAAGGACCAATGACAGTGCAATCATATAATGAAAAATAACTTTCAACTAAAACTTATAAAAATACCTATTTTAATTAAATAATAGTGTAAATAAGGAAAAATGTATTGCAATGTAAAAAAGGTGTGGGTGTCAATAGATATCCTAAAATGCACTTCACGCTTTTTTTACAATGCAATACATTTTTTCCTTATTTACGCTGTTCTTTAATTAAATATTTTTTTATGTTTTAGTTTGGATTTTTATAAAAACGTGTTTTTTTAACTGTTATTCATTTAGTGATACACTTTAGCTACAATTACTTTAGTCAGGTGGGCCGTTTGACGGTAGGTAAGTGGTCACAGTCGCCCTATGATACGAGCAACACCGGAGGAGTCGCCTGTCACCAGTCGCCAGTTGCTTGCTTTGAAGGAGAGATCTTTATACAACCTTTTTGAATAATCTCATGTCATGATTCTGCGTAAATACATCAGCCGACTTTTTTTTCAAAGTTTGCACGTTTGATGCAACGAATAAGGAAGAATAATAACTATAATCTTTGAATTTATAATTTCATTTCATTATACTTTCTAACTAGTAGATTGTAAAAAATCAATAGCATACATATCATTCATTCGCAATAACATTAATAAGTAGAATAACGATAATTATAATGACAAACAATAATGCTTGCAGTGAAAAGGAATAAATGCGCTAATGAGGCGAAAGTGGTCGCAGATCTAGAAAGTAACAGTGAATCACCACAAAATGCCTACACTCGGCTTAGCGGTGTTATTTCCTGTGTGATCTTTATTCAATCAAATAATGAAAGCATAATGCTTATTGCTTTGATTTTCAAGCAAATATAAATATAATCAAATAAATATTTAAAAATTAACGCAGTTCGTTAGTCTCTACTGGCTCGATGGATTTGGTTAATTTTGGTTTCGAAATGTTTATGTAAGTCCAAAAAAAGTTTAAACGGTGAGGAAAATTTAAAATAATCCTCCCCTGGTGCTTCTCGAGTGGTACATTATCAGTTCTTCTTTTAAAAATGACATAATTGTATGCCTGCGTCATCGAGTGTACAGAAAAGTCAAAAATACAATTTCCTAAAACTATATTCGTAACTGCACTATTCATACATAACTATCTACATAAAACATAACTAGCTACCAACCTTGTAGAAGTTAAGGACAATAAACAAACGTCAGTAAATTTAAACAGAAATCACGCAGATTCTCATAATACGGAAAAACAAATGAAGCAACAACAAAACTAATATCTATTTCGGAATGTTTGTTAAGTAAACATTCATTAATAATCGCCAAATGTACCTGCGATAATTTATGGGTTAAAAATAAAGATGATGTGCCTTCTAGTAAATTAAAGGTTTTTTAGGACATTTATAGAGATTAAACCTTTGACCAGAGTTGGTACATGTGACAGATCTTAGTATCAATGAGTTGTATCATCGAGCAGGAGTCCGCAGTCGCCACTCTAGAAGCCTCTTACTCAGTGTGGTGAAGTCCTTCGCAGATATGGCCAGTACAACTGTTACTGGTTGTAAATTTGAAAAAGAAAAAAAAAAGAAAAGCGTTCCCTTACCGTATTCTCCCCAGTAGTCGCCACCGCCTGAGGCGCGAACCACCAGCAGGACGCCGGAGGAGCGGTAGCGGGCGCGGGCGCTGATGTGGGGTCCGAACATCGTCAGCTGGAACTGATGCGTCTCCAGGTCCGACCTGCAGAATGGACGTTAAGCCTAATTAATTCGGCATACTATACTTACGGCATACTTCAAAAAGAACAGGTCGGTAGTCGTGGTGGTCACCGTCGCCAATTGAAAGCAACACCAGAGGAGTCTTAGTACCCTTAGAGTAGGAGAATCCTTCATTCTCGGCATTATAAATAGCTACAAGCAGCACAATTTATAGATAAGCCAAAATGTCTTAGGTATCGCTATTTCTTTCAAGTGATATTTGGAAAGAGGAAACGTAGAAGTAAGGTAGGGCCCAGTTTGGTCAAAAAGCTGACCGATTATGTTTCTTTATTTGTATACAAGAAACGTAACATCAGCTCAATAATAATTATGTACTAGCACGATTTCCTTAATAAGGCAGCCTTATTTCTTTGCTTAATTTTATTTGCGTTAAGGTAGGGTCCAATCCAATCAGTGCAATTCAGGCATGAATATGACCAGCTGACCGAATGTTGTTCCGTTCAAATTTGAATTCGACCCTAATCTAGAATTAAGTAGGTAATTTTGTTATCCAACATCCCACATTTATCTTCCAATGTTATGATTCGCAAATCGATGACTAATCAAACTTTACCTGAGCGACTCATAAGCATACATCACAATTATTAACAATCGATTGTCCTTATTGACCATCCGCTAACATTGTCTTTCAGCAAACACCTGTGATTTCTTTGTTCATTACACGATGACACATTCGGTCAGTCCTGTGTCAGTGCTCTCCCCACGTGAAATGCATATCTTAGCGATTTTATTTCCTTACATTCTAATCATTGGATTTTATGACTGGCAAAGTTGATGGTTACATTACAATCATTGATAAAGTTGATGTTATGTTGATGGATAATGGATGGGTTATACGTTTCTTCCAGATTTTTGACTACGAGGTACGGAGTAGTTGATACCATTCGCGAAAGGGCAAGAGAAAACTACAAACAGTGATAACAATGTCTTTCAATGTGTTATACAGAATAGTAGTAAAATAAATCAAATAAACAGAAAGACAGATAAATATTACTAATACTACTTTCAGCCCGATTACTTCTACCATCAAATTCTAGTACCTACATGCCAGCCAGGTTTGCATTTTTTGTATTCGAATATTACAAATAAGCTCTTCAACATGCTTATATGGTACCTCACTCAAACAGTGCTCGAAAAATGTCTGACAGCTCTTGGGCTAATAGATTTGGGTTTTATCGCATGGAATATTCTTCTTATCGCTTTAAATCGACGTTAATTTTGTTGTATTAGACTTTGGCAACAGTCATTAGTCGTGAGCACAGAGATATTAGTTGTAGTTTATTTATACCTTTTTGGCGAATGTACAGTAGGAGAAGAACACGCGCTAGACCAACAGATGACGTACACTGAGTAACGAACCAATCGCGTTCACCAACAGCGCAGTTAGCGTCAAACCGACCAATGAAGATTGTGCTCACGACTCGTGTCAACTTCTATATTATTATATACCCTGTAGTTTATACTACTACCTACTACTTAGTTCAAAGACACCGTGAGAACTAATATATCATTCAGTCAGTAATCTACATAAGTTGTGTCTAAGAATTATAAGCGTTGACGTTGTATAACGCCTGTTTTGAATTTATATCCCCGATTAAGCTTGGAGCAGACATTTCTTCAGCCATAAATAGGGTTGATTGATGGATCTGATTCATTATTCAAGGCATATCATGCGCATGATGTAAATTTTTGCTTGAATTTTTAATGGAAATGACTGGCTGGCTATAAAAATTTCAATTAATGGGTTCTTTTTTAACATAGTATTTAGAAGCAATATCCTTCATTTATAAAGTTGTCGATATCAAGCTAAACATAAAGGGGTTAAACATAATGATATTAACTGTTATCAGCATGCGATCCTTGCCCGAAAAACAAATTTATGTTATTCCAAAATAGTTTTTTTTTTAAGCTGTAAACAGTATAATAAAGTACTACTACAATATAGTATAATAGACAGTAAAACAGCCCTGTTTGTCTGAGATGTAGTATCCAGAGTCAGTAGAGATACAGGTATGGACGCTTGTTGTGGCTGCAAGCTGCTAAGTACCTAGTGGAGTCCAATGCAAGACTTTGGGTATCTTTAGATTTCCCTTCGGCACCAAAAAAGGTATACAGCCCTCTTGATAGGTTAATGGAGGAACCTTACCTGACATTAGTGATGGTCATATTGTTGACCCCGGCCGCGTGGATGTCTTTGAAGGTCGCTCGGTAGCCATCTGGGCCCCCGCCCAAAGCGATTGACAGCTCATCTATGACTATAGTATCGGCCTGCAATGATAACAGAAATATCAATCACGTATGCATATCCCGCTAAAGTGCTATATGGTTAAAGTATAGGTAAGAAGACTGGTTGCGCTCAGTTATGACGCGATTTCGTATTCAAATTCAACTTGTGCGTATCACGTGAATTGATGAATCCTGTAGCAGAACTATTTTTTGGATTAACAGATTTGAATAAAAAAATCTAATAGACGCGGAATACGTGAATGAGCCCCCCGGGGAGAAACTTGTGCAAAGAGTACCCAAGTACACAAGTAAATTGTAAAAACATCTTACAAGAAAAATCAATCATTGAAATTTAAATATTTTTAACTAAGTACTCCTACGTAGTTTTTGTGCAATATTACGAGTACGTTAACTACATAACTTATGTGCATATTGTTTTGCTGCTGATTGCCGGAATAACTATACGCTATACCTAAATATTGGAGTTGTAAATATTGGAAAGAGACTTTGAACCTTTTTAAAAGCTTATACTCCTAAATTTTTCAGAAAAGTGAGGTTTATCTGATTTTTAAGTGGAGCTTTAGTATCTAGCTCGCCCGGAGAGGTGCCTTACCACCACCCGCTTAACTCGGCGTAAAGGAGAATTTTCTTCATGTGTTGTGTTTCGACTGGGGAGGTATGGTTGCCTCTGATATTTATTAGAGGCGAACATCTAAGTCCTCATGCGTAGTGGACTGCGTGTCCGTTTGCTACTCAATTAATATAAAAAAGATCCCTTATAAACAAGCGCACGAGTTCGCGACAGATAAGAATAATAAAATGCTTCTGCTGCGAATACCCACAAAACTCAAATTAAGTACCTGTTCTATACCAAGTTCGGGGGCTCCGCCCTTCAGGTGTTCGACGAGGTTATTGAAGCTCCGAAGTAAACAGGCGTCCACGTTCGGGTCCTCCTTTGAACACCGCCCTCCGAATAGATCTGGGACATAAACAGAGAGTATTCTGTAATACTCTAAAAAATAGAAATTTGTCGAAAAAATGTAGATATGTGTGGCTATGTGTCGAGGCGAGCGCAGCTTAGATTCTGCGAAAGTGATATTAAGTCATTCTATCACTCTCATCGCGATTGTCTGTGAAAGTGATGGAATATGCTTGGGGGTTGAGAGGATGTGATCGACAAAGAAACAGATTCACACTTAGGATCGCATTTAACCGTGAAGGTCATATATCTGCATGACCTTCAGTAACTGATTAACATTAGGTTGATAACTAAAGTACCTACCTATTGTTTTGGATATTATCAAAACATTTTGAAATATTTGGAACCAATGAATATGAATGAAACGACAGTGCGTAGAACGTTAAATATAAAATCGTAATCGTAAAGCAGTCGAACAAACCGCGCATTTCAGATAATTTAAATTAAAAAGTAAATGTTTTTGCGATCTACTAATAAAGAAGCCCGGTGCCTTGACTTTCATCGCATTTCTGATTAATATTCAACCGGCGGTCGTCTAACGGTGAACACAGTTAGTGAAAACAATACGCCACCAACTGGCCGGCGAAGACCTTCGGATATGAGAATATGATAAAGGAACCCATCACTACCTACATATGATTATAGATACTTAGTCAGGGAGACCCATGTCAATAGTATAACATGCGTTTTAAATGTACACGTATAATATGCAAGTCACACAAAGGACCGTTTTATTTTTAAAGTAATTGAGTAGCCAAAGTGCATGCAGGCCACATGATGTTGAGTGGTCCCATGCAGCCCATGGCGCATCTAACCTCAAATAGAGAAAAAAATCTTATATGAGAAAGCGGGTGCTTTGCTAATCATGAAGATCGAGATACTGGCCTCAAATGGTTAAATGCCGTTAAACCATTTTTAAATAAAACAGTAAAGCATAAATAAATCAATATCGATTTGGAATCTTTTCATTCATAACTCACTTTTATTATTAATGAAAACCAGTGGAAAATTTTAAAAATAGAAACACTGGTATTGGAATTATTAGTAAGGGGTATCCCTTATAAATAAGGGATATCATCATCACCAACATCTTACTCCCTGCCTGCTCAAATCTAGCAATACATATTGTTGCTTACGATACATATTGTTGTGAAGTTTTTGTTGTTTTTGTACATCTACGTGACTGTGCACGATAAGTCATTTTATTCCGAAAACATTTTTATTCGTAGTATTGCGTTGCGTGTAGGTTTATTGTAAAAAAGTATAGTTGAGCAAATTATTTATGTATCTATTCAGATTGACAACGCATTAGCAGAAAGAGGAAAAGAAGCAGAATTTTTTGTTTATAAATCTATTGTATTATTGTACAGATGTTTTTATTCATAAAAAAATAGATAACTCAAAAAATAAGATTTATTTAAATAAAAGTCCGAATATATTGCAAAACATTTATGTATATTTTAAAATTCAATGGACTGTCAATGTTAATATCTAATGTACAGTCATAATATTATTATGAATGTGTTCTTTGGATATAACAATAAGGATGTTGTAGTACCTACAAATACCTAATAGGTACCTATCTTTATTTTCACGATAAGTGCTTTAAAACGAATTTTAAATAACAAGAATTATTATCCTTCCTAAAATAAATACTTTATTCATATAGTAAACAATATAGGGAAACTCGTAGCTTTAAAAAGATATAAATTTAAAAACACGATTCAAGATTTTTAAACACTGTAATGGATTATTACAAATTATTTAATTTTATAGGTACCTACTTATAATACAGGTTTATGTAGCTAATCTATGTAAGTATGATTGATCAATGTATTTTTTAATTTTATTTACAACGTTACCAACGTGGTGGAGCGAAATCCAATCACAAGATTTGTTAGTGATTATAAAGTTACACATAAATTACACGCGAAAAACCGATAAGTAAATATTCAGGGATTTTCGGAATTCGTGAGGGACTGTAATTTATACTTCTTGGTTCCGGGAATTTTCGTCTATTATAATAATAGTATTAATAATAATAATGTTCATAGAAATTCATAAAAGAAGAAGTTCATAGAGGTCCTATTAATTTTTCTGTGTGTATCAAATTATAACTATTATGTATTGTGCATATTTTAATTATTTTTTCAATTTTATAAAATATGCAACCCTTTTATAGCCCACAGTTGGGCACTGGTCTCTCCCCACTCCAGGGGAAGCCTGGGCATACTCCACCAGCGCGCTGCTCCAATGTGGATGATATTATTAAATTCTGCAAGTTTCAACCACACGTCGGTACTAAGATGTGCCAGGCTCGTTTCAAGAGTGCAAATAAAAACAAAAAATCTCAGTGACATTAAAATGGAGAAAATAAAAAGATCAAGTATAAAAAACGGTGGTCCGGTACACCTGCCGAGATCGTTGACCCGCGACGGACCTTGTCCGCGAAACGATCGCGAACCCAAGAGTAGAACACAACCAAGCTAGAGCGATCGTATGGCATAAGAACGTATGTTTCTATCGCAAGTATAAGTGGTGGAGCCATAGAAACTCGTGGGTACTATACCGAACCTTTCATAACCTGTCGTGATGCAGCACGATCTTCAGTACATACAGTTACAAGTACATATAATTACAGTACATACTGTAATTTGGCTGGGGAGGCAAGGTTGCTGGAGATACTTTATTTGCCACGAATAACTCAATTCTCATGAGTTGCAACACTAGCAATGCATCAACAAAAAGCCACAGAACCCCATACAACCCCTAGAAACCTTTATTGAATAGCAAAATGGCAGATCATTGCCTCGAATAAAGCATTTTCAATCATACCTCCGTAACCAAAACACACACAATAAGATATTAAAAATGTTTTTTCACGGTAAGTTAGATGGTCGTGGTAGCTTTGATATTGCATGAATGATATACGAGTACATGAAGGTGTTATTTATTTTATTATTTGTACCAAAAGTAAATAAGTACTGAAAAAGGCAATTTATAAGGCCAATACATTAATTATTTCAATTACAACGGTTCATATCCGAGCCAACGGTTCATACATGCTTACGCTCACCATTGGTGATGTGTTCTAAGATCGCGAACATACCGTTCGCAATACCAATACCTACATGGGAGGACATAAATGACTATACCCAATGCTGATTTTGTTGGTCGGTATATGATAATCTACCCATTTGAGTCCGGGCATATATCCAATAAGATTTAAGGCGTAACATGTCATATATTGGTGCAATCAGAATCTTACGTGAACAAAAACACGAACAAACCTGCTAAATACTATTGGAAACTCATGTCTAGTCAACTGTACTGGCCTGATCACTGGAATGGTACATGCCAGTGCAGGTTCACACCATTCAAGTGGCAATCCAGCGCTGGACTGGATTGCTCGACTGGACTAGTGTGAACGGGGCATAAGCCTTATCCATAATAACAGTCATATCACAAGTGGGCCACAGTACAAAACAAAACCTTGTTTAGTACTTACCTAATGCCTGCGTTTGAACCAGTGTTAGGCATTATTGCATGTCCTAGTTGGGGACTCAAAGGTAGCTGATGAAATACTGTAATCTCAACGTCACGCTTGTTGGCTTCAGTATTGGGCCTTCAAGTACCTACCATAGTAATCTTTCAAGTAGATACGGATATGGCCATTTAAGTAACTATAATAACGTAGTGTAACATTTTCATTATCACAGTTTAGTGATGGTGGATATGTGATAAGAAAAATTAAAGAACACCAGACTAACGTTTTCAAACCGTTTCAGTCACTACTGTAGTATTTAAGAGTCAGTGATATTGAAACGTTAAAAGAGATATTTCACATTAAAGTACCACTACCATTACAAAAAAATGATGAGTGAGTGAATATGTTATAAGTACCTAAGTAAAGGACACAAAACAAAAGTTTTCTAACATATTTCGAGTAAAGGATAGAACTTGAGAAGAGTACGTTTCGTGATGGCGATGATTCGTGATGTGATGGTGAATATGAAAAGTGAAAAATACGAGAGAAAACCATATATAAAAGTCATATTCTGGACAAAAAGCTAAAGAGGGCCGGCCAAACCTATTTTCCGGCCATCTAATGAGTCAGGGTGAGCTACAAATTAAAATATTTCGTAGTACATTTGCAAGAGTGCTAATTGCATACAATTTCAGTCTATTACGACCCACGAGTTTAGTTGGGACAAGAATAAATACTAAGTAGGCTCTGTTTGTGACCTAATGGCGAGTAATGGCCAGCTAGGTACTAATTATCTTTTGCATATTAGTGAGTTGATAGGTATTTTGGGATAAAAGCTGATAAAAAAAACGCAAACGTTGCGAAGTTAGTCGGTTGTCCGAAAGGATGGTGTCAAATTCAAAGTTTCTCATTTCCAAGTTTTTTTTAAATCAATGAGTAACAAAGGCTCTGCCAACTGTAATTCCTACATGATTTTGGGCTTTAGAGAGCATATTAGGCCTTAGTGTGGTTTGCTATCGATATGACAGGTAGCAGTGTTAATAGACTAAGCCATTGTTAGAGGACCATATCTGTTTACAAACATTCGACACATGTTGATCTCTAGCTCATCTGTCTAGTCTTAGGTAGGTACTCGCTACTCTCTCTCTCTCGTCTCAAGATAAATACGAAATATGCTAAAAACTCAGCTGTCAATCGTCTGCAAAGAACCTACGGCTAGAACAAGCATTTTAATTCTACAGATATTTTTCATTCCGGCAAAAGTGCATTTAAATATCATTAATATATTAAACAAAAAATAATAAAAAAATAGTGGTGTGAGTAAAACAATTATAATAATTATATATTATGTATTTTATTAATTATATATATTTTATATATATTACACACACACACACACCACACGCATACAGTATACTTAGCGACCGTAATTATAATTATCGGTTTTTTTCAGTAAAATGTAAATCCGTTATTGATGTAAGTAATGCTTGAAATCAATCTGTATGTTGTGGATTTTGTTTTCAATAAAAAATAAATAAAAGATAGGTAAATGTTAAAATAAGATGTGAGTTCACGCGTTTACTTGTTGTTTCTCCTGAAGAGAAAGCTAAGGTGTCATTAAAATTTTGTTGACTACTTCATAACAGTTGTTGTTACACTTTTAAATTAAGAATTAAAGTAAATTTCTTGCATGCATTGCAAGATGATTTTTTTTTACTTCTTTCCACTTTTTACAGTGTAAGTCTAATCTAAAATAGGATATAGCAGAGTCTGAGTCCTGACTCGACTTTTTAAATGACGTACCTACCTATTTGTTTTTTAATTTAATTACACAATGTTATTGAAAAAAAAATGTCCAAAAGTATGCCACTTATTTATTTAGCTCTGCATTCTAGCGTGCGAGAAGCATAATTATTTATTGTCTAACTCTATGGTATTCCCAGATAATTAAATACTTTTTAAACATAGAATGACTGGCGTCTATGGCATCCCGCGTTACCCAACGGTTTTGCACATTTCTCTACTTTCCTTATTCAGCTTATGCAACACCTGGCTCGCTTAGATTATAGATAGCACCATGTGACACATATCTACACTAGTTACTTAATTACCATTATTATGTACCACAAGTTACGTGGTTATGATTCTATTAACAGTGAGCAAGCAGACAACTTTTAACTTCCCGCTGCTGTGGGAATTTGGTTAACTGTATGTGTGTGCGTGTGTGGGTGTTTGAGTGCGTGTGTGTTTGTGTATTCATTTTCGTATTTTGTAAGTTATCTTTGATAATTCATTAGTGCGAGAATGAATAGATTAAGATCGGTTTTGGAGAGATGGAAGAGATTACTAACATTTTGATTTGATAAAATTTTTGGCTAATTCTGAGCCAATTGTTTTTAGGTTTATTTCCTGCGTTGCTTATTTGTTCAGTATAGTTTAGGACTTAGGAGTATGTACCTATAGCTTTTTAAATATCCCAACGTGATATAAAATTTCGTTTCGGTCATTTTTCGAGATATTTCAATTTCCTTTACAATTATTGTATTCTAGGATTTTATAAAAATGTAGAGCATAAAATGATAGTACATTATCATCAATATTGAAATGTGTAAAATCTTATATTAATTAAAGATTCGTTATCTTTAGTCTCTTCCGTACAAATACTTAGTCTTGAGCGAAAACTTTGGCATTGTGCCTGGAATCAAAGTTATGTAAATTTGTTGATTAACAAAAGAATCTTTTCTTGCATATATTGAATTTTTAGACGTGACACATTACTATTATACATAGGTATAGATAGATAATTTTAAATAAATAATTAATTGTAAGTAAGAACTTGATCTAGTACACATTTTTGCAAATAAGTGTTAAACTCCGCACTTTCGGCTTCTTTCCAAATTGTATCTAATAAAAATTTCAAGGCGAAGAAATGGTGTTTATAGTAAAAGTAAATAACATTGCTAACCTTATTATCACTTTACTAGCAAGGCTTTGAGGATTTGGGTCTAAAGGGCACTCTTTGTTTATGTAGGTGCTTTAGGCTTTAGCATTAGTTATTTACTTACAATGCACACTTATGAACAACATAATGTAACCATTAATGGATAACAGAATATTTTAAATCACACTCAACTAGTCAAATAAATAATTGGGACAAAAATAAATAAAGAATAATCTATCTTTATTAGGCAGAAAAAATAATAATCTTTTCTAATGAGGGTATCGAGCCTCTTTTTCTAAGAAAAAGGTTTTTATGATAAATTTTGCAAGCAAGTAGAGGAACTTTTAGTGGTGGTACTGCTTTAAAAGTCTATTCTTACTCTCAAAATCAAGATTTATAGCTTACCTACTCTTGAAAGCTCACTGTATGCGGTTTGGCGTAATACACATAGGTGGGTAAGATAGATAATAAAATGTGAATAGAATTCCAGCTTTTGATTTTCATATTTTAGACTTTTTATATTTCTTAACATTCAAATTCAAAAGTTTCAAATTGTTTTTTTTAATTAACTTAGTTGTAAAAAATCGTAAGCATTATTTTAAATATCAATTAAATATTTCAAATGTCGATTAACATTAATGTTACAATTATATAGAAGCAGATAATTAAGTTATGATTCACTGAAAAACCGTAACCACTCTACTTTCTTCTAAAGTCACTTACTTGTATTGGAGGTGCTCGGCGCGATCACAGCGAACAGCATTAAAAATAAAACTTTTAATTTTTCCATTTTCAAATTTAGGAACTTTTTTAAATTTAATAAAAGACTGCTACGTGATTGCGTGAAATTTTAAAATTCGAATGTTATTTTTTTAAATGCCAGGCATGCGTGCGGTTCGTTATGCCTCGGCGGGAGCAATGGAGGCTTTGAGGTTCGCAGCTGCGGATGAGCTTACTTTCCTTGGATGCGATGTATTGTTGTCAGCCAAGAATGTTTTGATTGTATTTATGTGCTGGCGCTAAGGTTTTGTCGTCTGATAAACAATGAAAAAATGTGTTATTGAAATATTGTGTTATTACCAACTTATGTAAGTTCACGTCGCGTAGTTATGCCACTAAATTCTGTAATTATTTCTTAAATTTACACAAATACAATTCATATAGACGTTAATAATCACAATAGATAAATTGATAATCTTAGGTTAAAAAAGGGTTTTAAAAAACTCATAAGTATCAAAAATTAAATAAAATTTATTCTGTAATGACGTTATTAGTTCATTGACAAAAATATTTATTACTTATTTACTACATGAATTATGGTAAACTAAAAAAGAAAGAAGAAAGTGTGTAAAATGAGGGTGAAGATCCGGTGAGCATATCTTTTGGATTCACTTTTTTCTTTTGTCACATGTCAGTACGGAATTAAATTTGGCCAGCTCCATACCTCCCTGTATTTAAATTTTGTCGTGTTTTTGGTCGGTCGGTAATATCATTCAAATAGAACAAGGCTTTCGAATTCAGTTTACTTTCAGTAGTTACTATTCAATTAATTATTTTTTCATAAGCTGTAAATATTTCTTATATTGAATAAAGGTAATCAAACTCAAAAAAATAAGGTTCCTGTTCACATTATTTGAACCGAAACCGTTAAGTACCGGTTTGAGTGCAGCCGACTTTTTAAATACTCGACATCGCCGGTCATCACTCCGTCTTTACGGTAGCAAAAACCTGCCTCTGCTTCTCGTGTGGACTGTTTATCGATCAAATGTTATACATACATACATATAATTTTATTTATAATCGAATTCGACGATCGACAGACACCGCTCTGTCCTTAAACTTGAGAGTACATACAAGTTTTGTTTCATCTAGTTTCCTCTTCTTAACAAATGGATATTTAAACCAATAAATTGATAAAGAAGTCTTAATCAATATGCAAATTCACATGGCTTTGTATTATTCTTACGTAGCTTATAGGTATTGCTAAGGCGTAAACATAGTAATCTAACTAATTCGAGAGAATTTAATAAAACAGGAATAATTTAAAGTTCACTATATAAATGAAGCAATTTATAGCACTACTACACTACTTAAAAAACGACACATAAAATATAATTTAATTTTCACTAGGTATTTTATACTTTTGTTTTAAATAGTTCAATAATGAATATTTTAAATTAAAAATTAAAAAATTCGTCTTCGTCATAAGGTTCTTGTTGACTGGCAGGAGCCCTTAGCGCAGACAACTTGAATCCTTGTTCCTGCATTTCATCAACTTTAGGCAACTCTTGCTTTATCATATCCTCCACATTAATCTTATCGAGTTCCTGCTGCACCTTTTCTTGAATAGGCCCTTCTAAAGCATCCATTATTTGATAGCGAAGCAAGTTCGGTAAAATGTTCACAGCAAATTCGATAATGTAGTCTACTGTACCGGCACCGTTGAAACGAACCTGAATGTTGCCAACCTCCAAATTTAAATCTCTAAACTCAGGCTTTTTCCTTGTATCCAGTGGCTGACCAAGAATAATTCTTCCACTTATATACTCTACAGAGAATGAAGTAGTACCGTCCCTTGAAATTAGCCCACCGATCGCAGATACGTCCCATTGCGTCGTTCCTTCCAGCTTTTGAGTTCCCACTTCAAAATCGGCAAATACTGTGTTGTTTTCTAGTTTAAGAGTAATATTTCCTACTCGATGGAATGATGATATTCCTGTTATCCACGTGTTACTGAGAGTCACTGTGAAAACGCTCATAGTAGTGTTGTAATCCTTTATTTGATAAGGATCCATCTCCATTTCACGCACTTTCTTTCTGAGGTCGACAATTACCATATCTAAGGGTGAAATCGAGTTAGGGAATTGCATGTCTCCCGCTAAGTCATCCAGTTTGTTATTTATTTCAGTACGGGCTTTCACGTACGCTTCTTTTAAAATGTATGGTTTGATAGAGTCGAACAGAAACGTGCCGACCGAGTTGACCACTCCTTGTAACATGCTGCCCAAGAGTCCAGCATTCTGGAAGTTCATCGCTATCGTACTGAACGATATGTCTATTTTAATATCTTGTGCTCTTAGTTTCCCGTCGCGCTCTATCCCAAGGGTTGCTCTTGCGATGATTTTGATGCCGGTAACATCAACAGTGAACGGGCCTTGAACTCTGCTTAGCCACGTCGACATCGTGTAATTGCCTCTGGCTTCTAGCTTGTCAATGGCCATGGCTGCGTGGACCTGAAATATTGATACATCCTTGTTTAATTAGAGGATCTTATTTACTTTCGCAGTTTGTTGCTACCACGGAAAGCGAAGCTGTTTGACTGCTACAGCAAAGTAAAGCTAAAGATAATAAAAATATTGAATTTCTGTCCATAACTTAGAAGTTTCTTGGAAGGTTCTTTTACTAAGTAAGGAATTGCTCACCTCCATAGTTCCAATTTCGGCATCCAAGGACAAGATTCGGAATTTGCTGATACCGTAAAGAGCTGTGTTCCTGAAATACATAGTTCCTAGAGACATGGACTGTTTCATGTCCGGCACGTAGTAGGGCTCGGGGATCTTCGCGCCCGGTATTCCCACGGGGTTCGGCTTCTTGAAATGCTCAAGGACTTGCAGGATGTATTCACTCATCTTTTGTTCCCCTTCCGCCAGCTGCGGGTTGGGCGTTGTCTCCACTTGTGCTGCATCTGAAAATTGTTTATTTCCCTTTGAATTGATTGAAATGTTCAAAATTTTAAATTTGTATGTTTCGAAAAAATAAAATTCATTTAGTTTAGTTTGTAAACGTAGTCAGTAGACATGAATCGAAATGTATTTCATCTATTAGCCCTTGAGCCAATACTGGACACGGATCCTTCGTAATCAATGCAAATTCATCAAGACCATGTTTCGGTCATATACTCGTAAGTTACTTGATGTCACACATTACTAAACGTCACGTAAAACTTCGAGCTCAGGCACTATCGGTTTCCAGTTTCTCTAAAATTTTAACATAAGTTATTTTACTATTGTAAAGGAATTATTAGATAATACTAGAAAATGAATTAAATTTACACAACTATTAACTTTATTATAATTTATTTTTTGGATTTTATAATAAAATAAGTACCCACTTATTAAATTCACAACAACACTAATCTAATATGTGCATAAATTTAAAATAAAAACTGCAATAAAATTATTACTAAAAATGCTTAATAATAATAAAATAGTAAAAATAAAAAAAAATAAAAAATTATAAAGTTAGTATAAAAAGCTGTATCCAAATTACTGAACTTAAACTATTAATTGATTTGATGATAAAATTGGATGAATTAAATTGTTCTATTGCGGGTCAATAGAACAATTTAATTCATCCAATTTTTTGTTATAACTCGAAGGATATTTTTTGTTATAACTCGAACAGTCATTCATATGCTTAATTATTTTGTTTACAATTTTTTTGTTGTTATTCTATTCAATGTTTTAGTAATGTGGTAGATAGGACACAATGACATCATGAGATAACATAAATTTATGTAAAACAATTTAGAATTACGGGAATTGCTTGTTAATCATCTACCGTGTTAATTAAACATTTAAAAAGATATTGAAATAAAGTTACTGATAAGAAACAGTGAAGATGGAAAGGGTCTGGGTGTACTGGAGGTTACTTAAAATAAGTGAATGTGTAAAAAACAAAAATGCGAAAGTATTTAACAGAAGCAAAGGCAGAACTGTATGGCACAGCTTTATGGACGCATACTAAGCACTATCACAGTAGGTACTTCTCATATTACACCTCAACTATCAATTTCTTCCCACATGTCTGACAAATTACGATTTCTTAACTATCACATATAAATAGGATTTAATATATTATTTACCATACCTTGGCAGTGTCCCAGAACAACCACACACAAAAGAACACTAACACTATATACAATCATTTCAATTGGTACAATGGTCAACTGGTCAATTTGAGGAATGGATATCGAATGCAGGGGTCACCACTCACTCCAGACCGGGTTCATAGGACGATTCTTATCACTAATGTCATACTGTTTTCGCCTAACTTCGCTGTTTACGCTCGTTACTGTTGTAATGTTACTCGTAAATTAGTTATGTGAATGAATGGTTTGTTTTACGATAATTCTCTTAATTTGTTTAATGTTTGAACCTGGTTATCACCGGTAAGTAAGGAATAGACCTTCTTTTGTAATGAAGATGGCGCAGTTTTCAGGAAAAATACTTCATGTATTTATTTAATGTTTATTCTTTAAAAAAAAATGAAGATATAGCAGTAGTATCGATATCTTAAAATTTAGTCTTTTATCGGAAAAAATTATCGGAAATTTTTAGCCCTGTTGTATTTTAGTTACCAAATAACAGCTGTTAATTCAAAGCATTTTATACGAATATGCGTATTAAATGCTTTGCTTTGTTGTTGCCGTATCTAATATCTCGGCAATAAACTGTAGTATCCATATCTGACGATAGGTTATTGATAGTGATGTAAAGCTGCCATCTATTAGAGATTCAACGAATTAAATAAGGCTTAATCACACGTAGGTGCTTTTTATGAGCCTACAATTCAACGCATCAAGCAAGGTACGTCGCTAATTAGTTCTCAAGTTTCTGTGTAGAGGGCGTTGTAGTTGTAATGCTTTATGCTTAGCTGCGCATCGAGATTATTTTCTCAGGTATACTTCCTTTTTTACTCTTTGAAATCTTTGCTTCGGCCTGACTATCGGGAATATTAAACATATAATATTAACTTTAAGTTATTCATTCAAGTCATTAAGTTTAATTTTTATCTAACTGCTACTTAAAAATTCCATAGGGATTGATAATATTTTTATTTATTCATGTTATGAAATGAACACATTATTATATTATTGATATTTTCAAAGTAAAACAAACATAAAAATAATAAACTTTAATACTTTATATCAATAACTTTAATTCCTATTGGCACTGTGACACTGAAAATTGTAGCAAAAGCGTATATTAATATTTTTATTGAAAAGCTTTTTTAGCTTTTCAATATTTTTATTGAAAAGCTATTTTAGCTTTTCAATAAAAATATTACTATATCAGCCTCGCTACTGTTGGGCTCTATCTTTTTCTATATAATAGTCGATTTGCAATAACTAAGTAACGTTATGTAGTAATTCAAAGATATTTTAAACCTTTCTAAGCGTTAATTAACAACTAGTTAATAATATTTAAAAGTTAAAAAAATCATCGTGTGTCATCTCTTCCTCAGCAACTCGAAGCTCTGACAACTTAAATCCTTTTTCCTGAATCTCATCAATTTTTGGTAATCCTTGACGAATAGCTTCTTCTACATCAAATTCATTTAGTTCTTGTTGTATTTTAGATCTTATTGGGCTCTCCAATACTTCTACTATTTGATATCGCAGAATGTTTGGTAAAATATTAACTACGGCCTCAATAACGTAGTCAATTGTTCCGGCCCCATCGAAACGAACTTGTATATTGCCGACCTCTAGGTCCAGATCTCTGAACTGAGGCTTTTTGGTTGTATCCACAGGTTGTGCTAGGATAAATCTACCATTTATATATTTTACAGAAAAGCAAGCGGTTCCTTCTCTGGATAGCATACCGTTAATCGCAGATACTTCCCATTGAGTAGTTCCCTCCAATTGCTGGGTTCCTATTTCAAAGTCGGCTACAACAGTATTATTTATCAGCGTTAGACTAATATTGCCAACCCGCTGAAATGATGCTATCCCTGTTAACCAAATATTTGATAAGCCAATCGAGAATAATCCCATCGTTGAGTTATAGTCATCAATTTTATACGGATCCATATCCATCGAGCGCACCTTTTTCCGGGCATATATTATTACCATATCTAATGGCGATATTGAATTGGGAAATTGCATATCTCCGGCTACTTCGTCCAATTTTTTGTTTATCTCCTCTCTACCTTTGGTGTATGCTTCTTTTAAAATAAGTGGCTTGATGGAATCAAAAAGAAAATTACCAGCTGTATTAACAAAACTTGAGACTATAAAACCCAAAGCACCGGCGTCTTCGAAATTCATAGAAATAGATTGGAAAGCAATTTCTATTGCCATGTCTTGTGCCATAAGTTTGCCTTCTCGTGACACACCGAGAGACGCGAGAGCAATAAAGGAGAGTCCTTTAATCTTCACATTGAATGGACTGCGAGTCGCGGTGAACCATGAACTTGCTACGCAAAGCCCCTTTGCTTCCAGGTGATCGATAGATAAATTTGCAGTTGCCTGAAATTTAATATTATTTAAATTATTTTTGAAATTTTAATTATCTATTTAAAAACTTAATTTAAAAGTAGGTATGTTTATGTGAGTTTGTTGATAAAAGGTTAATTAGGGGATGATCACAAACTTTCTTTATTTTTTATGTGTTGAACCAGCTAACAGGCATACAAGCCACCTGCTTACGGGCATAGACGCGATCGTCAAAGTATTCGTACGGTAAACTTCAGTCGTTAATGTATCATATTTCAGTCTGTTTAACATCTTCCCATACTAATGGCAGCTCGATACGATCACTATACGAAACTGCGTAAGTTCATGCTCGGGGGTTCATACTGATGGTAAGTGGTTATTGTCACCTCTTATACTCTTATAATATATCGACACGAGCAAGACAAAGGGGATATGCCAGTGCGTTATCGGCTTTAAAAGAGAGTTCTTTTTACGCCCTTTTCTTGTGAGTATTACCTACCTTCATCGATCCAATATTAACATTGACGTTTATGATCCGAAATTTGCTAAGTCCGTGTACGGTGGTATTTTGGAATTTCAACACTGCAATCCCAACAGACTTGGTGGTGTCTGGCACCTGCATGGGATCCATGAGCTCCGCCCCTGGCAACCCCACTGGGTCGGGGCTTTGGAAGTGTTTGAGAACTCTCAGTAGATATTCACTTAGTTTTTGTTCACCTTCGGCGAGTATAGCTGCTGTCGTTGTTTCTGGTAGTTCTTCGAAATAACCTGGAAGATTACAAACATACATTTTGTATAAAGTAACTGTAATTGGCCACGTACGTTTTTCATGATTACTACTTATTACAAAATATTTTATGCAAGTTTCATCCCCCATAAAAATCCTTTTTAAATTGTGCTCATTACAAAGCTAACCAGTGTTCTGGAATTTTTAAGCGAAACTTTTTGTGCTTTAGAAGTAATAACCAAGCTACTCAGCTTTCGTATCACAAGGTTTGCTATATTTGTTTGACAGGCAGTTTTGAAAACGCAATGTTGGGTTTTCGTCTCTTCTTTCAATTCTTAAAATTAAATATTAAAGATATCCAGGTTCTAACCTCTTTAAATATTAAATTTCAACCAAATCCATAAGCCGCTTTAAACAACAACCAATATCCTACCTTTAGCACATAAAGTAACTTATAAGTAAGATTTGACTTACTTTGCGCCTGCACAAAAACCAACACAGAACACAAAACTATATAACGAATCCACATTTTGAAATACTGTTTTAAATTTATTGTTAATTATAAGAAGATGACACAAAATGTTAATATCCCGAATAACGGGAACACACTGGCGCTAATATTTTTGTCAGGTCATAAGTCTTGCATTATCTCTTGCATACGTCACAAAACTCCCTAACAATGCTCTTATCAAATTGGTTTTTATTTATATCCGCAATTTTCCGCGTTCTCCACATCGTTCAATTTTGTAATATCAGTGACCTCAGTGTTTCGTCGATGGTATATTATTTTTTAAACTCCTACGAGTATTTATGGTGATATTCTTTTTTTAAATTTGGATGATTTTTTTTCTATGACCTACCTATTAGTCCCCCTATTCTCTCCCCCTTGGTGAGATATCGCAAGATTTCCGTCAACTCCCTCTCCCCTTTATTATTACTATTGAAATAAACCGAAAAAATTAACCTTGTATTTGAGAATTCAGACTCACTCAAATTTTGTATCAATGTTTGTTCGAAGTTATGTGTGAGTAATTGTAACGGCGAAGAAAAACATCGTGGGGAATGAGCGGAGCGGTCCATGAATTGGCCAATCAAAAATCCGCTCCGATGAGATATCATAAATCCCCACTGTTTCCACCAAGTGAAGGACTCCAACTGCCGTACTCAGAGACATTAATTAACGTTAATGGTTCATTATGAAAATAACGATGACACTTATGTCAATACGAATAAAGACGATTTTATTTGTTTGTTAATGAACATTACGTTAAATGACGTCTCTGAGTGCGCCGTAAGAGTTTGAATTCGATAGCGCAATGCAGCTATGGTCTGTTCGGCTCAGCTCAGATCCCCGTTGCTCAACTCCGCCCCGCTTCAATGGAAACACTTTCCACAACTCTTCTCTGCTCTTGTCCGTCGAGCTTTACGTCAGTAGAAAGTAGACCCTTACGTCTTGTAATTGAATTATTAAACAAAACCACAGGTAATTGAGACATTGAGACACAAAAGTATAGTTAGTTAAATAGAACCGTTTATAGATAAACCCGCTGAGCCGGTTTGGAAACCACGGTTTATTTCCGCGAAGATGTACGTTACTGGTTTCCATCGGGACGGGAAGTGGCGTCAATCGTGCTCAGCTTGAAAGCGACAACAATTATGTTCAAGGCCTCATATATTTAGTATGCATCTATTGTGACTCAAAACATATGAGCGGCATACTCGTCGTATCCTATAGTTATAAATAATATTGCGGGTTTTCGGTAAAGCGCAGTTGACGGTCATCCGGTGGCCTGCATCCACCTAATATTAAGCGATCAGTTCAAGTCTTTAACTTCCGTCATTTAATCATAAATAGTAAAAAGGCACTATTCGAGATTGTCACTTGATGGGCATGTTGCGTGAAGACTGAGATGGCCGTCTCTTATCTATCCAGCAAACGCATCTACATTTATATACATATTCACATGAAGCGACTTCGAAGGGGGCGAAAAGCTTCTGCTTTCTAGCAAACTGCATTGGAGAACCATGGAGAATCTATTGCTTCAAAGTTGCTTACTATTGTCGGTGACAAAAGTTTCTGTAGTAACCTTCTGTTGACTGGTTAACTACAGAAACATTAATAATATAATTGTAAACATGTTGTCATGTCGCTTGTCAGTACCCATTAATGACCCACTACAGGGTCGGGTCTCCTCTCACAATGAGAGGGATATAGGCCTTAGTCCACCACGCTGGCCTACTGCGGGTTGGTGGACTTCACATGCCTTTGAGAACATTATTTTTTGTGAACTCTCAGGCATGCAGGTTTCCTCACGATGTTTTCCTTCACCGTAACAGCAGGTGATTTTTAATTTTATAAATCGCACATAACTTTTATTACAAAGTCATTGGTGCGTGCCACTGGGATTCGAACCCGGACCCCTCGATTCGACCCCTCGACCCCTCGATCATGTCGCTTATTTTGTTTCAATTCAGTGTTACACACTTTGAAACATTAGAACAAAAGATGCAAACGGTTATACGAGTACCAAATTGTTTAAATTAAAAGATGCCCAGGTGGTTTTATGATTTAATGTTTATTAAGTTTAAACTATTATAATAAGCAAAAACATAATTGTAGACATTTGTAATTTTGCTTGTGAACTGCTCTTTAATGGTTATTACTCGTAATTTTATCTTATACAATATTTCTCATTACAATACTTAAGCTTCGGCTTCGCTATTTCAACCACTTGTAGATATTGTAATAAAATTTAATTTGTTCAATTTATATAAGTATAATTTATATTGCTACTTGTAGATGAAAATGAATAATTGATTCTTACCATTGGAAATATCTTATAGATTAAAGGTTGGCAAATATGCCTTTGATTCGTACTGATTTATTGTTTGGTGGGAAAATTCCAAGTACTTTTTTACCTTTAATTAGGCAAAAACCAGTTCGTAGAACTATTTGATATACGCTATTATATCTTATGATTACATTAAAGTAGGTTTAGTATTGTATAAAATACTCAATAATTAAACTATACTACTTAGCTTGCTTCAGGTACTTTTGCAGTGCAAAGTTGTGCAAAAAATGAACTTAATTTACAAATTCAATTATCATGCCTAATTTTTTTTCTTCTTATAAAACTGGAAACTAGATCATATACCAATCAAATTCAAGAGTTATATCATTAGTTTCACATACGATTAGTCTCAAGTGGCTCTTCAGTAAATTGGTCTGGAATATTTCATGAATAGGTTAGAAATTTAGGGTTGGCCGGTTTAGACACCGGTTCGTCCAGCCAGTGACCCTGGGAAGGACGGCGATGTGTGTGGCTGCATATCGTCGTACACATCGGAGGATTGAGGGAGACGATACGAAGTCTTCCCCGGGATGAGCGCCGGGATGAGAGGAAGGGCGCCGCGCAAGGGGGCACCGGTGCGTTCCACCGGGGATCCCGGAGCTCCCCACATGCGCAGAGGAAGGCCGAAATAGCGGAATAGGTATTGCTGTTAATGCAATCATCATAACTCTGGTGATGAAAAGTGACCATTGCTACAGCAAACACCAAATCTGAAACTAAAAAACTTAATTATGCAAATTTATTTCCAACGAAGTGTATGATAACGATAATATGATATCCAGGAGTGTAAAATATGAGTAATTAAATTATGATTGAACAAGATAAAGATTTTTTTGCAAATAAATATTACAATTTATTTGTTATGAATGCAAATTACAAATTGAATTGAACGATTATTTGGTGTAATATTTTTTATTTCCTGTCTCTAAGTTTCCTGTTATTTTTTATCTATTGATCATGCATTTAAATATCTTCTATCACAAGAAATGATTTTTTGTTAGCAGCCATACGGTTTGAAGTTACTTCTGGTGGTGATTTTTGTAAGCACCGCAAGAACCATGTATTAAATACTAAGTAACTAGTTCTAAAAAAAAGCTAGTTTTATGCAGAAAAAGTTTACGTGTGGTAGAGGAAGGCATTAATGATATCTAGAAATTTAATGATAATGATATTTTTATGATATGTAGTACTTATTCACCCCTGCCCGATAGCTTTGAAAGCAACATTGTTTCGATGTATAAGTAGTTTGTAACCGATTTCATTGTAAGTATAATCAATCCATGCACTGCTGTAACCATTTCATATAAGATAGCTGGCAATAATAAGATAATTTAAAATACAAAGGTAAGAGGACACCATCCCTTTAGGGAAACCCTTTATTCAGGTTTGTTCACACTCTAGGGCACGAACCAGTAATTATCATAATACTAAAATAGTCAGGGTACCCAGCAATAGCAGATAAGTACCCTAAATGGACAAAAATATGGCTTCATTAATTTTCACACATTATATTTATCGGCCCACCCACTAGAACTATTGTTCTTTGATTTCTTATTGATCATGAAACATTTTGAAGAAAAAATCACATAAAAAGGATTAAAATATCATCGTCCAGTAGTTTTGGCTAAGGTCGTCTTCTATGGTGTTCTCGAATTGGTGTGGAACGGCCTTAATTTACATTTTTAACCCACAAATTTCTAGTGTAAAAAACGGTAATGTGGTTCATATTTAGGACATGCCTTTGAGTTTAATTGAATTTGATTCATTTATTTGATGCAAGTTTGTCCAAGGGTTCTAACGGTGACTTGCAGCAGGGTTATTAGGTATCTTCTTACAATGATTAGCATAAGAATCATTATTTGATTATAATTGTGGGTCGGTACGAAGAATGGAGCGTTTTCAGGCGTTTTCTTCACGATGTTTCACTTATTACTTAGACAAGTCATTGGTGTGTGCCACTGGGATTTGAACGGGACGTTGCACTAAACTGATTTTTCAAAATCAGGTCTGACCCATTGACATTTATTTCTTATTTCTATCTTTAAGATAGATACCGAAAAACCTGCATGCCTCTGTCGTTCAAATCAATACAGGCCCTAAGCCCTGTGTGACAGTGTGAGAAAGAATGTCTGTAGTCCATTAATGAACCAATGCAGGGTGGGATTTTCTCTGGAAATGAGAAGGATTTAGTCCACCACGCTGGTCTAGACTGACTGTTACAGGTATGCCGAACGATAGGTCCCTGCTATCACCTACCACATTCTGGTTAATTTCCGATGAAAGCAAATGTTTTTTGGGGATGACGTAACTCGGAAAGGCTGTTGTATGACAATCGTTAGATTTTATCACGATGGCCAACAGGTTAGACTGGCCTGACGATCAGATAGGTAGGATTCACAAATTAGACTTTTTTGTGAACACAAGGGCAACAAAAAATTGATATCCTATTAGTTGACATCGGCACACGCACTACGTTTTTTGTGTAAAGTTTGTGTTTTCGGCGGTATGGTGTTTTTTAATTGTATGTTATAATCGGTTCTTGGTTTTTGCAACTTGTTTGTATTTAATTGCTCCCTCAAAGAAATAGATACCTACGTGTTGGAGTGTATTCGAGCAGACTATTGTTGTGTTTGCTACGGTGGTAAGTATTTTTGAAGTGTGGTTGGATGACAAAATCCTAAACTATGAGGAAAAGCCAAAAGTGCTAAAGGAGTCTTGGGACCGATTATATTAAACCCACCAAAAATTAATTTCCCTAGCCAGGAACCAAACCCGTTGATTTTGAAAAAAATCGCATGCTATATTACATCTGTAAACAAAAAGCTTTATTTAAGTATTTAAACCCGCCGGTTAAATAAAAGTTTACCAAGTTCGACAAGATGTATTCAGAAAAGCGTGCAACTAATTGAATTTACGATCGCCGAAAGAAGTTTGCAATCTCATTTTATAATACATTCGCGGCTAATTAACGTGAATCGACATTTAAACATACATAAACAGTATTTATTTTTGACTTTTCCGTTTTCTGCGACTTTTAAATTGGGTCGGGGTGGTATTTCCGTTGCCATAGGTGAGTGTCATTCGTTAATTAGCAATGTACCTTGACAAGGAGTCAGTTTGTCTGTAAGGTCATGAGCAAAGGGGCACTTAGCGAGGTAAAGAAATGCAATTATGGAGTAATGATTATTATTGAAGTTGCCGGCAAACCGGCTCCTAAGTGGCTTCTTGCATAGAAATTATGAATTTTTCCGGTCTGCCTGTCGTTAAGTAGGAAAGCCGTGAGCCATGGCACAGAATACTCAACCTTATATACGAGTATATACCTGAAGTATCCAAATAGGGTCAATTTACTGTAATATGTATGTGCTTCACCGGCGATGGGTGGTTAATATCTTCCCGGTTTTGATAGATAAAACCTCCCGGGGTTCTATCACCCATAAGAGTAATGATAATATAATTGTTGGTAGAATTTTCTTTCCCAATAAATTTTGTATGTATAGTGAAAAATATTTTTGTGCTTTTAATTGACCTTCATAAACAGGGTATTCTAGTTCCGAAGAATTGACGTGATTGTGTCGTTAATATAATAAAGAGCATATTTTTAGCCAAAGTACTTGTTAGTTTAAAGTTCCGCTTAATTGTGACGTAGGTAGATGTTTACTAAACAACAGTATCAATAAAGATGTATGAATCATTGTTTTTTAGTTATGCAGGACTTAACTTACTGTGAGTTGTGTAGAAGTTTACATAAGCAAGCGATAGAGTGGGATATTGAATGTTATAAAACCGATAAATGTACCCCCCGATGTTTTGGGGACACCGGGACAGAGTAGGTCAAAACGGGACTGTCCCGTTCAAAACGGGATGTATGGTCACGTTAGGCATCCTCTGTCGGCCCCGACCCGATACAGAGCATCCATGATGGATTTCCCCACGTTAAAAAAAAAGCAGATCCTCCTCTGACGCCCTAGGCAAAATTTTCCTTTAGATTGGCCCGGATATACTCGTTGTTTGTATTTTATAGGCCCTGAGCAGAATTTATGTGACTGAATTTATGTTCTCAGAGTCCAAAACTCTTAGAAGACCAAAATGAAGGTGTATACGAGTTTATAGCCTGTTATATTCATTCCACAGAAACATCGTGAGGAAACCTGCATGCCTGAGACGCATGTGAAGTCCACTACATCCCTCTCATTACGAGAGGAGACCCGACCCTGTAGTGGGGTATTAATGGGTTACTGACATGACATATTCATTCCGAGACCGTTGACTTCTTTATATATAAATGGCATTTACAATTTTTATATACAAATGACATAAAATGCATAATGCATTATACTACTCATGTGTCAAGTGAATTTCCTGCTTCTCAGCTTTCTTCAGTGAAATAACTTGTACTACCAGCTACTACTTACATGGAATACAAGAAGTTTTCAATAAGAACGAGAGCTTTTCTTCATGACGGGTTATGAGGTCGGCGGTAGTTACTCCCGAACTTCATCTCTGGGTTTCACGTCCTATCACCATCGATGTGTTTCTATTTTGATATCTTCTATATTTTTCTTGCATTACTAAACGGGTTTAGTATCAATGGAACTTTTCGTAGGAGGAAATAAAAACTTTAACTATAAACTTTTATACATGTGCATTTAAAGTTTATTGAGTTCTACAATATGTATCTCATTTCCTTATACGTTTGGCTAATAGGTTTTTAAGTGCAGTGTCAGGATCTAATTAACAAATGGCGGTGATAGCCCAGTGGCTAAGTATTGTTTAAGTGGCCAAGAATTCTACTCCCCGTAGCGTCCATCAATGCTCCTTCTTTAGTTATGTGCGTTTTACATAATAAATGTTATCTGTTTAATAGTACAGAAGATCACTGGGATTCCACCTACATGCCTTAAATTTCTGCATAATGTTCTCTAAGGCATGTGAAGCCCATCAACCCATAGGCTATCGTGGTGGACTAAGGCCTATCAACCTCTTTGTGAGTCTTCATCCGACCCTGTAGTGGGTCACGAAAGGGCGGGACAATTTATTAATAGATGATGATGATTGATGATGAGATGATTAGTTTTCTGGAAGTATGGTTTCCATAATTTTATCAAGGTTTTTCACTCCTGGTAGACAATCTTTAGACAGTGACTGATCCCATTAATGATTGAATTTGGTTATTCATTACCGAACTCTACTTTGATATAGTATAATATCCTACTCCTATTAAATAAATGCGAAAGTTTGTGAGGATGGATTTTTAAAAACGGCCGAACAGATTTGATATACAGTTAGATTATGGATGAACATGGATAATATTATATACATAAGATACTTTTAACCCCTTAGGATACTTTTATCCATATCTGCGTCGAATTCTTCAGTTTACGTGGACCAAGTCGCGGACGGATGATAGTTTAGTTTCAACATAAAATTTTAATGATATTAACGACGTTGATATAGATTTTAAGTGGTGGTTTCTTGTTGCATTTTGATTAACTGTCTTTCCGGAATGTATAAATAAATAGCGTATAGATCTTGACCATTCTCTTATTGAATCAAATCAAAGTGTGTACCTACATGTTTATGTCAACTATAAGTAGAAACTTAATTCACGTAGTGCATAATAAAGATCTGAATATTTTTTTAATATACTGGGAAGAACAAGCATGTAAATACCATTAGGTGACCTTGAGTTTAATGGTCCCTGCACCCCATGTACGAGCACATCAAGCTTTTATTTGGAATAATAATAATTACATTTGTTTTAAGTTGCATTTTCACTATTAAGCTTACCGGATGACCTAACGTCATAGTTGATCCCGCAGGCTTTATTTTTTGACTATCTATCTAAAATAGGCAAGGTACTGTTACCGAAATTATTAATTCGATTGGATTTTCGATCTAGTTTAAAAAAATGTGATAAAGAACACGTGTTGCTTAGAGTTTTGGGTACTCTGTACAATAGTGTAAATTGCATTCAAATCGGTTCAGACGTTCATGAGATCAGCGTCCAACACACGCAATTAGTAGCTCAAAGTTTTTATAATACCTATGATGATCCTTAACTTATACAAATAACGTAGATACAAAGGATAATACAACCAGAAACATCAAACAAATCAAAAGCCTTAAATTCCATGCAACCTCATTAATCAATCAAAGCTCTGTATACAAACATACGAAGCCTTTTATGAACTTTTTTATTCCCAACGCTTTACATTCGCTTACGTTACCTTGATCTTCGTATAATAAGGTGCTTCTTATCCGAGCTATATAATAGTATTGACGCGGTCTTCAGGCATAGTGGTGCGCGGAGCGTTGACAAAGATAGCAACTGAGGTTTGCTCACTGGCCGCGGTACCAATTTAAAATTAAAATAAAAATAAAAAGCAAAAGCAAAATGTTTTCCCAAAGCCAAATGTTCTCGGTAGGCGTTTTGCTGTGCTGTGTCACTGGTGCCCTTTTTGCGGAAATACGTGAGTTTATTTACATTTTTTCTTTACTTTTCACAAACTGTACGGAAATGATAAAAGTTTTTTTTTTAATTAAAACGATTTGTTCGAAGTTAGGTAATTATTTAAAATTTCGTATATAATTTTGGTTACGGTTGATAAAAATGAGGTGTCACGGTTGTTTTAACATTTTTAATAAATATTATTTACATACTTAAGATTTGATTTAAGATTGAGTTCAAATGATATAAAACGCTGTTATTTTACAAGCTATATACAAACATATTTATTGTAAAATTTGAGAAAAGTTAAGATTATTTAAAAATAAGAAACCTACTCGTATATAGCTAAGTTTAGTTCATTCGGTGAGTGTAATATGGTCTTAATGCCGTTTGTATGTGCCGTTTCAGTATCTAACACAAATTGTCACAAATAGTAATAGATTTAATGATACTTTAAATATGAATGCATCTTCCTCTTTTTTGTATAAAACAAATTTAAGTCGCTTCCCCTGTCCGTCTGTCCCTCTGTACAATTATATCTTTAGAATGAAGCAGTGATTTCGATACGATTTTAACTATCATTCATAAAACTTAATTTTATAAAATTTACTTGGCATTTTTTCATGTTTATCTCTCTCTCTCTCTCTATAAAATTGTCCTGAATTTATTTCCAGCCTAACTGTGATCTAATAGTTTAATAGATTATTTTTTAGTTTCTTAAAAACATTATAAAATACATAAATTAATCGTTTAATGTAAACGAACCTTATTACCTTATACATATTTATGCTTCATGGAAGTAAAGTTCGTGCTCTACCTATGTAATAAGGTATCAAGTTCTTTGGTAATACCGTATGATTACTATGATTAAGATGCTTGATTAAATATATTGTGTATATTAATATAAATAAAATAAAGTAAATTAAATGTACATAAATAATTTTTATATAAAGTTTATACGGTAAATATTATATAAATATTAGTAATAAAAATCTATTCCCAAATCTAAAATCTAGAGAAATTATGAACAGTGAATGCAGTAGAGATTATTGTCAAGAACCATAGTCTGTAAACTCAACTTTGTCTTTGTTCTCATATTTCACTAGTTCATCGCGTATTCTGAAAAAATAATAATACTTAATCTCATATATTAGTGGTGCACACTCGTCATTAACTAAGTTATTTAATAAATTTCATAGCTATAATTCTCAAGGATTTCAAATTAAATGCAAAATTTACAAATACATACGAGTACCAGCAAGAACTATAATTGTGGAGACAAAGTTTGATTAAATCTAGTGAGCTATGTATCTACAAACTATTCCAAGAATTTTATTTAATGCCAGCAATTCATTAGACATTTTTATTACTTGTGAGCGGTGATAGTAATAGAAATTGTCCTTCGAATCAACGGTACCTATGGAAAATACGTTTTTTTAGTTAAGAAATGCTTAAATTCTTTGTCGTTTGTGACGTGTTATTATTCTTCTTTCATCATCTGTCCTCGTTAAAGAATTTAAAACTTACGATCGAATTTCGTCTGTTGAGATTCTCGTGTCTATGTCGAGAACTATGTCTTATGCTCCTCCACGTGAGCCTTACATAGCGATTCTTGGTGATAGTACAGTTTAAGGCTAATAAAATTACTATTCTAGGTTTAACAAGGCCTATTATTTGCTGAGCTCTGTTGTTCTTGGTTAATATGTGGGTACTAAACTTAGTACATAGCTGTAAATGCAACTTAAATTAATTATGTATGCGCATTGTTCGATCATCACTGTTTCTAACTCACCGAGATTTTTATGGCTCTTTATGTAATACTGTCCACCTGTCCACCAACCCGCAGTAGGCCGTGGTGGTCTAAGGCCTACATCCCTCTCATTGTGAGAGGAGACCCGACCATGTAGTAGGTCATTAATGGGTTACTGACATGTCATACTGCTGGGTTGCGATGTCTTTTCATAATAAGGGGAGATCCGGTGTAGGTGCGAGTATATACTCTATCACGCATTGTTCACTGTAAGATATCTGACAACAGAAGAGTTCTAACAAATGCTACATATTAGCTAAAAGGGAATTCTTGAAGGAAAATTTCATCAGCAGGCTCGATAGGTGTTGACCAGATTGAGTTGGCTGTTAAATAAAATCTGGAATTACAACTTTAGATATCCACCCCGATAATTTCGACAAAAGGCTATTTCATATTTAAATCACCATTGCGTAGCAGTTCAGTATCAATAGAAAAAATATTACTATAAAGATACAATGTACGACTGAATCAACAATAGCACAAAGTAACAAATATCAAGCAAGCAGTAATTAAAAGGGATGCTCTTATGTCATACTTAAACCACCTCCCGACGTCTATAAAATATTGAGTGATGTTTACACGGAAATGAGATTGATGCAGATACATATGCCAATCACGTAAAATTTGTCTGTGTGAATGTAATATGATACAGCACCTATAAAGATCTATACAATAAAATAAAGCGATTCGTATACGATTGATAACAAGATAATTGCTGATTTATGATATAGTAGTTTGCAAAATTATAGCCCGAGCTTACCACGGCTATAATATGATCATAAATTGTGATGAACTGGTGTTGTTGGTAGTTTATAAATAACTTCATCCGGGTTCGTTTTAACGAACACATACTCGTATATACCTACACATTTACACAAAATATACACATTTACACATACAAAATATACACATTTATGTGTATATTTTTACTTTGGACAAACTGTGCGAACAGTTTCGCTTGGGAATTTAAAATGTTCAAGAATTTATATTATAGCATAATGACCATAAACAACTTCATTCAGTATATAAGTACCTACTTACTACTGAATTTTGTGCTTGATAGTTTTTTGGTCCTCTATCTGTATCACTTTTGGGCATTTTACTTAGTGAAAATTGTAGGACTCTTAGTTTGTAATTTGGATGTTTGATTATAATATTATTTTTAAGTCTTCTTAAGACCACTGTGTCATTTTTTAAGACTCTTATAATCCAAGACTTTCTCCATTCCCGACCGTATTTTTTTATTAATCGCGTATGAAGCATCCTTTCAATGACAACCAGAAACCTACAATCCATTAAAGCTCAACATGAAACTACAAATACGATGTAATTTTTTTATTATTTTTAAATTAATTATGTACAGTGTCATCCTCCCAATTCACCAGTAACCGTTAATTAAATCCTACAGCGTGGAACTACAAATGACTGTCGTTATTTCCAGCCTCATACATACAAGTGTGCAAGCGGGAGCAGAGTACGATCGACGCGTGCGTGCGGAACTCGATCGAGAGTCTGAGACCCCAGCTGGTGCAGGGTATACCCGAGCTGAACGTGCCCAGCCTCGAGCCCTTCTTCATCCCCGAGGTACGCTTCCTTTTTATCACACTACTGCTATAAATGCGAAAGCTTGTGAGGATGGATGGATGGATGTATCGATAGATGGATGGATAGATGGATGGATAGAGCTTGTGAGGATGGATGGGTAGATGTATGGATAGATGGATGGATGGATGAATGGATAGATGGATAGGTGAAGGGTTGAATAGTTGGATGTTTGTTGCTCTACCAAGCAAAAACGGCTCAACAGATTTACAAGTAGATGACACGTGGTAGGTACAGGCAGATAGATTATAACTTGGATTCTTTTTATCCACATAGGATACAATTTATTTAGTATACTTTTAATAGAAGATGGTATTTTTTAATAATATAACGCTTTACTCTCATAGCCCGACACAAGATTCCCTGTGTCTTGGATGCCATAGATACACACAACACAAAAACATATATTGGGTCTAGGAACAAAAATTTATACTCATCATTCAAATCTCTGCTCCGCTGGGAATCGAACCCAGGACCTACAACGTACTTGCGTTGTATCGTTGCGTGTCTTCACGGAGCTTGCAAAAAAAAACCCGGATAAGTGTAAATAAGTCGAGCTGATTTCTACGATAAAACTGCACATGAGTTTAGACGGTAACAGAGGATCGAACCCACAACTCTCGAAGTCTGGCGTAGACGTTGGATTAACGTAATTATAGTGGGTTAAAACCATTGTACTTGAAAACGGAAGAGCGTAGATAGTTGTAGATACAAATTACGGAAGCTGAATTTTATGTATTACATCTTTGCATTTTTTGTACCAGTTACATAACTATAATTAGGTGACTATGTGACGTGCATATAAGAAGCGGTCAAGTGTGTATCAGACAATACATTTTAGAGGTTCCGCTTTAGCTATGGAGCTTTAACATTTTAAACAGTGTATGAGTATACAAAAAATGAGGTTTTATACATTTTAATAGGACAATGAAGGCCTTGAATCAATAATAGGCCTTTCCAGAGACGGATCACTAAGCCTGAGTGATATTCGCTCAATAGAAAGGTTTGAAGACTGAAGACTCCATACAAGCTATCGTAATCTTCACATCAGAATAACATTCTCGATAACTTGGAAACTAATCAAGACTTGAACAAATAATCGAAAAAATAGTATTTTATGTCGGGAAAAATTGGGTTAGTCCGTAAGTCCACCGACTTTTTAGCTGCATTACCCGCCATCCAGGTCTGCATTTTTGGTGTTCGGATATCACAAATAAGCTCTTATGATCCTTCAAACACTTTTGGACAAATATCTACCAGCTCTCCAGCTATTTATTTATATATACCTACACTAATTTCGAGTTTTTCGTGAAACGCAATTCATTTGAGGATCCCTAAAAACCTAATGATGCTCCATTAGAGCTTTTCTTCAGACACACGGAAGCAACTGAGATTTGTGGTCGCTTTTGTTCATCTCCAAGGCCCCCGTCTAGTGCATCCTTCCTTACTCGCTTTAAAAATAATACTTATTATGTTAACTAAATACATAAACAGTTGGTATTTCCATGTTGTTGTCGCCACTAACATATTTAAAGATGCTTATTGATTAATATGTGATTGTAATTGATTGTGATTCTTTAAGTATTGATTATTTAATAGGCAGAAGGTACGATACCTACTATTTTCTCCTACGTATACTGAACGCATCGTAAGATCGTAGTTTACGGATATTGTACCTAGAGGCAAACATCTTAGTCCACAACAGAATTTCATTGTTAATAGATGTTTGTCAATTTATAATTAAGTTTTAGTCCAGTTATCAAGTACTCTACATGACGAGTTTGGCGCTATTCTTTAGTACGTAGCTCTATATAACTCGAAACAGAATAAATTTAGGAATGTAGAAAATTTCGATAGCGCCACAGGAGTCCTGATTTTTCATTCGGCCAACTCTTATCATGCGGCGAAAGTCGTCCCATTTTGGACCAATCCATAGAGGGACTAAATTTCAAGGTATCTAATTACCTGCCTTATCTGCCTATTCTTTTTTATAAAAAAGATCAGCGTGGTGGAATAAGGTTTCCATCCTATTCATTGTGAAAGAGACTCTACCTTGCAGTGGATCAAACTTTTGTGGGCTGCAAACTATGTGGTGTGGGTAATACTATATGGTGTAATGTTGTAATGTTCTTTCCAGCTGGTGGCAATTAGTGGGACCGACCTGGTGCCACTTCGAGCGTCAGGCAAGGATGTGAAGGTTAGCGGAGCCGGAAACTTCACTATCAAGAGCGTCTCGTGAGTATCAGGACGTCTTTACACTAAACTTATTAAGTGGTAGAGGCATAGTAGCTTGCCTGGCAAGTACTACCTTATCATCGTTCTTAAACCGCTGTAAAGCATTATGTTCTTCATATCTTGTGTTTTGATTGGGGAGACGTTACCAGAGATTAATTTATTTGAGACTAAAATCAGTCCTAATGGGTAGCAACGATTTCTACGCTATTTGAGTTTGAACTTAACATCAGGTGAACTGCATGCTCTGCTCTTTTGCTACTCAATTACTATTACTACAAAAATGATATTTTAAGATAATCGACCATGAAATCTTCAATTTTTAGCGTGGACTTAGAAACGCTGACCATCAAAGCGCGAGTCCGCTTCCCACACCTCCACTTGGACGGCCAGTACAAGGTGGACACCAGAATCCTTATCGTGCCTCTCAACGGACAGGGCCACCTCGTGGCTGATGCTGGTAAGAACCTCTATTTTAATCTATCTCTTTCTATCTTTATTTTAATTATAAGTATGGTCAAATTGTTGAGCTGGCAAGTGGTAATGTGTAATTGCGTATGTTAACGCTAACCTCGAAAACGGCTGAACAGGCTGGGTAACATAAAGGCAATATAATAATATTATTTAAAAAATAATAGGGATCCCTACGATAACACCACTTGAAATAATTATTACGGTAAAAGTATAGTAACAAGTGCTTTGCATATTCAAACAGGTCTATGGCTGCCTGGTCGACTAGTTTATAATATAGTGACGCCTGATATGAGAATTGACGTAAGGATTGTTTGCGTTTAAACTAATGTAGGCGTTTCTTTAAGCGTTCACTTCAGTGAATACTTATCATCAGGCGCTGTCAATGTTGGGGTGATATAATATACAATAGCGCCTGATATGTGTAGAATTGTGATGCGAGGATTGTATGCGTTTAAAGTAATGTAGGCACCGTTTTTGGCTACGATCTGAGTGGCCCAGAGTTTGCCGGTGCACCGCGCGGTGGGCCCTGGGTTCGATTCTCAATTCCCAGTGGAGCAAAGATTTGAATGATGTGTGTAAATTGAGTGTAAATTTCTGTGAAGCCTAGATATTATTATATTAACAGAGGTAGGTACTTACGTAGAAAGGATTTTTCATACGATGGAAAACTAATTACTTCCCAACACAGCAGTGTTAAAGATGAGTTCTGAGTTTGAATTTCTGTTTCTCTTCATCATTTAAACTTAGGATGACTGATTTGTAATGATGACGTTCTTTCTCAATACTATTACCTACTATATCTGGATGATTTTGTGATGCCTACTTATTCAACGCTTGTCCGTTCAGTTAAATGCGACGCCGACTTGCTGATCAAATCGCAAGTGACGCAGAAAGATGGCCACGAATACCTGAAGTTCACCAGCATCGACATCCAGATCGCCATCAAAGACTACAGGATCAGGCTCGAGGGCCTCTTCAATGGAGACAAGGTTCTTGGTAAGTGGGTTTGAATCTGCTAATTGGGTTACTAATAGATCCACAAAAGCTCGTCTCCTTTTGATTGGTGACTCGCTAGGTGGTAGTGTAGTAGCTCGCCTTACCGCCGTCCATTCAACCCGCCACAAAGAAGCATGTTTTTCATGTCTTGTGGTTTAGTTGGGGAGGTTGTCGGAGATATGTTTTATGTTTCAGTTCAGTTAGTAAGGATAGAATTTAGAGCAATTTTTTAACTACCTACTCTCATTTTAAATCCTTGATATGCGTGCGAAGTTACAATTCAATCAGAAAATTTGTTCAATAGTTCTAGGTGTTTTCACTGTACGAAGAATTATTTTAGATACCTACCAAATTGGGAAAGTTAGATTTCTTACTAGGCGAGGTGGTCGTGCCTTAGGAGCAGCCGTGAGATCTTCCTATTACGTCATATCGGGGTTTTCTATATATACCAGTAATGTAGAAAACTTCGATAGCTTGATTTTGATACCTGTGGCGCCGTCTTTTGACGAGTGGTGGAATTCAACACACTAATAAAACCGTGTTTAATTGTCTTTTTCCCTTCAGGTGAAGCCACAAACGCAGCCATCAACGAGAACCGCGGTGAATTCCTGAAGACAATGAAGCCTTACCTCGAGAGGACGGTCGCTAAGCTTCTTCTGGACTCCGCAAACAAGATCGTCAAGGGACGTCCCTTGGACGACCTCCTACCCAAGCCTTGAAGTTGATATTGTTATTTAGTGTTGTGTTTACTTGTAAGGTTATGTTTCCAAACATTTATGCGGAGTGTTGATTAATTTTTGTGATGTTTAAGAATGTTCCACTGTTACTTCCACGGCTGTATCTGCTTACAAGCAGTTGTCGATGTAACGGTTGGTGTCGTCCAGTGGAACGCGGGGTATTTAAATAATTTAATTGTTGATTGATGTTTATGAAGTTTAACTACTTAATTCAATTCGTTTGATTTAGGATAGTATTGCATAAACAGGAAATTAAACAATTGTAAGCAATGGGTATTTAATACATACTCACTTTTACACATTTTATTTTTTTATAAAAAGTTCAAAAGTACATGTTCTTTTTTATATACGTAAAATGTTTGGCAATAATTTAGATTAATTATTTATCTGTTGTACAAAAGTCTATTATGTTTAGACAAAACTTAGATGATACTGAAATATGCTTACCTATTTGTTTAAACTAATGAAGGTTTAAAAACAGTGCGGTAAAGTTGTTTCAAGTTTTGTTTGATATGATTAACGATATTTGTTTGAATGCCAAAGTTTGAATAAAATTTCATAAATCCTAAGGTTCGTTTTATTTCATATTAAACATTTTATGAACTGCATGAATTTTGAGGGACAAATGGTATTTCTATATAGATCGAAGTGTTAGGCAGTGTTTACATGACTTTGTGGTGCCTGGCTAGCTCTCGCCCAGACTCAAATTCTGGGTGCCTTGGTTATCCTCCACCCAATTTCAGATTCTGGGTGCCTTTCCTACCTCCCATCCTGTATAAGGCTTTGGGAACCCAGGCTTAGACTCTAGCCTAGCTCTCATCCGCTCCGCATTCGACTCTATGCGCTTTGGCTACCACCCGCCCAGCATCAGGTTTGAGCGCCTTGGCTACCGCCGACTCAGTACAAAGCCATGAACACCCTGATTACCAACCCGCCCATCATGATCATCTGGGCTCTGGGTGCCTCGGTTACTCCCCGCCCAGCATCAGACTCTGGGCGCCTTGACTACCTCCAACCTAGTATGGGCATTCTGACTACCACCCAGCCAGCCCAGAGTCTGTCTGGGCATCCTGCTGCCGCCTGTCAATCAGAACCATCCCTCCATAGCCATTCTTTCCATCCTTCCTTTCAGCCCTTGGTACTAGCCCGAGCAAAATTTGCGAAATACTTTATCAATTAGTATCAATTCATATTCTACTACGGTCTTTACAATTTCAGTTTATTTCAAGAGCAACAGATAGGAACCTTATATAAATTCGTGAGTAATCTTTTTGTTACGCCTCTAGTCATAATAATGCGTGTTCGACAATTATCTAACGTGACAAACGCATGCAGATGCTATTACAATTATTATTACAAAACATTGTCGACAAAAATAATGCAAGTTGGAACCAATTAACCTTATTTAATTGATTGCTGCATATTTTGCGTGACGCAAGCTGCCCGAGGTGCCATGCTACTCGTATATGTTCTTTTTAGAAAATGACATAAACATAAATGGCTATAAAAATTAATACGAGTATCTATAGGTTCTATAGAGTCCACATCCCGCATACTCGTTTGCGATACAGTTTTGTACAAATAATTTCAAAGAAGAATTGCATCAGGCTGCAATCAATTTTAATCCTGGGCACATACTGGTATCATTCGTCACAACAGAAGAAACCCAGATATGTAAGATCAAATTCCATAAAGATGAATAAATGTATAAGCGGTGGGAGCCCAATGGGTTAGGATTGGGCCTCTTATTCGAGGATTCGAATGTTAGTGGCACGCACGACTTTCTTAAAGTATATTATTATTATTAAACGGGTATTTTATAAAGTTCCCGTTTTAGGAAAACATCGTGTTGGAACTTAAATGTGAAGTCTACCAATCCGCATTAGGTCAGCCGTGGACTTTATTATTCTCATTGTGAGAGGAGACCCGACACTGAATTAACGTTCAGAAGAAGAAGAAGATGAAATAAACAGGGATGGAGATTACAAGAAGGTTAAAGATTGGAGATGACTAGATAATAAGGAAAAACCGTACCGGAAAAAGCTCTTTTGATTCTAAAGCAACTCAAACCGAAGGAACTGCTAGTCTAATAAATTCTTTCCCTCCAAAGTTCATTGGTTCAGCAATCGCCAACCTTGACGATCGAGGTCTATCGATATCTAATCACTTAATAGCGGATCCTCTATCCGTCTATTCCTTCATTCCACATCCTACTGACCATCCGCCCAGAGCGGTAACCGCTGTCGGTTGAGAAATGAGGCAACTCAGCTTGTCCTGTGGCAAAAGCGAGAATTTTTATGTAATATTAGCTGTGCATTGTTTTTTCTCACCAAAAACCTCAGTTACTTTAAGTTTGGAAGTAACCAAACCACTTTCTGCTTATACGTGAAGCGCAAAATTTTTCGTGCAATATACAGCCACACAATTAAAGTTTATACAAAAATAATGCACAATAATAATATTTTTAAATAAAATGTATTAGAAATACACGAAATTCTAAAAAAAAACACGTCACACTAACAACCATAACTTTAAGTGCTTTGAGACACATAGGCAAAAATGAAGTGTACGACATTCCGTTACGTGTCAAATTCAAATTTCAATAATAGTCGAATTTCCACTACTTGGCGATCCCTAGTATGTATAAATGCTAGCTACGCCACGAGTGGTATATGGCATTTTCCGTTTCCACCAGCGAGCGGCGGTGAAGCAACCGTGGTCAAGGCGAGCCGCCACTCGACGCAGGGATTGCCAATGGTGGAATAAGATCTAATGACGATTCCATATTTGCGTCACTTATTAGCAGTTTCATTGATGGACGAAATTTTAGGGAGAAACTTTACAGACTGATAGAAAACAAACTTAAAATTTACTTTTCTGAAAGTAAACAGAAACAGCTGAGAGCAATAAGTAGATAAGAAAGCTAAGAGGCTTAATAATGTAATAATGGAAAATGATTGTGTGAGAGAAACAGAATGACAAACGATTGGAGGAAAATTTGGAAAAATAACATAATTCTAATTAACAGGGTGAGCCCTTGCTTAAGTTAGAGACCCAAAAATAAGTTGGTTAATTATCTGGTTCCAACCTAGCAGAGAATTCTGTGCCATGTTACCATTAAAAGCATTAGAAACACCCATATAGAAGACCACTAATTAATAGAAATAGTTCCTATTATAGTAAAGTCATTGAAGTGAAATGAATAAGGTAAGGATATAAAATGTAGCCAAGAATAGTAGGTATATATTATGTATGTCCTAGTTATGCGAGGACAATGTGTAAGATTTCCATGATTTACTTATTATATACATACCTACGTATATGAGAAACGTTAAAGTAACATTACATAATGATAAAATTGAATGTTAAAAAATACCAATAAAAGAATTTACATCAGTGCAGGATATGTAGTGCTCAGGACGTCCAAAATTTCAGTTACAATAGTAAATGAAATTTTGGAGTAGAGAGTAGAAACCTTTATAAATAAATCAATTCATTTCACATTTCTGAGCTCGTCAATTTAGAAGAAATTTCATTTTCTATGTTAAAATTCATTTATCGATTCAAGAGACCACAAAACCGAACCGAACAGCGAAAACAAAACCCGATATCAAAGATATTCGCAACGCAGTAAACATACTGACTTGACACACAAACTCTTAAAATTTCGCCACCGCAACCTGTATAATGCGCAACACGTGAAGTTGATCTTAAGTGCAGTTACATTGCACACGAGCTATGCGATCGAGTACGAAGGCGCGATGATCATTGAACCACGGACACACGTGCTACCAGAGGATGGAGTCGAATCACTAGTTTTCCACGGGAAGTTACTGTTCTCCCGTCTCGTTTCTTTCACCGTTCAGTGACGGAGGATTGATCGGCTTTCATCCAGAATAGAAGGGCTGGCCGTTCACATGTCCTTAGCCGGGTGGTAGAGTGGTGGATGATCGAGTGCGCAGTGCCGGCTCACACCGCGCCACGGCTGGCCGAGACCAACCCGAGCTCGTCGGTTCAAACGAGTGATTTTGCGAAACATTTATTTATGCGTTCTTGTGCAACTGTCGACATGCTGACTCCCGCGGCGCTGTTGTTGGCGCTGCATTTTGCAGCTGCTGAAATACGTAAGTGCATGCTGTCGCTTAATTAGTGTTTTTGTTGAACCGTTCTTCACTCGCCGTATAACTACTAAGGTCTCTAAACTAAATGACTCTTTTGCATCCAGTGTTTGAAAAGGTTCAAATACTGGATGTATAAGTGGCCAATAACTTTTAACAAACCACAAGAAATCCATAGGTTATTTAATTTTATCAGTTATTACACGTAAAAATTATTACAAAAATTATTATAAGTAAACCATACAATCGTCCGTTAAATTTGAAAAAAGTATTAGTCAACGCTTTGAGTTTCCTATTTGCAATTGATATCTTTACAGCACCAAACACTTTCTTCCTATGTAACTTAAAACTAGGGATTCTCTTCCTTCCTTATACTCACAAGGTGTATGTTACTCCAAGTCTTAACTTTATTTGAAAACAACAAAAAAGAGAGACTCAAAGAGAAGTCCAGCGAAGTGGACTAAGAAATTATAATGACAATGTATGCTTCTATTTTATATAAATTGTTGTTGTTGTACCTAAATACATTAAATAGACTAGTAATATTAATAAAGAGACCCGCTCCTGCACTATGGGTTGGACATATTTAAACGTTAGGATATACACTACTGTGTCAATTAATACAGGGCTACGACTGCTACGAGTAACTTTTTACGAGGAAATGTTTAAAAGCTAGCTAAGCCTCTATTAATGAGAAAATGTTAGTTGATGAAGTAAACTCTTGTGTTAGTAAATAGTAGGTGAGTAACAACGTGAGACATTGATGTTTTTATCACTACTCTTAGCGAAACATTGCCGAATTGTGACACAATGGGTACTGTATGTTAAACATTTATTTAGTAATACGGTATTGAAACTATTGAGGAGATAGCTCTCGCCGTTCTTATAACTCGCCGTGAAATAGGCTGACTTCTACGTTTCGTTTGGAGAGATGTGGTTGGCATGGATACAAATTTTAGTGCTAAATGAAAACATTAAGTCATATACCTATACCGATAGTTTATAGGTGGAAGAGATTTAGTAAGTCGCCCTGGGGGATTAACCACCGCCCTTTTAATCCTCTGTGACGCTGAAAATTTCTACATATCTCGTGTTTTAGTTGGGGAAGCAGATATGGGTTGCCAGAGATACTCGATTTGAGGCGAACATCTTGTGTTGTCCTCATAAGTAGCTACACACTCACGTATGCCCTCATATGAGATTAATTTCTGTTCTATTTGTGGTTTGACGTGGATGTCCATGAGATGCGATGAACACTTAACGAAAGAGAAGTAGTCACGTGAATCTTAACAAACACTTCTTTTCGGTCTTCTTATTTCCGTGGTTTTCCCATTTGCACCATGTAATTTTTAATGCGCATGATAACCGTGGTGGTGAAGAATTTTGAAGAGAATACAAGGCCTCCTTCATTGCCCGTATAAAGTCAAACCCAATTTTTTTTTAATGTAGATTGAAATGTTCGACTTAGTCTTTAACTTATATGTTAACTTTAATTATGTAGCTGTAAAAATGAGGGGAATTCGCAGGTAAAATTGCCAAAAATAATTGTTCTACACACAGTTGATATTGAAATTGTTGCAGAGAAAATTATATCACCCAAAATGACAATACAAATAAAATCTGTGCTCCGATCATTATTTCAACATTGCCATAATCGTACGAACGTTTTCATCACATATTGCAAAATATTCATAAATATACGCGTATCAAATTGTATCACAATTTATACGTTCCGAAAATGACACGAAAATGCCGTTATTGCTGTTCGGAATGAATACAAACAATTTACTATAATGTTTATAGCATTACGTACGAAACGTAAGTTGTAATAATGATTAAGAGTTTGCATGACGCTCTGACGAAATATTAAGTTGTTACAAAAAAAAGAGATGGTGCTGTTTAATGTGTACTAAATCACGGTATCAAAGTTTTTTTAATCTAGTAGTTGACAGAATTTTAAATATACTACGCTGCTATAGTCTTATACTAAGACGTAGCGATGGCCAATACACCAAAAATACCCTAGAAACGAAAGTAGAAGTACTCTAGAAAGTAAAGCGATTCAGCAACAAATTGGACAAATTTACAAACAAAGTAATACTTTAAAAACGGCAAATTAATCATTTGTTTTTAATCGATAGTTTAAATCATAATGAATTTAAATTTAAGGTTTGTTTGTAAACAACATACGAAAGTAGAACGCTACGTTTAAAACGATATTACGAAGGGATGACATAATTCGGCTGGACCTGTTTTCATTCAACATTCAAACGGGAATTGCGACTAGTTGTGTAACTCTGACACATAAAAATACTGTGGTAAATTCATATAGTGCCGTTTCTAGTTTAAAATATTATAATAAATGTGTCTTTTTGAATCCAAATATCTAGATCTTGAATCTGCTATTTTGAAAAAAGAAAGAAAGAAAGAAATTCATTTATTTCATCTACCAATATGTATAAAAGATGCAAACGAAGATATTAATATTAATAAAAAAGAATTACAAGCTGAAGAAAATGTTGCTTGTTATAAATATAAGGGTACAACAGCAGGCAAAACTACAGTGGATTTTCAGTGCACTTTGCATCGTTTGGATGGGTTGGATTAGATGGCTAGGATTGATAGGTTGGCTTAGGATGGCTTCTAGTTAGTTTTTCTTGATCATACCACCCAGTCCATAATCTTTTTCATCGGACAGTAGTCAAACTTTTATATTTTAATTTTTAAATTGCAAACCTGTGTAAAGGTGGTAAAGGTGAATATGGATAGATTAAAATGCCCTGTAAAACCTTAAAATAACCCATATTCGTCCAAATAAATGTATTTCATTTTTATTTTTAACTGGTTGAAGGACTATTATTATAACGTTTGAAATCCTTGAAGATTCTTACGTTTATTAAGGTACGTAAGGTTTTTGTCTAGCTGTTAGAATGATCGAGAAAACATCAATATTCATTGTCGGGGCAATGGGTGATGTTGTGTTGTGTGTAACGTTGTCGTTGCATCATTTCACTGGTGTTGTGGAGCCAACGACCTGCGAATATCAAGGGCCGTTTATTACTTAGTATTATTCAAATCTTTTGTGCAATGATTGCCTAGCTGATTTGAACTTCGACCTTCTACGGTGGTTCGAGCTTAAGTAAATTATGTCCATGCATCGAAATTTTTTCGGAAAGATATAGATACCCTAGAAAACAAAAGTTATGCAGTTCAAATATTAAGATTTTAGGCTGACTTTCCAAATAAAAAGGCAAAAATAGAGGGCTTATGTTTTAAAATGAAAAAATATCTATGCCTCGGGGCCTTCTCTTTCAGAAAGGTAAAGATAATGGTTCACATTAATACGATTTTAAGATTAAGAAATAAAATAAGAATTCAGTGATTAAAAAGTTTGAAATGAAACAATACATATTTTATGTATCTACATAGGCGCGTTTTTAAATTCCGAATTTTTAGAGATTGTACATCGCAAATCGTACTAATCTATAGAATAGATTTGTCGCAAATATTACTTCCATGAACGCCGTTTCCATGATAAGAATCATATAGGTACCTATTGTGTTAAAACTGTTATAACTAATTAAAGATTAGAATTCATATTTTATTATAAAAAATATTTTTATTATTTTTCAGCGTCCTACATCAAAGTGTGTCAGCGAAATGACCCCAACGTAGACAAATGCATAAAAGACTCGGTGGACGAACTGCGACCAAAGATGATTAAGGTAATTCTACAGCCTACTTTTTATCATAATATTATAAGAATACTTATGGAGCCTATCTCCATAAGGTACCTAGATACTGTTCTATCCTTACGGTCTTTAGGAAAGTTCCATAGAAGATCGTCTCGGTCGAGATCTCAACTAAATACATAACATTATTTTTTAACAACCTCTTATTTTATGTACATGAATAGGGATATTTTATAACTTTCATTAGGCCGTTTGTTTATGCAAGTTACTTTTAAAAATAAGTTTATAGTTTTGGTACAATTTAAAATAAATACACATTTTGGTTATCACATTTTTAATTTACTGCAAAAACCGCTAATTAATTTTGATCTTAAAATGGTTATGTTATGTTTAACATCTAGTTAAAACACCTACAGTTACTTATATTTGGATTAACTATTCGTTTGGGTTATTTGAAATGTTTATGTTCACTATAGCTTGTCCGTTATTAGCGGCTTCTGCCGTGGTGCTGTTGCGAGAGTCCGGTTCAGGCCTAGGTTCAGGTTTGGACTCTGGTTGTGATTCAGGCGGAGTTTCAGGTCTAGGTGCTGGCTTTGCAGCAGGCTTTGGTTCAGGTTTTGGTTCTGGTTTCATTTCTGGTTTAGTTTCGGGTTTCAGTTCTTGTTTAGTTTCAGGTTTTGGTTCTGGTTGAGCTTCGGGTTTCAGTTCTGGTTGAGTTTCGGGTTTCGGTTCTGGGTTAGTTTGGGGGTTCGGTGCTGGCATTGGTTCAGGTTTCGTTTCAGGTTTTGGTGCTGGTTTAGATGCAGGTTTCGGTGATGGCTTTGGCGCAGGCTTCGAACCTGTAGACTTTATGTTGCTTTCAGCAGATGATTGCGCAGTAGACCTAGAGTTATCTTCTACGAAAATATCTTCAGTGTTTCCAGAATTGCCATTGGCGTCTTGAGTGAATGCACTAATAAGCTCAGTGTTAGAAGCAGCTGCCGAGGATGCTGATGCAGCTGATGTCTGATGACCGCCGTTTTTACTGGTGGTTGATGCCTTTGAGCCACTAGAGCCAAATGCTGATGTAGAGTCTTGAACAACAACTATGGTTCCGTCGTTTGTTGATGTAGATGGCATAGTATTTTCACGGGTATCTCTGTTATCGTTTTGGGTTTGTCCTGGTTGGTTTCGACTTAGATTAATGATAATGTTTGTTCGTACAGGAGTACCTCCGCTGATAGGCCGTGGTAGAGGACTTTGATCTTTAGCGATACATTTGTTGCACCTCGATCCACTGCACATGAAGCATTCTCCAGGAGATTTTCCACCTCTGTAAGGGACGGGTACAAATTTGACAGGGCTCACTTCGTTTGGGTATTTAAGTTTGATGTTAGTTCTCGGGGGAATCCTTAACTGCACCACGGTGTTGCGGCGATTGCAGCTTCTGGCGTGAGATCCGCCATACTGAAACGAAAGATAATATTATTTGCTTTGTATTAGATATTAAACGGACATTTAATGGTAATATTCGACATTGCGATTATTAGCACTAAATTACGTTTCTTTTCTTACAGAGAACTGAATTGATTCTGTTTTTAATTGGACTGTTGTCTAAATCACCAAGAAAACTCATTTTATAAGTTTTCACTTCTGCCGGTACTCCCGGACTGCAACCCGTTGTTTTTTTGTTTACAAGCCGAGGATAGTAAATGTCTGCACTGTACTGCAAATATTGTTACTTTTTTATTGAGTATAGTTCATATCTACTGAGTCCTATTCAATTATCATTGATATAATACCATCGCTTCGTAAGCACAAAGGAACTCATTACAACTAGTGCATTAATGCTTGCTAATTTTTATATACGCTTAAAATCAATTTTATCCTATATATGTACTATCATAAATGCGAAAATTTGTATGGATGAATGGATGGATGTTTGTTACTCTTTCACGCAATAACGGCTGAACAGACTTGGATTTAATTTGGTACACAGGTAGATTATAACCTAGATTGACATAAAGGATCAATTTCCTAAGAATTGGACCCAGAGAGAGATAAAAAGTTGACTATATCGTATATAAACAAAAAGATTTGTTATAGCTTTCTCACCTGAAGCAACAGCACGAAAGCTCCAATTAGAGCAACTTGAAACCACTTCATCCTTCTGCGTGTAACTGCAGCAGATCATGGAATTCAGGTTATATATCCAACGCCACTGAATATATCGTGTCTTTGTCATCCGAACATATTCATTACCGAGTATTATCAATAACTCATTGAGCACGTAGCTTTTACTCTAATTATTTTTCTTCGATAGCAGCGAAGAAGGTGTTAACTAAACAAGAAAATTGGATCCGGTTTTACCTACAGTATAATGTCTAAAGATGACTGTTGCCATTTTTTTCTACGTACATTATAATACTAATAAAAAATAACACTACATACACTAGAGTTCCCAGGTACGACTCCACGTGCCACAGAATGCACAAATTCTTATTTTAAAAAAATGAATTGAATACATGAAATTCACCAAAAAACACGCCATGCATAAATATGAGTACTTTGACGTGAACACATAGACAAACATGACATGTACGTACATCCCGTTATATCTCGAATACAAATTTCAATCAATTAAAGTCGAATTTCGACTACTTGGTCTAGTTTTAATTATAACTAAAGGCTAGTTTAGATTGGCTTCTGCCTCGCTTCCGGCTTCTGCTGTGTCAGTGCCACGAGGTTCGCCCTCAACTGATGCTTCAGCCTCACTAGAAGCTTCGGCTACCGCTTGGCCGTTCACTTTGTCACTTTGTTCACGTTTAGCACTTGCAGTGACCTCAGGTTCTGGCTCTGGTTTAACTTCGGGTTTTGGCTCTGGTTTAGTTTCGGGCTTCGGCTCTGGTTTAGTTTCGAGTTTTGGTTCTGGTTTATGTTCAGGTTTTAACTCTGGATTAGTTTCGGGCTTCAGCTCTGGTTTAGGTTCAGGTTTTGGCTCTGGATTATTTTCTTGTTTTGGCTCTGGTTTAGTTTCAGGCTTTGGCTCCGGTTTATTTTCGGACTTCGGCTCTGGTTTAGGTTCAGGTTTTGGCTCTGGCTCAGGTTCAGGTCTTGGTTCTTGTTTAGGTTCGGGTTCTGGCTCTGGTTTAACTTCGGGCTTCAGCTCTGGTTTAGTTTCGGGCTTCGGCTCTGGTTTAGGTTCAGGTTTTGGCTCTGGCTCAGGTTCAGGTCTTGGTTCTGGTTTAGATTCAGGTTTTGGCTCTGGTTTAGTTTCGGGCTTCGGCTCTGGTTTAGGTTCAGGTTTTGGCTCTGGCTCAGGTTCAGGTCTTGGTTCTGGTTTAGGTTCGGGTTTTGGCTCTGGTTTAGTTTCGGGCTTCGGCTCTGGTTTAGGTTCAGGTTTGGGCTCTGGCTCAGGTTCAGGTTTTGGTTCTGGTTTAGGTTCAGGTCTTGGTTCTGGTTTAGGTTCAGGTTTTGGTTCTGGTTTAGGTTCAGGTTTTGGCTCAGGTTCAGGTTTAGGTTCAGGTTTTGGCTCTGGCTCAGGTTCAGGTCTTGATTCTGGTTTAGGTTCAGGTTTTGGCTCTGGCTCAGGTTCAGGTTTTGGTTCTGGTTTAGGTTCAGGTTTTGGCTCTGGCTCAGGTTCAGGTCTTGATTCTGGTTTAGGTTCAGGTTTTGGCTCTGGCTCAGGTTCAGGTTTTGGTTCTGGTTTAGGTTCAGGTTTTGGCTCTGGCTCAGGTTCAGGTCTTGGTTCTGGTTTAGGTTCAGGTTTTGGTTCTGGTTTAGTTTCAGGTTTTGGCTCTGGTTTAGGTTCAGGTTTTGGCTCTGGTTTAGGTTCAGGTTTTGGCTCTGGATTGATTTCGGGCTTCGGCTCTGGTTTAGTTTCTGGTTTTGGCTCTGGTTTAGGTTCAGGTTTTGGCTCTGGTTTAGGTTCAGGTTTTGGCTCTGATTTAGGTTCAGGTTTTGGCTCTGGCTCAGGTTCAGGTCTTAGTTCTGGTTTAGGTTCGGGTTGTGGCTCTGGTTTAGTTTCGGGCTTCGGCTCTGGTTTAGTTTCAGGTTTTGGCTCTGGTTTAGGTTCAGGTTTTGGCTCTGGATTGATTTCGGGCTTCGGCTCTGGTTTAGTTTCTGGTTTTGGCTCTGGTTTAGGTTCAGGTTTTGGCTCTGGTTTAGGTTCAGGTTTTGGCTCTGATTTAGGTTCAGGTTTTGGCTCTGGCTCAGGTTCAGGTCTTGGTTCTGGTTTAGTTCCAGGTTTTGGCTCAGGTTCGGTTTCAGGTCCGTCTTTTGATGGGCCTCTAGGTGACTTCTTATTTCCGCGCGTGTTTGTTTTATCTTTTTTGTTATTTTTATAAGCATCTTCTTGTCCAGGTTTCTTCCGGCTCAGATTAATAATTATGTTCGTTCGTACTTGATTCCCATCGCTTGACGATTGCGAAGTATTTTTATCTTTTGCCTTACATTTGTTACATCTTGAAATGCTGCATTTGCAGCAGTCTCCGGAAGATTTGACTCTCTTGTAAGGGTATGGTTCAAATTTCACCGGGTCCACTTTGGATTTGGGTGGATATTTGATTGTGATGTTAGTTTTCCCAGGAATGCTTATGTGCACAACAGTGTTGCGGTTATTGCAACTTCTAGCGTGAGATTCGCCATACTGAAAATAAAGATGTTCAAGATTAATTAATGATGGATATAATATTAATAGATAAATTATTACAAGATATAATTATTAACCAACTTCAAAGAAAAGAAGATGGCTCTTAGGTTACTGTTTGATTGCACAATGATTTATATATTACCCATTTAAAGGATGTACACCATTTGCAAAAATGGCAAAATTACCTAGATAAATTAAATAACAATAGATTTCCTATTGTAAACGTCATTCATTAGTATGTTACATGTCTATTCAAAACTGCGTAAGTTCACGCTCATGGCACTGGTAAATTCTATTGAATTTAGATTTTAGCAGAAACTTAGAGACAGTTATTTGTTGAAAATGGGTTGTAATTAGAAAGTTTCTCGTACCTGAAGCATCAGCACGGAAGCTGCAATCAGGACAACTTGACACCACCCCATCCTCAGTTGTGCGTATGATTGCAGAGGATCATACGAGTCATGTTATATATCCAAAGGCTTTGCGTACGCGTCCTAGTCATTCATTGTTAACTATTATCAATTATTCATAGAGCACGTAGTTTTTAGTCTAGTTGTTTTTTCTATGATAGCAGCCAGCCAGGTGTTTTCTAAACAACAAATTTTAATCCTGTTTTATGTATGTAAGTACCGTTTTCGGATAAAACTATCGCGTTTTTGAGTTTATGACGCATTTTATTACATTTATCTTCTGGATGTTTCATAATTGGTGACTAGGCGTAGAGAATATATTAGCGCGAATAGGCATTTTTCATAGGTTTGAGACGATCGGAATCTGTAGGTCTGTTTTTAACACTTACAAATTCAAAAAAACGAAACATTGGCTGAATTGTCCACATTTTTTTTATATTTAAATATAAACAAAACTTTATGTAGCGTGCTTAAAGCTGGTACTTCCTTCCTAACGCATTATAGGTCCTACAATAAATGCACGAATACGGAACGAACCGTGCCTAATGCAATTGACACTATCGAGGTTAACATTGCACAATTTGACGAATTACCTAACAAAAGGTTGATTTCACGTAAATTGCCATAATAGGATATCCTCTTACTTTTAACGCCGTAATTATAATAACCGCTCCACAACAACCTGTACCACGCAATTGTCGGTAAGTTACACTTGTACGATACAGTATCTTGGGTATCAAATTTCGTAACCCTTTCCTTTATTATGCGTTGAAGTGTGAAGCGCCTACAGCCCTGCGTTACGTTCATATTCGTGCAAAAAACGTTTTTTGCAACGTGCAAAAAAAGGTAACCAACTTCTGACCGCTTGTCACGATTTATAATGCTTGCTTCGGTGTTTAGAAAGGCACGTTATAGCATCGGTCCCTGACTGTTATCAATAGATATCAGTCGTCAAAGCTTATCGGAGGCAACAGTTGATCCATCATACCACTTTGTTCCATAGGTTGTTGATACAAATAAAACAATACAATGTTTTTTAGGGTGGTGCAAGTTATCTTATTGTACACGCAGACAGATTATAAAATTATTATGAAGTAGCTAAATAATTCCTACCTAGTTTGCAAGAAAAATAGTGCATCTTGCTATTGTTCGTAATGCTTATTATTATCTTAATGTAGTTTCCGAATGGTTTGTTTATAACGATTGGAAGATAGAACGAGTTCATAGGAGACATGAACCGATTGTAGAAAAGACGTTTTGTTACAATTATTTCTTTTGTTTTTAATTGTTTTGTTTTCTTTGGAATTTATAACTACTGGTATTATTTCTTTTTTGTATTTTTGTCTTCTTTTTTAAATTTAGGGCGTAATAGCTAATAAGTGAGCAAACATTTTTCAAGAAGTGTTTAAGGCATCATAAATTAATATTTTAAGTAAGAGATTATTTGTAATATCATACAAAAGTTATCAGATCTGGCGCGTATTGTAAATAGTGATGAACGAAAGAATTTTTCGCTTAATTGTTTGAGTGATTTAAATGTCACTATAAAGAATCAGAGTCAGAGTCGACTGAGGACTCTGCTACGATTATAAATGTAATTAATTATGGTTGCGATGATGAATGGATGGATGTTTGTTACTATTTTAGGCAAAAATGGCAGCAGCAAAACAGCTTTGGATGAAATTTGGTAGAAAGATAGATTATAATCTGCATAATCATATAGGATATTTATTATCTCTCTCTGGGTTAAATTATTAAGATGTTCGCCCTCTACTGCAGATCACTAAAGGGTTACACAGAAATAATCAAGCACAAACTCTGCCCATTACATAAGAAGATGGCGACATCATTGCTAGTCTGTTTACTCCGAAAATAAACCAATTCATTTCGAAACATTTCTTATTACACGAATTAAAGAAACGTAACCGTCGATACAAACAGCGGCCGCTGAAGCCCATTGAAAATATTTGCGGGTAAATTGGAAAGTATGTCAATGTCACATTTCAACACTACACAGGACAGGTATGTCAAGATGAGACATGGGTTTGACAAACAAACTTCGTTTAACTTGTTGAATGGCATTAACACGTCCTTTCCTCTAATGTTTGGTCTACTATTTGTTGACCTAAGGTGGGGAGTTATATTTAATTCTATTTATACGTGAAACGAAAATGTTGGTACAATTTACAACTCGAAATCTAATCTACATGAATTTCATCAATAAAACACGCCACTACCATAAGTTTGAGTACTTTGACATGTACACATAAACAGTAACAGTAAAACGCGTAACGGATGATGTTGTACGTACCATACATTAAGTTAAAAAAAATTGTGTCATATTGTGTACACGTGTTAAATTTTTATTTCAATAAATTATAGTCAAATTTCGACTACTTGGCGATCTATAGTTGTTCTAATTTTTTCTTTAGAGCCAAGCCAAGATAAAATGATAAATGATAATTATAAGAGTGAAATGATGAAACATTTTGCGTTATTACATTGAAAGTTTGATTTATTTTCGTTACTCCTAGTTTATCCATCTGCCCATTAATATATTATTTAGTATTATTATTTACTTCTTGCGCACCCTACCTTTATATGGTATTTCTTCTTTGGGTAACTTCTTTGGGTTTCGGGTAATGCTGAGGATCCCGCTAGTGATGTGCACTCAACCGGATTTTAGTTTTATACTTCTAGTATATATATTACCTACATTTCTTTTTATTTCAATTTTGTATGTGTGCTTTCCGCAAATAAACTATTTTTCTTTCTTACTTTCTTTCTTTCTTAACTCTTACCTTAATGGTTAAAATAAATAAATAGATAAAGTTAGCTCCTTCTCACACGTCTGTTAACATCATATCCTCAGGGTATCCCAGAGCTGGACGTGCCGGGCATCGAACCGCTGTCGTTGGGCCAGATCGCCCTGGCGAGAGGTCCCCAGGGCGCCAAGCTGACGGCCGTGGTCAATGACGTGAAGGTCCGGGGACCTAGCAACTTCATCATCGAGGAGCTCAAGTAAGTATTTTTTGACGTGAAAGGTTTTTAAAGTCGTTACCATAGGGTACCGACTACGTTGGATCGACACGTAATGCATATTGTATGTAGTGAGAGGATTAGGCTCTATATATCCCGTTGTTGAGGGTATAGATGCACAATTAAACACAATGCTCTTGAGGGAATAATGATTAATACAGCGAAAACATGTTTTGTTGCCAATCTTAAGGAAATGTTAATTATTTAATTGGTAGTGTTTGTCATTTATAAATATTAAACTGAACGAATGCTTACGTGGGTAATCTACTTATTCATAATACCTAATGCTAATGTTTATGTCATTCGCCTGACATCATCCTTTGTAGAATGGTTCATTTAACCATTCTACATTCTACAAATTCTATTAATTGCTTATTTTTAAGTGATATTTTTTAATTATAAGATTAAAAAAACAGATAATATCGTAATTAATTGATTGACCGTGTCTGGCAAGGATCATAATTTTTTTTAAACTAATCATCTAAAAATTATGTACCTATACGTACTTTGTTTCCTCAATTAAGGGATGCGAATCCCTCAATTACTTTTCAATGGGCTAAATAATTGACGGCCGAATGAGATTGATGACAGGGCATTTGACACAAATGGTTTTAAAAAAGGAACGGAAGCGCGCGAAAGTAAAAGAAATTCTGCTTACCAATGCGAATGCGCGCTTGCAAAATAATTACACAATTTTTATGATAATAATAAATTCGCTCCTTTAAAACAATAACTTTAAGTATCAAGTAAGCTTTAATTTTATACGTTTTCCATAAAGTGTTCATTAAACATTCCAGGTCGGATCTGGACAACAATCGCTTTGACTTCAAGCTGTTGTTGCCGCGGCTGGACTTCAGCGGCAAGTACAAGATGGACATCCAGGTGTTGCTACTGAGGCTGCAGGGAAGAGGGAACATCACTGGACATTTTAGTGCGTAGCGTTTATTTTATTTATGGAGAGAGCTATGCTTGGTAGGTATTTCTCTACGAGACAAAATCAGAAGTGATGAAATCCGTAGAAGAACGACCGACATAGCTCTCAAAGGTTGCAAATTAAAGTGGCAATGGGCTGGCCACGTCGTTCGCAGGACTGACAACCGATGGGGAAAAAAGTTCCTCGAATGGCGACCACGTTTAGGCAAAGGAGCACAGGCCATCCTCCGACCAGGTGGACTGATGACCTGAAGAAGGCAGCGGGAAACCGTTGGATTCAGAACGCCCAGGACCGGGCGGAGTGGCGTCGATTAGGGGAGGCCCAGTCCAGCAGTGGACTGCCAAGGGCTGGAAGGAAGGAGGAAGGAAGGTTTATTTTATTTAATGCTACCAAGAAAAAATGTTTTGGCTATCTGATTTTAAGTCGTAATACAGTGCAGTATAGCAATACAACCCAATAATAACGTACATCATTATTTAAAATTATATCTGATTTCTTAATAACTTTATTTTTTTTAAAGAGGTTTCTCAATTTACCTATTACAGTTAACTACGCCTGCAACGTGACGATGCGAGGGCACAAGGAGAAGCGAGGCGATGACGAGTTCCTGACCTTCGACCCCTTCAAGGTCAAGCTGCGTGTTGGTCAGTCATCCATCTACCTGACCAACCTCTTCGACGGAGACCCAGTCCTCGGACCAGCCACCAACAGGATCATCAACGAAAATTCCCAAGTGTTTCTTCAAGAAATCAGTCCCGTATTAGAACGCAGTCTTGCGGATTTGTTCACGGAAATGGCGAACAAAATAACATCAAAATTCACTTATAAGGAGTTGTTTCCCTGATAGAAATAAGATTAGTTTAGATTAGTGGCGTAACTGTAACCGCTGAGGCCCGTGGTAAACTTGTAGGATGGGAAGAAAGCATAATTTACAATGACGAACACAACGAAATAAAATTTTGTTATTAATGTTCTCATGTAAGAAATAAATGGCTATAAACCTAAACCTAAGCAGGGGCCCTCGCTGACAAGAAACTAACCCAAAGGTACTGTTTCATTTCAATTTCGTCGTAAAATGTGGACATGCAAACGTTAATATATTTTTAGAAAATTTTATTTTAAACGTCATGAATTAAAAAATACATTAACCGTTCTTGAATTACTTTAATCTTCCTTCTGGATTTCGGACTATGATCAATATTTAATATGGCAATGAATACATTTTCTGAAGTAAAAATATTCGGGAAGTGTGACCTTCTAGGATAGCGGTCACCTGTGGCATTTATCCCACCATATCAATGAATTACCTAATGTCGATGTCAGTTATCCCATGCTGGTGGCTCATAATCCCATAGCCCCTTCAAGGGGCCCTTTTCATCGGGGTCCGAGGCGTTATGCCTGCTACGTCATTATTATGTTACGCCACTAAAAAGAATACGTTAGGTTTACTTCTGGGAGAGTGTGTGATGCTCTATGATTTAGAGTGTTAGACTATCGGTGATCTAGTGATAAGGTGTAAAATTTTGCAATGTGATAGTAATTATTTTAAATGGACGTTAGATTTGAATGTGATTGGAAGCTTAGTATTTGGGAACAAGTTTGGACTAGAGGTGTATACTTCGAGTTTGAAAATTTATAAAATAAAAGGAAGAAATAAATAAAAAAAGCCAAGCAGGGCTTTGAATAGCCGTCGATTGAAATTTATCTTCGGGAAAGGGACATATAAATACATGTATAAATAAATAAATAAATAAAATAAATGTCAATGCCTGGGGAGCAGCCGTGCTTCAATAGGCTAGTCGACCAATATTAAAAACAAAATGAAAATGTTTTTTTTTCATACAGTATTTAATGCCATTGAGAATATTCCAAAATACAATTTTATTATACTTAGTTTAATTTTAACGTCTATGAAGGATGACAGGTATCTTAAATTAAACTTTGTTTTCAAATACTAATCTTAGCGTTCACTAAGAAATATTGATGTTAAATATTTGTTTTGTACATACTTATATGTTTTTAAAAGTTAATGTTGCACATTTTATTTTTCTCCAAGCAAAGTGTCGAAGGGAAACTTAAAATATACGTGTACAGAAATTTAAACATTTAAAAAGCTCTTTAAAAATAGTAGATCTGGATTGGTTATTAGTTGTTTTTTGTATTTTCTGTTTCTCAAATCATAAGGATTTCGAAAGGTTCAGTTAACTTTTAATACGCGTACAAATTCAAAGTTTTGTGTAAGAAAGCATCATTTCAAATATTCAGGAATAGTAAGTAAAGTTCAATTTACTTACTTTTCCTGAGTTTGATACTTTTCAAATTTACATGGTATTTTATAAATAGGTACCGTATATTTTAAGTTTCCTTTTTTTATAGTTTGTAGTTTTGTAAATTTTTCTTGTACCTACCTTGTAGTAAAGAGCAACTCAAACTTCAGACAAACTCTAGACTTAAGAACAATGTAAATGAAACCTGGCTTTAAGTATAATAACATAAGATTTACATCTTATTTTACCACTGTCGAGCACAAATATGGTTTATTAAAGAATTTTCAAAGTAATCTCTACGTATTTTTAACTTGTGTTCACAGCTTCCCGATATGAAAACAACATTTTACTATTAAGAAATATTGGTTTTTGTATGATATTGTATGTCAGTACCAAATACTGATCATACAAAAATCATTAATTAATATTTAGACTATTTAATAGGTAAAATCGAGCATGTTACCTATTAAGTAGTCCAAATTAGTTTGTTAAATATCGAATTCTAAAATAAGAATATTGTTTTGTAATTTTGTATTTTGGTTATACAGTAGGGCCTCGGTAATCCGGAGAGGCAAAAACAAGACCCTTACCGGATTATCGAGGCGTCCGGATTATAGTATTTAATGGTAACAAAACACACGTTTAACCTTAGTTTCTTTAATCAATTTTTAAATTAAAGCATACATGTAATTTCAATATTTGTTCTTTAGTGCGGTTGGTGCATTTGGTGCGGTCAGTGAAACCTATTTGTATGAGGTCGCTGGCGGTTCTACTGTTGCGAATTCCGCCACACTCCAAGAGATGGCGCCACGGGTAGCCTGAATCACGCCACCAAAGTTTTATACATAGCCGGCATATATGCAAAACTGTCATATGGCAACTTAAGCTACCCGTGAACAGATGGCGCCACGGGTATTCCGAAATCACGTTATTGATTTTTTTTTCATCGCTGGCATATCAATATCTGACACCACGTTATTAAAACACAGCCGCTCCCTAGGCGTGGTGGGAGATATTCCTGTACCAAACTACCATTTCTACAGTCCTATTTTATTACGTACGTTAATATTACTTATTCTGTACACCTAATACCTAATACCTACATACACATAAACACAGTATTGTTTCTGTAGTCAATGCACAGTGTACACAAAGCAAGCTGCATTACGGTCTAGGTAAATAGCTGATTATAGTCTACAATATGTCTTTAGGCCTAACAATCGTTTAAAACAATAGGTCGGTCTAGATTAAGCCCATACTTAGGGTGATGATGGGAATAGTAATGTCCTATGTGTAATGAGTAATGACTGTATACTTGACATGGAAGTATTTATTTAGGTATTACTTGAAACACTTAAAATAATTATTTTTACCTTTGAGATGTAGTTGTCATCTACTTGCAATTCATTGCAATTAAGTGAATGACCCACCATTTATAGTCCGTTTTTTTACTTTTGTTATATTTGATAAACAATGTTGGCACTATTTTTTATTATAGATTTTAAAATTGCTTTTAAAAATAAATTATAGTAACTAAAAATTTGTTTCAACATTAAATGGCGATTAGTTTTTAAATCTTAATAATTTTGTATCTACGATATAAAATTTATGAATAGTAAATTAAAATAAACTAAATAAGACAAGACAAGATGTAAACAAATGGACAATACTTGGCATTGTAGGTCAACTATGAGTAATACGAGGTCTACAGCGGGTTAAGAAAGTGTAGTTAGGATATCTTACAGAGTGAGCTCAATATAGCTCAATGTAGCTCTCTACCACAGAAATGAATTTCTCTATAACTAAAATACAATTACACAGAACGCTATGAAGACGGGTATAGGTAGTCCCCGGACCACGATTCATTCTTCCAACTAGAAAATCCTACGAATGTCAGAAAAATTCACACTTGGTCAATCCTTCGAGTTGTAAGCTGGAAAAACCACCAGCAAAACACACGAATTACGCAAGTCATAAACGTTTATCACAGATTTACCTAATCGATTAAAGTTACTTGCTGTATCATTTCCGAAATGGTCAAAGCAAAAGCCTGTGTTTTGTTCATTTCAAATTTATTCAATTTCCGGATTCATGTTGTCATTCATTCAATATAATTTTCAAGCTATTTACCATATTATTGTATTTCCCGTATTATTTTAACACAGTGTTTATACGTTCGCTAATCGAACGAATCACACAACTACAATTATTATTTATTCTTCCAATATGCTGATATGTATCGAAACATTAAATTTACATAATTTGGAGCCATTTTTGATGAAATAAAGTGTGACCAAGTATTTTATTCATTCATTTCAACTTAGACACTGTAGCTTTTGAATTTGAATTTGAAAAAATGTTGTGTGTGTGTTGTTGTTTTGTGTGTGTCCATGGCATGGCATGTCCACCACCTCTAGTATGGGGCTATGATTGTGAAAAAAAAAGAAAATAGAAAAAGTCTCACTATTGAATCGTGAAATAGTTACTGAATAGTGAATAGGCTCTACACATAACTTTATAGAATACGGAAATGTAAAAAGAAATTCAAAGTGTTTTCATAAATTATTATAAACTAATTAATAAACAATAACAAATAAACATCCACTCCTATTTAGTATCGATCAAGGTCAAACTATGTATAACAGATTGCAAGATCGTTTCCGATCCAGCAACGGTGAGATAACGCGTTGCAATCGCGTCGCGGTGCGTTGCGTTGTTGCGCCAACGTCGAATTCCATAAGTCATAATGAACCCATGTTATTTTAACTTAGATTTGTTCAGAGCACATTGAGAATCATGAAAAACTGCGAAACTTATCCTCGCTTTGGGTGACCAAGGGGTTTTTTTGCTCAGAAAAAAGTCATCTGGATACAAAGAGGCAATGCTGTAAGCGCTCTGAGAACCATGCCTCGTATCAAAATTTAGACGGTTCATTTTTTTTTGTAAATAGATTTTTAGTTATCAATTCAGGTAAAAGGCCACTGGTTTTTCGATTGTAGAAAGGCTGACTAGCCATTGCAAATATTTAAGGCATACAAAACATTTGCTCTGTAGCATTACGTACCTAAATTAATAAAGAAATGCTGAAAATGATAAAGGTAAAGCGTTATAATTTTACCGATCAATGGATTATTCCCAATTGTTAAGCGTTCAAGGTCAACCTATTAATATTGATTGCAGCATCGGTTCCGATCCAGCAGCGTGGCCCTAGCGGTGAGATAACGTAGCGTTGCACAACAAACGCGCAGCGCTGCGTTGCATCGTTGTTTTATGTAATGCGTCACGGAACTACGGTATCGTTGAATTCCTTGTGTCCCACAAATACTGCAACCCTTTCATGGCCCACTGCTGGTCACGGGTCCCTCACAACATGGGGAGGCCTGGAGCATACTTCACCACGCTGCTCCAATGTGGATTGGCGGAGAAACGGCCGTGTCGGATAGGGAGGCTATGCGCGCTTCAGTTTATGCAGGTATACGAGATTAAGGCATGGTTTGCACTGCGTCAAGCGAGTATAAAAATAGAACTGTGAAATTAAATTTCATGAACTTAATTTGCCAGAACACAATAAGTAATGAACTTCCGTCACAGATTATGTGAAAGCAAATTGTAATTTAATTTAGTGAAATAACGTCATATATAGGCATCTAACTGAAATTCTTAGATAACTCACCAAAGTAAATCGGATGGAAAACGTACATGAATTATACGTAGGGGTTAGGGGTTTTTACACCTCCTACATGTCAGTCAAACCCTAAGATCCAATCGTAGAGGTATCGTTGGTTGGAGGTAAAGGAGCTGAGACCTCCCAGAGAAGGAAGATATAGCTTTAAGAGGAGGTGTTAAAAGGGAAGGTGACGCAGGCAGGACGAGGTTACGCAGCATAAAAAATAATTGCCCGCATTGGAATGTCTGGAATAAAATTAAGTAGGTAGTACAACATATTCCATCACGCTGGACCTATGGAGATTTTTGAAGAAGAGTCAGATAAACTTCTGAATGTCGGATGATTTTTAACTACCTACATATTTACATTGGAAGTACGTCAGAAATGACGTCTGAATTTTGTGGGAAATTTCATCATCAGCTCTGTCGGAGACGGGGTTTGCTACTCACGAGGTTTAAATTGCAAAAAATAAAATCACAATTTGTAAAGTTGTACCTACTTAGTTGTGAAATTTGCACGGCAATGGAGATCAAAATGAATTAATAGCCAATGATTAATTTAAGCAAATAGTTTAATTAGAAAGTCTGAAAAGTGTGTAAACGAACTTGACATAGGTAATAAGAATATTTTGACTAAATAAGTTTTTTAATTGGCTTCGCAATTTGCAAAACTGGTTGTGAGAACATTTGAGGATAACCGATTATTCCTAAGTCCACTTACCTACAATCAACTTAGACCCAAGTAAGAACATTCTCACTTGAAATTTTGAACTGACACAATTAAGATCAATATCAAAATTCAAAAGCTTTTATTCCATCCATATCCAAATCGGCTTCCTATTTTTGTGTAAATCTAAAGGCAAAACTCTTTATTGGACAAACAAAACTTATTTCATTTTCCAGGAGTCCGTTCCGCCCGATTGAGAACCGAGCTTGTACTCATAATTCTATTACTTGCGTTACGTTTGATGGTGGGAAAAATAATAAAGGGATCGGCTCTTCCGTGTTTGCTTTTAACACCATAAATGCACTTATGCAAGATTTTATGTATTCCATTTTTCTTATTTTATTGTGCTATAACGTAACACGCTTCCTTATAGCTCAAAAATAAAATAGCAACATAGTCTTCATCGCCAAAGCACATGCTACCTTCGATAGGAATCCTATCTATTTTGAGGTTGGACCTTTGAGGTACATATTTGCCATGACGGGCGCATGGGTTGCAGTTACCACTTAGCATCAGGGGAGGTGCGTCACCAGCTCGCTTATTACGACACAGGCGGCAAACCGTCTCGGATCTAAGAGATTCGTTTCGAGTCGATGATACGCTGACGGAATAATTGTCGCACCGTGAAATGACGGAATAGGCGCGACATGATCGCGCGTAAGAAATGCTTGACAACAATTAGCTTTAATCTAAATTTGCTCAACAATTTGAGGATCTTTCTTGGCCGTAATCTAATCCCGTGGAAGCTAGCTATATCTACGATTGAGAACTTTTGCCTACAAGATGCGAATATGAAGATATTCGTTTTACAATTTTTACATGTATCGGGAGACACAGACGCATGCCAAGAATTTCTCTCATTGGCGGTTCTTATGGAAAAGGATGATTTTGAAGCAAATAATTTCTGCTATTATGTTTTGTGGTTGTTCGAGCTATGAACAAAGTCCTCGATTAGTCCTAGACAGCAACCTATCCTCATAGATGTATTATATCTATGCCTATCCGTTAATAGCTTTAGATAGCCCCTCATATTGAATATTTTTAGTAAAACGGCCTTCTAAAAATTCGACTGATATTTTTTAATAAATCAAATGTTTGTCATCTTAATTTCATAAGGTTGAAGGCTGTTTAGAATCTGTGCAACACATTGGTGCAATATTATTATAATGATTATGGATTTTCATTAAAATTTCAAGGATTGTTATCAATATTATCAGTTCACAAAATAGCTCATATTCCGAGAAATATTCCTAAATATTGTATGAAAATATTTGTCCGCGTTGCCACACCAGAGGCAAAGTGGTTCGCGCCGCTCCCTTAGTACAAATAAGTAGAATTTTCGGCGCGTGCGCACATTCGCCCACCGGCATTCACCGGTTCCAATCTTGCACGCAATTCAAATAGAATAACAGACTTACCCTTGACTTTTTAATTTATTGCATTAGAGTAAATAGTCCTAATAAATACGATAAACAATGAAAGTGTTAATCTTAATAGCGGTTTGTGCTGTTGGTGTGTACGGAAAAGTAGCGCGTAAGTTATTTGCTATAGTTGATTTTTGGGTCTAGGGGACCCGGTTCTTTTTGCGAAGGTCGTGGGTTCGATTCCTATCCAGGAGGAACATTTTTCCTGTACGTGTGTCCTTGTTGTGTACCTACTTACAGGAGTTTATTCTGTGTTTGAAGGTATGTTTACAAGGAATCTGGATTTATTTCATGATATAATAGGATGATATAAGAGTCTAAAAAATTTAATTACTTAATGATTAATTTTTATGCAACACGCCTCATTTAAGTTCAATTAAGCATAATTTAAAAATAATTTAAAAAGTAATTTTAATTCTTATTTGAATATAATTTAAAAAGAAGCAAGCTAGGGCATTTCAGGAAGCAATTCTTCAAAATTATGATTATTAAGTAATTATGAAGATTATTTATATTTTTGCGTAAAATATTTGGTATCTATGCAGTTTTTATGGATCGCATTAATTAGATACCTATTATCATTATACCAATGGGTAATGTAATGATATTAGCTGGTACAATTAATACAGTTAAATATAAGTATCCACAGGCAGGCCACCTGATGTTAAATGGTCAGTGCAGCCCATAGGCTGTCACATCCAACCTTAAAAACTTGCTATTATTGAGAAAGATTGTAGTAAATAAATTAACAAATGTGTGAGTATTCCTTATTGATTTTGGAGTTTCCTTTAATCATATATTATATGGTCAATGTGGGGAAGACCGTCATAGTATATTTTATTTTTGAGACTTCATTGTACGAGTCCTTTGCTTTCTACAATGATGATATTTGGAGATGTTGAACAATGGACCTTTGTTTATATTATTAAAAATTCAAAACATCTGTACATGAAATAACTTTACAGATATCGATGATAATTAATATCATCGGGTCGGTCAGTAACTCGGACAGTAACAGACTAACAGTACTCGGTTAGTAGGTTTAAACGAGTATCATAACCCATCATTTTTAATTTTTCAAATTTGTGATTTAAGAGATTAGGGCTGGTTAGCGATAAGACCGCCAATTGAATTGTATCAATTCAAATGTGTATTGCATGTTTGTGGCGCGCAATAAAGAATATATAAATTAATGTAAATAAATACGGGTAGTAGGTACCTTGTACCTTTAAACTGGGACGCGGAAGAACACATAGCACATAGTAAGATCCTGTACGGCTCATTGGGTGCGGAACCATCTAAGATAAGACTCAATTCAAGGGCACACTTTCAAAAGTTTTTTGGTTGCATAACAAAGTTGTTATAAAATATAAGGAAGTCGGACAAGATCATAATGCCGGCACTTACTAAAGAACGCTGTTGCGCGTACTAAGTCGTAAATAAGTAGTATTATTAGTATGGTAATAATAATAAAATACAGGCTGACAGGACAGTGCAGTTTGTCTCTAAACAAGCGGGAGATCCCGGACGGCCTGGGTTCGAATACCAGAAGATTCCAACAGATGACTTCTCGTCATGCTTACATACATATCACATATATTCTTACCCGGGCCTATATCCATCTTATTGTTAGCGGAGACCTGGGGCGTTACTGCGAACTCCTAAAACCATCATAAAGCAATGATGTTTTGAAAAAAGAACATCATGTTTTAAATTAAAACAAAACATCATTGCTTTATTATGGTTTCAGGAGTTTGTAGTAACCCCCCAGGTCTAAACGATCTACGCAACATCGGCAACACATGTCTCATGAACAGCTTTATGACGGTCTTAGGCGTTTGTAGTAACCTCCCTGTTCTACTAACAACCAAGGTGGACAATAATCTTTATAGGCGGTTAGACCCGGTAGTTTGCAGGTGGAGGTTTTAGCCACCCACATAACCCGACGTAAACCAACTAATTTCTCATACATATTTCGTCTCACGGCATAAGAGACCCCCCCTGGAGTATACTCCGCCACGCTGCTCCTATATGGATTGGTGGGGAGTTAAGTAGGCCTTAGCTACAAGGTATATTTGTTAGTAAACAAATCATACTTAAATGACCCTCAGTTGGACTAAATATTTACCAATAGTAATGTATGTATGTTGATATTACTCATAGCTTTAAATGATGTTAGTATAATAAATTATAATTCTATCGAAGTTGAGTAAAAAAGTTTAAGAATTTTGTGACAAGATGTTCGACATCAATAAGTCAGTAGGTACTAGTAGAATTTATTTACTTGTAAATAAATGGCGTAACACGTCATTTTTATTTTTAAAACATTTTTAAGATGATTTAGTCCACTTCTGGGTGTTTCTCAGCTCAGAAGAGGGCTGGACACTGCAAATGCATTTGCAAAAGATAAGAATAAAGTTGCTCAATTAAAGAATAAAAGCTTGCTACAAAGATATTTGCCTAATTATATGTGAACAGAACCCTCCACTAGACAAAATATTGATAAGAAACACAGTATAATACATAATAGAATTTGAACAATAATAAACGAGACATTGATATATTATGACTAGACGCGATGTTGCAATAGTTGAACTTTGGTAGCGTTAGATTTTGCAACTATATACATATTTGTCTCTAAATGACTAGAAACTAAAATGACTTTGAATGAGAGGCGCAGTTTTATCCAATATATTCAGTAAGACAGCGACTGTAACCCATAAGCACAGAATACATAAGTTACCACCGTAGATTTGTGCTTCCCCTCACAAAGAGAAGAACATATTCCAGAACTTAGCCTTAGTCCATCACATCGCTATCACTATGCGGGTTGGTGGACTTGTCACGTCTTAGTACTTACATTCTCGTATATATGCAGGTTTTCAAATGGTGATCCCATAATTTCTTACACCGTTACAACAGATGATATTTAATTTAGTCAAACGCATTACGCATCCCCGACTTGATCACAGAGTCAACTGTGTTAAATTTTGTGAGATATAAAAGAAATTAACATTGATTCAATTAAAGTTAACAATATACTTACTTGGAAAGGAGTTAATGAAACAAGTGTAAGGTTGCACCGTGATCCTTGTTCCAAAAAAATCAAGTTTCTATTGAAGGCAACCTTATTTAACCTTAAAGTAAACACTTTTTTACAATTATAATTATGCCTAACATAGCTGTCGCATGTCACATGGAGTTTAGTACTTACACAATTTTTTATTTTTGGAGTTTTAACTTCTTTTTTTTCGTATTATAAAATATACGTCAAAAGGATACAGTCGAACCGGAACAGGGTAGGTAGGTATTGAGTTCTGATCTAACATTTTTTCATACCGACACCAGTCTGAATATAGGATCACAACGTCGCGCTATAAAAATACAGAACATGGCGTGGGTACATGGATATAGGAGCATATAATTTACACTAATGATTTCGCTAATGACTTCACCCGTGCGTCCGTGGTCGACGCATTCATTAAAAATATTAGCCTAACATTATCTTAAAACATAATAATATTTATGGATATGCATACGAAATTATATTTTTGTTTTTTTAAGTACATATATAATAATTTTCTTTTTTTACAGCGGATTACTTCCCGGAATGCAAGAAGAGCGATCCGCAGATAGATAAATGCGTTCTGGACGCTGTTGAGCAGATGAGGCCTCACCTCAAGCAGGGCATCCCTGAGATAAACGTCCCTCCGATCGAGCCCTTCACGGTACCCACCTTGAAGCTTGACAGGACAGCCCCCAACCTTCGGCTGAAGGCAGTCATGAAGAACATGAAGGCGCAAGGCGGAGGCAACTTCAAAATTGAAAAGCTAAAGTAAGCAAACATTTGCTCCTTCAAATTTCTAGTTAATCACTTACATACTCCTTCTAATACTATGAATGTCAAAGTTTGTGAGGATGGATGGATGTTTGTTGATTGGGATGAAATCTGGATTAAAATATAGGTAGGATGTAGAGTTTGTTCATATTCAGTCTTCTAAATGTGCATACTGAAACTTCGTACTGTGGCTTTGACTTCATTCAATATTGAAATGTTTTATGAAATTACTTTCAATCGTAATTAAATGGCCAATTTCCAATAAAATGTTATTTCATGTTCGAGTGTATTGTTCACATTAGTGTTCAGTTTTAGAACTGCGAAACAAATTGTAAATATTATTCAACATTATGCAAGTAAAAAACAATAAATAAGTGAAACGTAACGCATGTAATGAAAGAACTTTATTCTCTAATTTATGTTTCTGGATTACACGCCCTTACTCGTAGGTATTTATTTCGTTAGCATTCTGAGGTAGGTACTGTACCGTGGAGTGTTACTTTCACAATTTCCTAACTCTACGACTATCGACGAACGTTTTACGAAGACTCGTATGATGACGGTATTTATCATGCAAGTAATTAAGATCGATAACTTTACCGGTGCTTTCGACTTTGCCCGGCTGAATGTAGGTAAGTATGTATATCTTTCCTCGTATAAAAGACAGGTTTATTACGATATTTCGACTAATGGACTAAGCTAATTTTATTAGAAGTCTTCAAAATAAGAAATTATTTTACAAATATCCTGTCTAGCTTATTGCCCAACTAATTTTTTGTAAACAATCGATACATTCCAGATTTCATGGTGTCATTGGCACGTCTATTTTTTATAAGAAAGAAAACTTCACACTTTAGTAAGTTGCTAACCAGTCCCAAAGTAGGTCTCTCCATAATTACCTAGAGTTAGTGGTTTACCCGTTGCATTACATAAGAAGTCCGAAGCAGTATGATGTAAAAATATTGAGATGCAGTTACGAATTACGATTAGTTTAAACGTAGATTGCTACATACCTGTTACTAACTGTCTTAGTTGTAACTTTCAAAATATACTTGTATTGGCGGTGCATGTATGTTTGTATGTTCTGCCGTAGCACCTAAATTTATTTATCCAATTTTCATGGGTAAGATGTCAATTGATTCGTTATTGATAATAAAGAATGAAAAGCTAATATTTTTTAATTTCCCAATTTGAGTTCTGAAAAGGAAATTTAACGTAACCTAACCTAACCCAAAAAAAGAGTGAACGAAATAGAAAAGTAAAAATTAAAAATGAATGACATTTTTTCGTTTAACAGTTTTTATTTTATACCAGGCTACACCTTAATAATAAGTACGCTGCTGAAGTGAAGATGACCATCCCCAAGTTGCGTGTGGAGGCGGAGTATGACGTCAAGGGATCCCGAATCCTGACCCTCGACATCAGCGGCAAAGGAAAACTTAGGGGCAACTTTAGTAAGTAATTTCTAAACGAAAAAAAAAATAGTTCTTTTAAAATTTTTCTCTAAACGAGAAGATAAGTTCAGTTGACCCAATTGTGCATAATCCAGCTGGTTTGTGGTAGACCACATACACATCTTATGTCACTTAATCTGCTAAGAGTAAATAGGCAGTTCAATGTAGGTGAATAAAAAATTAAATATCGGAAAATTCAATAACTGTTTGTATTAATACAGTTAATAATAATATTTAATTCTCTTCAATTACAGCTGGTATCACCGTATTGGTGAAGGGCCTGGCGAAACCTGTCGACAAGGAAGGAGTGGAGTACCTACAGGCAGACAAGATTGTCGCAAAGCTGAAGATTGCCCACGGACAGGTGTCATTGGATGACAGTGAGAGGCCAGTAGCTGGTAAGAATGTTTTTGATAACTTTGAAACTAGATAGTTAATTGATACCAACAATATCGATATAACAAACGTAACATAAGGAGAGACACCTTAAAAAGACATAATAAACAGAGAAAACATTTTTTTTGACATAAGAATACTTCCCTAAAAGGCACAATTGACCGAACAAAATATATTTCCGGTGATATCTATGCATAAAAAATATTTTAAATTATCTTTGTAGGACTACCGTGAGCCCTTGGACAAACTACCATCAACTTAAAAAACAATGAGACTAAACTTTACAAAATGGGCTGCAAGAATTAATTGACGAAGATTATAAGTTATACAAAATGTTTAGCTTAGCGATTAAATGAAACAAATGAAATTATTCTTCTTGTGATAAGAATGGCACTTTATGACTGATAAATTATATATTATAGATTGATATTCGTCGATTCATTATGTAATTATTATAATTTCAGCAGATTTGCAGACCGCTCATGTCATTTTAAATATTAGTTTTGTGTCTGTTTCTATTTACTACATTTTTCTTTATTATTTGTTTGTATTATTTCTGTATTCTTATTTACTTTCCTTACTTTTCCAGCGGCATCAGCAGCAACATTCTTCAATGCAAGTCCTGGCGTGGTTCTAGACATCCTCAACCCCCTAATAGAGGAAACTACCGCAGCTATAGTTAAGGCTTTCATCAACAAAGTTCTCGGTTCTGTGCCCATCAAAGAAATCCTCATCGATTAAGTTTTAAAATCAACTGTGGTGTTAATTTATTGTTTCACTTGAAATAAGTATTCTTCATGACAAATAAGGTTGTTAAGTAAATTTAGGGGAAACTAATACAAACTATATAATACGCACTTCGTCGCCTTTGAAGTGCCTGCAGTATTATTTTCATGGATGCTGTGTGCATGGATTTTAGTGTTTTCCTCTGATTATCAAAAAGGTACACCTTTCAATCTCTTTATTCAAATCTGAAAACTTTATGATATTTTTTTTGCTTGGTTCAATGGATTTGGTGAAAACTGAATAATCAGGATTTCTAAAGTGTGATGGAACTTGTATTAAGCTGTAAAACTTCTGTTTTTATATAAAAAGATAGATACGGTAATATATTACAACTTTTTTTTTTACAAAAAAGAAAGTTCTTTTCCAAATGAAAAGTTAAAACGACCTGGAGAAAAGCTGGAAATAATATTATTTATTTATGTTCAGTTCATGATAAATTTACGCGATAACTGAAACTGTCTATATTATATGTGTATCTGAAAGAATGTTATAAAATATTGATTGTTTTCCAATTTAATTTTAACGTGTTAGGAGTGTTTAAATTAATTTGTATGAGTTCATTTAATTTAAGGTCTCTTTGTAACCGATTTGTAAATGAAACCATGAATAACCTCCTCCTTTTTTTGAAGTCGGTTAAAAACAATGTTAATGAATTAAATTATAAAAGACAACAAAAACAGAATTATGCATAAATTGAAGTATTAAGTAAAGTGACATTCAATTTTAAAACGATGAAATGTAGACTCCTTTGCAATATTTGCTCGACGTTTATGGTTTAAAGTAGTTTAGTAAAGTAGTTAACAATTTTGGATATGTACTTAAATAAAATAATAATTATGTACTTAGATATTTAAACTATTTTACAATTGCTTTAAAATGTGATATTTTTATGATTAGGAATTTCTTTAGAATAGCATTTAGGTGGTATTCAATAAAATATTTATTTAAAACTATAAAACAAAAGTGGAATTACAGTAGAATTGGTGACGATAAAAATATCAATTTTTTATCGATATAATAATTTTATCGAATAGATAAATAATTTATATGTATACGTGTAAATACTTTAAATTATAATATTATGTTTAATTTGTAATAAAAAAATATAACATACATGAAATAATCATACGTGTTTCATTTTCGTATCGTCTGATATCTTAAACTGACTTAAACGAAAGTAAAGGTTTTCCTTATATCTATCCTATTTGGGGTGAGATTTTTTCTTGTTAATCGACATACATCATCGTATCATCAAAGGGTTATTGCTATGTACCTATACCGTAAAGATCTGTAATTGAAGTAATTAAAAAACCGGAACTTATTACTTCCTGCCTTGTAGACACTCACGAGTCACCTTCGTCGAAGTTCTTACTAATGTGTTACATCCGACATACCGATATCCTTTTCCGTAATATACACAATGAAGTGACGAGTACTTATGTAAAACAGGGCAGGACTTACGAGTCCATATTGAACTTTTCAATTCTTCTGCTATTCAGCAATTTTCCCTTCACTGTTGGGCATAAGCTTTCCCTTAAATTGATTTTATTTTGAGTCTTGGGTACTAAGAATGAAGACTAAAGATTGTTTTCTAGGACCTTATTGAGAGGAAATCTTCTGGTCCTACTCGATTCTTTTCTTTAAATCTTTCTTTTTTTATCCGCTTTGGTATTTCCCTGTTTAATACACAAATTCGCTAATTTTTAACCATTTTCCATAAACTCCGAGTAATAAGGTCATTACACCTTTACCTTCAACCGTATACTCTAGTGCAGGCATTTTTATTTTCTAACGTCCTGCAGACCTCATACACAAGGCTAAATATCTTCCACATAAGGTCTACTCGAGATACAAGTTGATCTTATTATAAAGGCAGAATGCCCTATTGAATTACTTAGAGCAGATTCAAACGAATTCACTGACGAACTAGTCAACATGTTGCGTATATTATTATTAGTTTTTATTGCATTTGTTGGTTTTTGTGTTGGTGATCCGATTAAGAGGAATTCAATTGAGAATGCTACTGCGCCTATAAGAGGAGATGATTTGGAAGCAAAGGGTATGTACCAAATTGAATTTAAAAATTTTTTGAAATTATATAATTATGTAATGGACATTAAAAAAGTTTAAGAATAGTTAAATTAAAAAATAAATAATTAAGTCGTGTAAGTAAAATTTTATAAAAAGTAAAAGTAGATAGGTTGAAAAAAAACTGTTGCGCGTCTTCCGTGTGTATTTAATTAAGTCAGTAAATTTCATTAAGTCATCTTAGTAAGGAACAAAATTTTTGCGTGTGACTGTGACATCTTCTTCTTTCTTTTATATATAAAATTCTCATGTCACAGTTTTAGTTACCATACTCCTCCAAAACGGCTTGACCGATTTTTATGAAATTTTATATGCATGTTCAGTAGTTCTGAGAATCGGCTACTGTCTTTTTTATACCCCTAAGTGATAAGGGTTGTCCGTACCTAACATTTTTATTTTATGTTTTGGACAAAAAAATTTTATATTTTATTAATGTGGCATTAAAATACATACAACCGAGCTAGCAGATTAGACCAGTTGCATTAAGATTCATAAAATATTATATATTATACTTAAAAAACGTAAAATCTACCACCTAAAAACCATGCACACTAAACAAATCTACATTCTAAAAAAACTATAAATTATCTAAAGCCCGAAGACCAGTCTGCCACTACACGGACCCCAACGTCGCGGACTGTATCAAGCGCGTCGCAGAAAAGGCGCGGGCATTGCTGGCCCAAGGGATCCCCGCCTTCGGGATCCAGCCCCTGGAGCCGCTGAAGGTGCCCAGCATCAGGCTACGGCAGCACAACATGCCCCAGATGAGGTTCAAGTACGACGCCTGGCTGTCTGACGTGAGCCTGAGTGGTTTGACGAACTACACTTTTAATAAGTTGGAGTAAGTATTCTTTAAGTGCTTAAATCATTAGTAAATTTCCAAATAAAAAGATGTATAGCTATGAAATTAAATCACCTGCTGTTACGGTGAAGGAAAACATCGTGAGGAAACCTGCATGCCTGAGAGTTCACAAAAAAAATGTTCTCAAAAGCATGTGAAGTCCACCAACCCGCAGTAGGCCAGCGTGGTGGACGGCGGCCTACATCCCTCTCATTGTGAGAGGAGACCCGACCCTGTAGTGGGTCATTAATGGGTACTGACATGACATGACATAGCTATACCATGACCACACCAATATCTTTCTTCTATAACGTCGTCGCTGTCAAGTTTTTGCACGCTCATTGGTTCAACTTCGTCAACACTTTGTAAAATTTTATGACCACATCAATGTCATCAATATCTGCCCTCAACGTAACGTTTAAAACAATCTGAATCGAGTTGATAATTTTTTTAGAAATGTGATAAAATAATTAATTATATTTACTTTATTTTTCGTATCCCTTTAGCACAATAAAACATTAGTTTAAGCTATTTTTATAATAATTCACTAGAAGTACGATACATGATTCTGTCCTTATTTCTTTAAACCTTGGAGTCCTTTTGCGGTTAAGACTAGCAAACCACAAGCGATTTGACTGATTAGGTATATTTGTTTTTTAACGTTTTTTGTGTCTTAAAATAGTCTAGTTAAACTTGGCAGTAAGTAAGTTTGAAGAAGAAGGGCATAGTTGAAGTTAAGTGGTTTCTGCAACCCACAAAAATTACCTCTACTGTCATTTGCTTTTCGTTAACATTCTTATTTTTTTTTTATATTCCAGCGTTTATCCAGAACAACTGAAAGTGACGGCAAATATAAGTTTGCCTCACCTAATAATGGCGGGTGAATATGTGGTGATTGGAGAGTTCCAAATGCTGCCTGTTGAATCTACTGGGAAGATGGCGGCCAATTTCAGTAAGTTTGTCACAAAGGAATTGACAAACAGCGTATTCCATATAGATTTCCAAAAATAACGATCTAGCCTTCTTAGCACATCAAGAAAATGACTAGCGCTGTGCCTGCGTTTTATTCGCCATAGAGTGGCTGTTTCCATGATGTACTCGTATATATAATAAGTTGTAACGTTACCTAATACTAACTAACGCTACAACTATGGCTACGAGTAGTTCCATAATTCTATCTTTAAAAATGACATATTTTGAAACAATTTTCATATCCTGCATTTCATTAGATTTTGTGCCTATCTAGGCGTAATTAAAAATGATGTTGCTCAAAGTTAGACTGTGTATTCAATATTCATATAGATCAGTCAATCTAGAGTCACAAACTTTTTATGACGTAGTTACCTATGTATTTTTCTTCACTCCTCAGCTCAATGTACGATAGCACTAGAAGCATTGGGTGCGAAGGTGCATAGGAGGATTGTCATCAAGGACGCGAATGTCAAACTCAAATGCACCGGACCCCCCGAAGCAGAGCTGATGGAAGCACACTCTACTACTGGCGAAATGGGTAATTTACTTGTTATGCGTTCCTGGTAGCTCAATCTGCTGTTTCGCGCATGTTTGAATGAACGAATGAACGAAGAAATGAATGATTTAAGCAGTTAATGAATAAAATATTGTTATACTAGCTGTGTCCGTGACTTCGTCCGCGTGGAATTCTAAAATAAAAGTAGCTAAGATTTTTTGACAAAGAAAATTAATAAAAAGTATCCTATATTACTTCTAATCTTCTACAAAGTTTCATGATGATCGGTTGAGCAGTTTTCGCGTGAAAGCATAACAAGTAGGGATATGTCAACTAACATACGTAAATACTTAAACTGTGATTTTGTGTAAGTTAAGCAATGACAACAAAATATTGTTGAATGTCTACATACGAGTACGTGAATATTTAAAAAAAACTGCGACTGCTTTTGTATGAAATAGAATATGCAGAAAAATACATTCACATTTGTATGGAGTTCAATATGTCAAAGAATTAAAGAGTGTTAGAGAGAATGAGAATGTAGTATTTTAAAAAGTTTTTGTTAAACTACATACATTTGCATTGTTTTCTTATGGAAAGGTGTAATGTGACTTTAGGAAAAGGAAAAGATTTTGACGATATTAAATTGTCATCATTGGTCCTGTAACGAATAGCAGTATCCCCGCCAATCCCCAGTCAAGCTAATAATCATGGTAATATTTTCAGAAATGATCACGGACCATATAATCATGATGCACGCAGCAGACATCGCCAAGGAGGTGCAGCCAGCCGTGGAGACAGCACTCGCCATGGTATTGGAAGACGTCGCGAATAAATTCCTGAAGCATGTCCCTTCAAATATGGTCTTCCCTAACTAATGACCAACCGCATAATCCTAAAGCAACGTCACCAAAAACGATGAAATTATTGTTTGAACTTCGAACCAATATTTTTCTTAATAATTAATGTTGGGTCTCGGTCGACATAGAATAATATTTAAACAATTATTTTATGTCAATTATTTGAATTTCGAATGATCATTCGTGTACCGCAATGTTTTTTTCTTATTTTCGAATTTTAAAACTATTTTTTCTCTTCGGCATAAAAGTTTTTATTTAGGGATTCGAAATTCGAAAATTGTTTGCTGTTACGGTAAAGGTCTTTAACCTTTTTCTATTAATTGTACATATTTGGTACATGACATAGTTGTTAAACGAATCATTAACGTAATTTAATTATACGAATTGTATTGTATATACGAGCTATTATTGTATAACGTTCTACGTTTAAGACTGTTGTAGATGATAGTTATTAAAAAATAGTAGTTGATATTTTAAAGATGGTTAAGCAATGAATTGTGAAGTCAACTACTTAAACAAGTTATTCAACTAAAATAATTTATTTAACTTATTCAGTAAATTATTATATGTACAATAATTATTATTTATTAATTAAAATAATTATTTGTTTAAACTTTTATTAAATTTATTTTCTCCTTTATACCATAATCAAACTCACTTTTTATAGCAAGGAAGTAACGAGCGCTTATAATAGTCATCTATCTACGCGACAAAAGATATTCGATCTTTTGCTACTTTTTATCAGTAAGTAACAGGCTTATTAAGATCTTATTTTAGTGATAAACGTAAGACACTGGCACCACACAGCCTTGAGCTTAATATTTGACAAAATTGCATATTTTGCAATTATCCGAGCAATTTCGTCAAACGCTGATATTTTTATAATTACATCCTGTTTCAGCGGTCTTATGTTAGTAAGTATCGGAGAATTGGGATGTTTCCATCATTCACAATTAATTTCAAAAGTAATTCTGCTGAAAATCTGCATTCAAGATTATTTGAAAATCTAGTCCACCTTCCAATATATCTAAAATGAATTTTGCTCAGCGCGAGATGTTTGAAAAATATTTTATTTAATAAAATCCATAATTAGTTAAAAAATTCTGCTTATTGATAGTCGCGTCTAGACATTAATTATTATTAACTAGCCATATCACACTGTTGCTCAAAATTTGGGGTTTGCCCGAAGCGTATTACGTACGACTTGTTTATTCGTCACTAGTTGTATCCAGTGCCTTTGGTCGTGTGTTCAATTTAAATAATAAATTTTTTTTGAAATGTCTGTAAAATTATAAAATTCCGAATACCGAATATCGGTGTAAAACATAACGCTTTTATAATACTATAAAATTTTCATTTTTACATTGGTCAAGTAACATTGGTAAAAACTAACGTACTCAATCTCAACGTGCTCTTCATCGATTTACGTTAGAAAATTATTTTTCACAAAACGTCAGCCAACGGCATAGCACATAACCTACATCCAACCGAGAGTAGAAATTATTTGAAGGAGTTCTTTGAAGGAAGGAAGTTTATAAATGAACAAACATACAAAGTTTACTGTTTTGCGTAGACAGTGGTGTAGGTATGTAGGCCAGCGTGTCGACGCGACCGCCCGCTTCGGTCATACCAGGCCTAGCCCTTACGTCAGCCATTACAACATTGTACATCAGTCATTGTACTACTTACACCGATCATTAGATTACCAACTGTATTCCAATAGCTTTTAAGGCGAAATTCATTTGCGTGGAATTGTTTTAGGTCGGCTTCTGTTGTGACACTTCTAAAGTGCATGCGAAATTGCAATGTCTCGTCAATGTCTCGGTGTATGCAGATTTAATTTCTGGATGATGATGGATCTAGGTACGTGATGTAAAACAGGTGAAGATGATGTAGGCGAAGAAAAACTAAAAAATTAAAATGCATTCCGCATCGTTTATGCTTCCACCGAAATAAACAAAACTATAACTTGTTCGATAATTATGCAATACTTATCAAAGCATAGATAATAACCGGGAAAACATCGCTGTTGAAATGACTTGAACTTTAATCAGTCAAACGATTAAATATACGTGATTTATCACTAATGATAATAAGATATCATCTGTTCAAGATTATCACGTGAGCCGAGGCTATTTAAAAAGGGAGTTTCAAACAGTTACTCTCTTTATATTCTCGTAATCAATTCAAATTTTTAAAGATGTGGAGAATTTTGTGTATTTTTTTTATATTTAATCATGTGCACAGTAGTGGTGACAAAAGCTTTATCAATTGTAAGTTTTTTTATAAATTTTCGAAAAGCAAAAATTCTTGTTTTTATAGAATGTGTAATTTTGATCACCTATTTTAGCCCAATATTTTATTTTCATCTGTTAGGCATACCTAATATGCAAAACTGCTAAGTTCCTTGGGCTTTGATAAATAAAATTTGTTTTTTTTTGTTTATAGTTGGAGGTTTTGTGTGTCCTAGAGAAGAAAAAGCTTTGGGAAAATGTCTCCGAGATGCTCTCAACATGTACATACCTCAGTTGACGGATGGTAGGCATCTTTTGTTGTTATCTTTGCTTTTATTATACAACAAACTGCAGAATATTATCAAATAGGTAATATACGCAAGTATCTTTAACATGTTGTAAAGAATGTTGGAAAATATTCAAATTTTGTTGTCCGTAATAATGTTAAAACCAGATTTGATGAACCACCAATGTAATTGCTTTAGTAGTCGGCATGATTTGTGAGCACAATCTTCATTGGTCGGCTTGATGTTGACTGCACTGTAAGTTTACGCGATTGGTTCGTTAGTAAGCGTAAGTTGTCTATTGGTTTAGCGTATGTTCTTAGATTGTTGTACATTGGCTGAAAGTGTCCAATATCCCTACCACTTTTCACCTGTGCTCACAACTTGTGACGGTTGCTATAACAGCTATTACCACTTTCTCTATCAAGAGAAAAAGTCAAGAAAGAAAGAGAGAGAGGGAGAGGGAGACTGAAGAGTACTGTAAATTTAACAGGGTTGCCACAATTCGACGTGCCGCCATGTGAGCCGATACTAATACCAACCCTGACCATCGAGCAGACTGCCGGCCCTATCTCCATGGTTTCATCGTTCAGTGACGTCACCGTGCGAGGACCCTCGTCCATGCGTGTTAAGGATGTCCAGTAAGACTTAATAGACTACCTATTCAAAATAGACCTTAGAAACAGATTTGGGGTATGCATTACTTCAAGTCAAAACGCTTCCTTAGTCTATAAACTTAACGGATAGTACCTCTGTAACTCTCCCCTGAGTTTACCTCTACGATCTTTATAACGCTAAATTTATATAATATAAGGGGATCTGGTAGAAGAGAAAGATTAAACTTGAATAAAATTATATGTATTAATGGTAAAATTACATTACTTTCTAATTTATTCAAATTCTTTACTTCTAGAGTGGATGCGAAGAAACGTCAAGTAATAGCAACTCTATATATACCCGAGTTAAGGATGAAAGGGGGGTACAAACTCAAGGGCAAACTGCTCATGCTGCCTATTGACGGGCAGGGGCACTTCTCCGCAAAATACGGTAATTATATTCTAATGTTGGTTGGAGACCGAAACTTGGGTACCTTAAAAGCCTATAAAACCTGAAGTAATGAAATGAAGTGAAGCAAGCAAGTTAAAAACTAAAGTTAGTTCTTAGAAGCAGTACTTAATAAACGGAGTAGTACTGATGCTTATATAAGTACTGTAGAATAGTTATATCTATAAAGACAAGTAGAGCAACTTTACCGTGGTTTAAACTTTGAAATATGGTGAAAAATAAAAAAAATCTGACCAAAGCTAAAGATGGTCTCTCATAAGACTTTTCAGATGTTTGGGTCCATTTTCCATAATCATTTTCTTTTCAGGTGATATTGATGCAATCGTAACAATTGTATTGGGAAGGAAACCAAAGGAAAACTCACCTGATGTTTTGAGTTGTGAGAATTTAAGCGTAAAATTCCACGTCGGTTACGCTTCTATGGACCTAGAAAATTTGTTTCCAGGAGATGATGAATTAAGTAAGTTTGATGATTTTAACTTTATAAATTAAATTTCAAAGAAGTACAACTTCTTCGAAATTCGAATTCGAAAAATTTTAAGAATAAATTATCCAAATAGTGATGATGTTCCTACAAAAAATGTAGCTGATGACCATCTGAACTTGACACGAATAAAAAAAATGGTACGAGTAATAATAGACAAAGCTACGAATAAATAAGTACCTAAGAATATTTTTTCTCTGTGGACTCACGTGTTATTAAGGAGAGTTAAAAAAGTTAGGTCGTTAGGTTATTAAAAATTCGATAAGTTATTGCTGCATTATCTTAAAAATACCGGCACCTAAATATTCTACAATAGATTAAAGTTTCTGGCATCATATTTTTAAAACCATGCATTATTTGTGTGAAGGGTTTAATGCAATAGTTATGCTCCTCTAGCTAGCTAATTAGGTAACACCAGGGTAATCGCCATTAAGATTTAATCAATTTATTATAGTAATATAACGAGATTGTATAATTTACAACATAAAATAATTGTATAAGGAATTGTTATTGTTCTCCAGTGTTTAACATACCCCGTGGTACTATCCCGCCCTATGGTAAACTCAATAATTATGCTTTTGTGAAATAATTTATTTCACTGGTATTTACTTTTTAAATTAATAACTTTTCAAACTAACCGGTAATTTGAAAAGTAAGTAATTTAAAAAGTAAATCTAATTTTATTAATATTTGAAATTTCAGTAAGTGATGCTGAAAAAAGTAGTTTTTAGTGTCTGGTAAACTTAGATACATTTTTTGCAAAAAAATCTTTAATGCCTTTGACGAAATCTCGAGAAAAATCCGCCATATTTTATGTTCGATCTTCAATGATATCATCATTCTTTTCAGGTAGCACAATGAACAAGTTCCTCAACGACAACTGGCAGAAGCTAATAGAAGAACTTCAAACGCCGATGGAGGGGGCGCTTCGTGAATTCTTGAAGCCTCTAGCTGACCACGCGTTTGGAACCTTACTTGCTGATGACATACTCTTGTAGGATAGATCTTGCCCTGATACTGTTGAATAATGTTACGCTTAGAAAATTTTGTATTTGACTACTGGATTAATTTTATTTATTTTTAGTTTTAGGGCGATCAATTAAATAATTCGCAAATTTGGGACGTTTTATTTCTTAGTTTTAAAACATAAATATAAATATCAGCTAAGTAGTCGTTCTAAGAGTTCGTGTTCATAATATTAAATTTTTCGCTCCCTATTCTCCTTCTTATCATTTTCAATAATACTTGTATTAAAACAATGTGTAATGTAGAGTTTATAGTTCTTTAATCATTCTTCTTAATAACATTTTGCATACAAACTACTTTATTAAATTATTATGTAAACATCACAATCTTCATATTCTTAACTAGATCATCACTGCAACTAAAACTCATAAAAGAAAAAGTGCCGTTATAAAATTAAATTTCTAAATAAATAATAAAGCCTAGTACTAAGTTGAAATATGCCCATTCAATGGTATCATATACAACGTCTTAAATACATTTTTAAAGTTGTAAAATACATAATAACTAAATTTTGAAAATCACTGGGATTGAAAATTAATATGGTCTTAGAGACATGTAAGATGTAAAAAGAAATGAAAATTGAAGAAATTAGAAATTGGGAAAATTGAAAAAAAAAATGGAAATTGAAGTAGTGTAGGATTTCGAAAAGATCTTCATTAATCTAAGTGATATTTTTGCTTGAGTTTTTTTGGAAAATATAAAATATGCAGTTATAACATTTAAAATAGGCGGTAGAGGAGAATAGCTCATACGCTGACGGATGTGTCTTAAAGTTTACATTTAGGTGTAAATATAAAATATCTTATGAACATAATAAATAACAAAATAAAAGACATCACCTAAGAATCAACCAAGGAATGTACATAAAGTTACGTAAAAAAACTCGTAGAAAAAAAATATTGTGACTTACGAAAAGTAAAAGTTCAAGGCACTGGTGTAGGACTGCCATGCTACTAATTTTTCTTACAATGAACTCATGTCCGTAGACAATTTTTTTTACACAGAAGCCTTCCATACATTTACTGTAACTGGAAAAGTCCATGTCAGAAACAAATTTAAACTTTCCGAACGATATTTTTGCAAGTGTAGGTACACAAATAATTTTGAACTTTAAATATTTGCACTCTATGTTGTACTTTGAGCTTTCGTACAAAAAGTCAACCAGTCTGCTATTACGAGTAGTCAGTCACATCACCTAGGGCGTGAGCCACTCGTCTATGGGAATCTTCTCGAAGGCCGAGTTGAGGAAGACGCGGAAGTGTTTCGCGATGGAGGCGGATGCTGCTGGCCTCATCTCGTCGATGATCTCTGCAGCGTTGTTGTTTAGGAACTGGTTCATGGCCTCCCCTGAAACGGTAGCAAGAAACACGCGTTACTTAGATTTGACTCAAATCATTTTGGAATTTAATTTGTGCAAAATTTGTGGATTTTTAAGTGCCAAAGTTCAGAAAATTGAGGAATTATTAGCACGAAATATAGTATATAGAAATTTACAATACCTTAAAATAAAAACAAAAAACCTAATATTTCCAAAATATGTACAAAACATTTAAAAAACTATAAATAAAAATTCAATATTTACTATCTATTTAAAAAAATGATATAATATAACCTGTTATAGATAATATGTTTAATTCAGATAAAGATAAAAGATTTCAACATACCAATAACGCTTCCATGGTTCACGGTGTCCCTGACTTTGAACCTCGAGTTCCTGAGCTTGAAGTCGACTACCATCCTGTCAGCCGTCATGTACTTCACTGCATCCCTCGTCAACTCCTTGCCGAAAATCTTCGCGATTGCCACCACGTCCGCTGCAACGTATATGTCATAGCTTAACATACGAGTCGTATGTCTTTAGATGTGACCCATTGTAATAATTGGGTAGTGTTCAATTTGCCGCTATTTGTGCGATAATCTAATGGCTACTAAACAAAATTTACAGTTTAAGTTTGGTAAAAATGGGGCATTACACGATACAACACTCAACGTCTTTTCACAGCAAATTTCCTGACAATACTGAGACTCTCGTATACTAAAGAATACATTGAAACCTATTCTGTCAGTAATAATAGTATTATGATATTTATAAACCTTTCTTGGATAAAAGATAGCTATTATATCTCCGTCACTAAACCTTTACAATACTTTGCCTATTTGACCTCTGTGCTTCCCTAAACATTCATTGGTGGTTAATTTTTAACTTTTTAAAAGTATTAAGACAATTGTTTTAATTAAATTGTCTAACTTACCCTTTCCTCGGCATATTATCTTCATTAAATTATAATCCCTGTCGTATTTTTTAATTCTATTGTCAACATTAAAAAGCTTCCGCCATTACCATCATGCATTTAAAGTACTTATTATTTCCTTATTTGTCATAGTACTTGTTTATGTATGCTATGTTAATTCGATGTTGTGTTAAACATTTTCCACGCATTCAAAGGAATCTGCAGTACCTACCTACGGCTAATTCTAATAACAGAAGATTGTAAGGGAGACCTTATGTTACATTTTGGAACGATATGACAGCAACACACATACGTAATATTCACTAACTAACTTACTGAAAAAATCCAAATTTTCCAAAAACGACTTGTGCCGACCACTTTACTCCAAAACTTTTAAACTAAGCCTGGTGAACTTACTAAACGCAGCCCAGAAGTCTCCCTGTGACCTCACGGGGAACAGCAACACTTGTCCGGACACCTCGTAGCGGCCGGTCACCTCGATACGAGGCAGCATCAGCCCCATGTCGATCCTCAGCTTGTTCAGGTTGGAACTGAAATACAAGCAGGTTTATGTTCTCTTAAGATAAAGAAAGAAGATTTAATATTAAGATTAAGATAGTGACATCACTTTAGTTTGGTTCTCCATCACTTTTTGTTACTAATTCACCCAAGAAGGCATTTTCAGCCATCTAGCATAAAGTAAAGAAGCTCGCAATTTTTTTTTAATTATAGGTTTACGGTTTACAGAACCGAAATCAAACACAACACTGAGAAAAAAAATACCTATTATATTCTCTGGGATCAATTATAGATCTTCGGACTGTTGCTCATGCTACCTCTGATGTGACTGCAGTAATCATTTAAATTTGGAGCAAAGTGATTTGTTCTTTCTAAATAATTAATCATTCTTGACTATATTGTTACTAAATGCGAGTCTCTCTAGACTGAAAAGGCGACCTGTGTTGACTTCACAGACCATAACATAATGTAGCCGTAAAGACAGTAAATTTTAAGGACATGCCAGTGTTTTATGGAGACTTGCGTGGTTGGAGGTTAACTGCCTTATGTAATTTTTGAATAAACAGAAAAATGTATATTCATTTTAGTTTTACAATAAAAGGAAGACGGTTATTATTTAAACTACGGGGAACGTAAGTGCCCCCGGCAATTGGGACAAGGCCTTGCGAAGGTGAACGATTGAATCTGCAAAAAAATTCCGTTCATATCTATTGTTTTAGTTGCCTTTTTATATTTTCTCAAAAAGGCCACGTTTGTATGTAAGTTTCAAGTCTTAGATTTCAACCCGTAGTTTACTATCAATAGCAAGGAACTCTAATCATTTTCCCATCCTAATTCAATACGTTGCAATCTCCCTAGAATTCTTTGGGGTCATTAGACGGTCTCTCTTCAGCTATAGCCTCTTATTACTGTCAGAAAATGACAATTGGCTAACGATTGGGAAACGAACACAGCAGACGATTGCCGATTGCTAAACACGCTTCGCAATTTTATAATTTGAGGCACATAACTAAAACCAATAGATTACTTGGTTTCTGTGAAAGTGAGCTCACTTTTATTGTGGCTGAAATAATAAGCAATGTAGTTAATTAATGATATTCATAAACTTATTTTACTTACTTACTGATAGAGAAACATTACTAAACATACAAGATAGTTTTTTGAGGAGATTAATTGCTGACGCAACAAAAATAATTCTTGTCCGTCTATAAAAAAGAAGATCGGTTAAGGAAATTAGAGTGGTCAGTTTTACGAAGTGATTGTTTTATCCTTTTTGTATTAATAGTTTGTTACAGTTTGTTTCAGTCCCATTCTCCAGTAGCTGCGATCTGCTAAGATGGCTACTTGCCATCAGTATAAGCTCAATTTATCGAAAATGGAGGTCTTTTAAAAACAATAAGTGCAATGCGCCACTTACCGAATCTTCGTGATGGTATAGTTACTAGGACCGACAACAGTGATGTTGCTGAAGGCAGCGGTGACTCTCACGGGGCCGGCTTCATTCTCCATCACCAGGCGGTCGATGAACAGCGGTTCCACGGGAGGGACGCCCAGGTCCGGTAACCCTCGGGTCAGGTACGGCCGAAGGTGGTTGAAGGAACGCTTGATGCAGCTGTCCAGCTCAGGATCACTTCGACTGCAAGGCAGCAGGTATTCGGCTGGAACAGGAAAGGTGAGGAATTCAAATGACTGCAACAACCATGTTTGTTAAGAAGGACGTATTCTCTTCGGAGTTCAACAGTTTGGTATACGGTAATCTACCACCAGGCTAGCTGGTTGTGCCTAGGGAGTGGCAATGTTCTAATGTCATGTAGGAGTTTTGCTTACAGAATTATTTTGTACTGCCGTTTTTGTTCGGAAGGGGCGTATTCTCGTTGGCCGTCACTGATTTGAGAAAGCCCACCAGGCCAGGCGATCGTACGGGCTCGTATATGCCAGCAATAAAGAAAACTTTGATAGCGTGATTCAGGACATCCGTGGCGCCATCTCTTGACGAATGGAATTATCTTAGAATATATCCCATTGGGATTGGTGAAGTATTTTGGACACGCATCATCGAAGAACGCATGTTTTACTTTTCAAATTCGTATTGAATTACAAATTCATGCATTTAACCCGGAACGGATATTTCTATTACAATCATGTTACACTGGTTCTTTACAATTTGTCTTTAATTTTGTTTTGCGACAGTAAATTGTAGGAAAGCATGGAAATACACAATGTTTTATTTTACGTAACACGACTTCTGAAGACCAACATCCAAAAACTGTACAAAGTTAAGGCATTAAATTAAACAATGATTTTTCTAAACCAGTCCGAAGATTACATTCTTTTTGCATCGAACCCAATATAGGTACTTTATACGGCATAATAAGGCAGCTTCCTAGTAGGTACTTGGTATATGTAAACTGGCCCTTACATCGTGTCTAGAACTTAAAGTATACAATACATAAATGACACTAGATATGCAACATCCAGTCGTGAAGTTCCTTGATCACACATTACCCAAGCCGCCACATACAGACAAGTATGCAAATACCACTAAGCATTGAGTGCAGCGCTAACGCCTAACATTATGTAAAGACATGACGCAATATGGCCAATGGTATCAAGGTCTGAATAACCGTTGAAATATTTGGAGTGAAAATCTATTGACATCGAAGAGGATGCGCTTGAGATAAAAGCTATGGATTGCAAAGGCAAGCCCTCCGACCAAGCAGGCTGACGACCTCAAGAAGACAGCAGGAAACCTTTTGATTCAAAGGGCCCAGGACTAGGCGAAGTGTTGATTAGGAGAGGACTATGTCCGGCGGTGGAAAGCTAAGAGCTGAAAGAAAGGACGGATGGTGAAAAGCAAGCATAAAGCTGTATGGGTCAAGTAATGGGCTTTGAATTATAGTAGCGTCGAAAGCTGTGACAGAAAGACAATCATTGAAATATTTTGAGTAAAAATTCCTTGTTATGGCAAGGCGGCACGGGTTTTGCGTCATGGCAACACTGTATTGATTGGATAAAACCATGAAGCTAAACATACATTTGAAAAATGATAAAAATATTTTACGTAAGTATTTATATTCATTCATTCAGTAGGTACCTAACTAAAATAAACATGACTATGAAAATATGATAAGATCATCATAAAAACGTAAACAACATTATTCATAATTCGCACATTCGCAATTTAAACATGTCTGTTACGAAATCGGGCATTAAAAAAAACTTGAACTTGAACCAGCCAACTTGTACAACAATCTGTTGCACAAGGTCACAGATTATATTATATAACCGCGTTATGTCATTTACGAAATTGCCGACCCGCAAACCTACTAAGCATGCATCCATGGCAATACTTAGATGAATTTTACGAAACTAGTTTCCACCTACCTACCTCGGTTAAACAAATTAATAAATCTACAGAAATTCAGACGTGCATGCTTGCTGACAGAATCTACCGTTTCTATACATGCCATTTTTAGCGCAATTTTTTTTTCCTTTTATGGTGACTTTTATTTGAGGAATATTTTTTTCCTTTGTAACGGCGGAGGAAATTCTCCATTCGGATTACATTTTTTGTTCGAAAGTTCATTTTCCGTTTGATTTCTTGAATCTGATCAAGTTTACATTTTTTGTATTTTTATCTCCTTGTGTGTTCTGAGCTATACCTAAGAAAGACTAATATAATTAAGAAACTAAATCATTGAATTTACGAGAATACACAAGGTTTTGTAGTTAAATAAAATATTTCCAAAGATTTGAAAATTCATATTTTAAAAACTGCCATAGTTATGCCTGTCTCGAGGTTGTATCATTAGAAATTTAAATAATATGTTGTAACAATGTAATAATACTCGTATTATTTTATTATCTTAGAAAAAATACAACAAATAACAAATAACACAGATAAACACATTTTTATGCACTTCGTTTTTTACTTATCAATAAAACCCACTACCTAATTGCCTATTTTTTGCGTGGTTGACCTTTTGTTTGAATCTAGAATTTAATAGAACATTTAGTATCAGCTCGATCTCGAAGATTTACCACTAAAAACAAAAAATATTAGCAAAAAAGATAGCTTATTAGAATGATGAATAATAAATTAAACAACTACATTTACATTTAGGGAAGAGCAGCGATCGTTTTAAAAGATGAACAAGATAATAAACATAAAAAAGATGAACAAGATCTAAAAAAGATGAACAAGATAATAAACATAAAAACTTTGGGAAAATCCACATGATTTTAATGAGCAAACAATAACACCTGAGGTAGTTGTCTGTAAGCCATCAATAACCCACAGGGTCGGGTCCCCTCTCACAATGAGAAGGATGTAGGTCTTAGTCCACGCTGGTCGGATGCCTGGTCCACCAAACCACGGCGGTTTACATGCAATTGAGGACATTTTTTGAGAACTCTCAAGCATACAGGTTTCCTACGATGTTTTCCTTCACCGTAACAGCAGGTGATATTTAATTTTATAAAGCGCACATAACTTTTGTTACAAACTCATTGTGATTCGAACCGGGACCATTAGAGGTAGTTGTTTATACGGAACTATTTGTATGGATTTTAATAGAATTACAAATCTATACTGTAGAAATAACTTATGTAGAAATGGAAGAACTAGAGAGAGAATTTCATTTCGCCCCCTGATCTGCCATGAACAGTATTTTCCTAAATTGCCATAGATATGGCGTAGTCATCGAAGGTAAATATTTTCATCTTCAAGATTAGTGACGCATACGCTAGTCTTGGACATATCGAATTTCAAATGTACAATACAGTATACATTGTACAATTAACTGTACAATACAGTATTTTCATAGAGTTTGTCGATTTTTTCAATAAAAATTCGTCACAAAAAGACACTAACCATTAGGTTTATTATAGTGTCCATTAGTTGATAATAGGGATGTAGAGATACCTCAGTAATACCAGATACCTCGATTTTAATGATGAAGAAATTGTAATACTCCTGCAATATGATTAACTATATGCATATCATAAAGTAACCGCCCCATCTAATGTTTCACAAACTCCAATTTACTTCAAATGCTCTCTTATTTATTGCAGATAAAATCGGTGGAGCAACACGTGCTCAATTCACGTAATCGCATCGTCGTTTTAATGGAATCCAACAGAAACGTGAAGTTTCCGGCACCTGTGAAATACATTACTTAAGTTTTAGACAAATTCTAGTGCAAGTGAGGTGGCTTCCATTGTGTCCAATTTTCGTTTATTTAAACAATGACAATAAAATGGCAACACAGCCAACACAATTGTCGTGTGATTTGAATGTGCTGAACGCTAACACCAGCAAGCTTTTATAGTAAAAGCTTTTGTGTTTTGTTTTGTGTCCCATTTGACTGATGAGACGAATACTAGGAATCTCATTATACGATGAGAAATTGGTACACAATTGTAGATGTAGCAATTTTTTTTACAGATATTATTATATAGATACCAATTACATTTTTTCTGCAGCAATTATACCAACCAAGCAACATTAAATAACATTTATTGTGTATAATGAGCATGCTAAAGTTTTAGGCATTTTTATTAAACCATTTAAGGCCGCGCACAGTTTGAACGCGATTTCGTTTAATTCGTGCGTGATCGTGCACAATAATATACGCACGAGTTGAATTCGTACGAAATTGACGCAACCTAATGCAATAACCTGATATCTTGAGTTTTGGTCACAGAATAATTCCAAAATATCCGCACTTCATGTTATATCATGGCCCGCTAAATTGCTATTGTCTTCTCGTCTTTGTTAAGCATCTGTTAGCTTTAAGAAAAGAAACGATAAAGATAGAGATCACGCGATGAAATCAATAAAATCAAACAAATAACCAAAAAAACGGTCGACAAAAATATTTTGTCTTTTGTCAACTAAAACAAAATTCCAACACAAATAAGATCAAAATGTCGTCATTCGCCTCTAAGAAATGAAAATACTCAAGCAAAAATTACAATAATCACATGGTGTAGTGATGAAAAAAATAAGGGGCGTGTTCAGTTGTGGTCGCTATGGCGAGGCGTTACGAAGAATGGTTTCGCAAACGTTGTCGCAATGCTCTTGGCGATGTCAAGGCTGCGTTGCCGTGCCACCCACCGGCGCGGCGAGTGTGACTTTTGAAAACTTTTAGATAAAAAAGATAAAAATATACATGTCGATTGGAGAACCTCCGTTGTTGTTTCGTCGGTTAAAAATTATAACACAAACACAAGCGACACAAGCGTTTCTCCATCTCTTGTTATAATAACAAGGATGCGTGCAGGCCACCTAATGTTAAGCAATTACACCAGCTAATCTTCAAGTACATTTCACAATTTAAAAGCTGCATTCACGACTATCTGAAAATCTAGCCCACCTTTCGATATGTCTAAAAAATTAATTTTGCTCAGCGCGAAAACAAAAAAAAATATGTCAGTTGACTCAAAAAACTAGGTATGACGTCATCCCGTGCGTTCGCCATACAAAATGTATAAAGGGTTAGTGTTTATGAAGTATCTCAATTTGCTCGTAGGACACAACTCTTATGTCGCCTGATGTTGACAACTGACAACGAAAATTCAGGGCATAGTTATGTAGGCTACGAGGATAGTAGCGGTAGGTGAAGTCATCTCTAGATAGTCTCTTTGGATGGAACATTTTTCAACCCAATAAATACAAATAAGTACAATATATAAACAATCACATCCAACTTCAAAGTTCTTTGTATACATAAAAGTAGGTAGATGAGTAGATTGAATGAGTTTTCTTTGACATAATGAACATAAAGGTACTCTTGCTGAACAAAGGTTGTATATTGGTGTTTATCTGCCATTCACAATAATCAACATCCCTCCAACGATACCGAAAGAACTTGTTTGATCTGATGTTGAATATATATAAGGCGGTGGATTTAAGTGACTTAAAACAAATGACACACAATATTTAATTATAGCGCTTGAAAAAACCCACAAATTTCACCAGCTAGCCTTCCTCTAGACGACCTAGCATTAATCAATTCTGATGCGCGCAAAATTGGTACACACATACTGGATTTTACACACCAGGTCAATGCCAGCTACGTTACCAGCTGGTATATACCGATGTACCGATAAAGTACTGATGAGTTATTGTCGCGTCCGTCCCAATCAATATTTTGATCAACCTTATGCGGACGATTCGGATCACGTACGACCGCCTTTTAAGTTATACGACCGATTTAAAAGGGACGTCAAGGTTGGTATCGGTCATCTTTTACCCAATGAATAGTGCAAGTTGTTATTCTGCTCAGCGTTACCTAGCTGGGCTATCGGTTCGGCTTTTCATTTGGGTAATCCATTGTTTAGTAGTCGATGAGGAAAATCGCATCGTTTCAGCTTAGGGAAATCCTATAGCGCGATTCAGCGTACCCGAGGCGCCATCTCTTACACGACGGCTTATACGAGATTGAGTACGATTAGAATAAAAGAGCGAAAAAAGGTCCGTTTCTCTGAAAAGACCACTTTTCTTTTCGGCGTGGTTTGAGGGTGATTTACAATTAGAATTGTAGTTGTAGTTTACATTGTAGTTACCACAAACCATAAGCGTATGACGATTGACGACCACAATAGATTTACAATACGCACGTTTTGACACTAATTTGCCATCTCTCAGAATAACATTGTTAACTATTTAAGGACGTGCTTACTACTGATTTTAATAGCCTATTGTTTTGTATACAGCTTGCGAATAGAACTCTATACCGATATTCTGCTTAGGAATAAAAGTAACTGTGACAGCAACTAAATTATTAACTTTAATTTTCCTGGACATAATCCCATGGGCCTTTAAGTAGGATTTTCAATGTATTCATTATAATAAAGGGCTTCTTATATAAAGGTTCCTTTTTATATAAAACAATTTGTCTCAGTGTTTCTGAGATCTGTGCAGTGTTTCCGTGCGCCCTTCAGAGCAGATGATGTAGAAAGACCTGCTTCTTCTCATCTAGGGATGGGATCTTGATAATGGACCGATGCTGTTGGGGTCCCTGAAAATGCGAGTCTACCCGTGCCTACCCCAGGAAAAAAGAGGATTAGAATTCGTTAATTAATAGATTATTTCATAGTTAAGTTTCCTTTGGAAGTGAATTCTATAATTCTTAGGGAAACTAATGAAGTTTGTTAAAGTAGCAGCCTAGCTACCATTTTATAACAGATGCGTGCATGCTACAAAGCTATAGCTTTCTGTATACTGAGAGGAAATCTAACCCTAGAGTGGGTCATAGTGACTTGATGGGTTGCAGACATGCATCGAAATTTAACTCGTTGTAAACGCTTCGAATTCAGATTTTTTTAAGTTTAATAACTTATAATAATACAATTATATGTTCGTGATTATTTTTATTGCTGTTATCACGATATTTTATAACTTGCTGTAATTTTTATGTTTTTCTATATTGGCATAGATTTTAAGTAGGGCATTGTTAAAACGATTATATGTATCTACGAATTCTAAAACATATTAAAATTATTACATTCAAATTAACCTATTTGCGATCAGAAGAAAGAACGAAGAAAACGAAAGAACCGCCAACATTGATAATATTTTAATGCTTTTAAGTGATTTCTTTAATATTTTTCCCAATTTATCTCAGTCTTTGACCGACAGAGGACGATTCCGTAAATAGCACCTAACTTTAAATACGCTCGTGTATACTTAACTCGTATTTAACTATTTATAATAAAGAAGAAATACAATTTGGTCAATTTGACGTTTTTAGAAGCGCGAGTTCTTGAATAAATCATTTTGTAATGTACTAAAAAAGCTTCGCAAGATTTGAAACAAGGATAGAGATTGTCTAAAAATAAAATCAACTACATCATACCTACATCACTTCAAATATCCGTTATATCATTCAAGCTATAAACAAACATGATGTTCCTAAGCTTTTATTATTATCTTATTTCAAGGTCAACTACAGACAAAGGTCAGATTCAAAAAAGCAATAGGTATATTAGTTATTCGCAACAAGTCGCAAAAGCTGGCACCACTTTGGAAAAAACCTTTAGAATGAATAGAGGTTTTTTCCAATTTGAATGTCAAGGAATTAAACTATGAATTCGAACCAACAAATTACTTTCTTGTCGTGCTTGTTTTTGTGGAAATATTCAAAGAGTGTTCGTTTAATAATACTATTATTATGGAATATGGTTGTGATCTCAGAGTTAATTAAGACGCTTTTATTGTTCTGTCGAAATCGCCAAATCATTCCTAGATTTTGTATGAAGAACAATTTTATTTATGACGTGATCAATATTACTTGTCATTAATTTTTATAGTTTTCGAAAGTGACAAAATTTTAAAGATATCGGAAGTTGAGCTGTGTTTTCAAACGGTTCTGCTAGTACTTTATTATAGGAATCACATTTTGAATTTAATTGCAAATGTTGTACACATCCAATTGTTTGGGTTTTTCCAAATTCAAAAATTAACATAGACAAAGCCATTTTTTAAAAGAGATGCGGGCAGAACTTTTCGCTCTAATAAAGAAAAACAAAATAATTACACCTCAGGATTTAACCCGATTCATTTACAGATAAAAACTACAAGTTTAGAGTATGAGTTGAGTACCTTATTATTTAGTCTTCAGTAGGCCTAGCCTTTTCTTTTATACGTAGCTATTTAAGGAGTCCAAGCACGAATCACCACGGACGATCTGATTACTAACAAAATAAATTACGAGGCTTAGACAAAGGCAATCTAATAAGAAATTCATACTTAGTCCTGCCGTAAATCTAATTATTGAACATGTGAAGGAAAATTAAGGAATAGCCTATTTTGTCCTATTCTGCTGCTTCATTTATCTTTTACTAGCTGACCCAGTAGGTATTTGGTAGGTAGGTGACCCAAAGACGGGTGATTTTAACAACTTTTAAGATAAACAAATAGGGCCTTGAGCATGAACACTGTTGTTAAAGTATAAGAAATTAGTTTATGACCATCTCCACATATATAAAGATCATCGGTTAAGACGTAAATTAACAACAAATAACATAGGTAATTATCTACAATTAATTTTCCCAAATAAAATCATCTTCACCCAAAATTCTATCGCTCAGTTTCGCCACATTTCAGGACAAAAAAACTTTCACATTTGTCCGTTTTGATTTTGAAATAAGTATTTTGTATTTTGTACTTATAAAACTGTAGAGTACCTATACCCATGTATCCCCCGATTAGGACAGATAAGGAAAACTGTTTTTATCTCATTAAGCACATCTAGTTTTAATTTATACTTGCAGCATTTTAATAAATGACAATAATTAAAGGCAATGATATTTAAATGACTCATCCAATCGACTTTGAGCTTCCACCTCGTCCGTTTGTGTATCCATTAGCGATGTCTAGGTACTGGGTGCACACAGCGTTGCTCGAGTCGAGTGCACATTTTTTGCTATAAATAGGCTAGCATTATTTCATAGTAGTAGGCTAATAGGTCGGTACTCTTTAATGAAACTATAGTTCAGAGGCGTGAGCATGAACACTAAAAAGTACCTATTTGTACTGTATAGGTCAGTACGAGTATGTCATGTCAGTCTTTCTGACATTTTCCCAGGTACAAATGATACACGTGTACTATACGAATACCCAGTTACTTTGTCGCTTGCACTGTTCTCCTGGTGTTCTCTCACAATACGCAATGGACGGACATTACTATATGCCGTGCAAATATACTTGTTTGCAGTATCCACAGGTTTTCGGTTTTTCGAGTTTCGTCAACGGAACAGTCGTTAACAGAATGACCTTGGCCCGAATGGCACCAAAATATCACTGAGTTATACAATAGCAAATTGGCTTTCATTCACACATTCACGCTTCATTCGTGCAAGGCAATATTCCATCAACCGTCGTATAATTTTAAAGGACGCAATAATGAATCCTAATTAAAGGATCATTATTAGGATAATTAGATCGAAAGGGATGTGCGATGTTTTTCATTGACGCCATAACGCAGAACATACTGAACTAATATTGTATTGTCAGAATTGTGTGTTCTTGTACACAGGGATATTGATTGGTTGATTGAACCCTTTAGTTAGTGACCAACTTTAGGGTCGGGTCTGCTTAAGGCCGTAGTCGACGACGCTGATTTCTTGCGGGTTGGTGAGCTTCCTGATGATATTTTTTAAGTAACTGACTTTTTATGGATATAGGTAAGCTAGTTCAGCCTTTGACAATTATGTAATCATTATGTAGGTACGTTGCTCATATGTTATGGTTGAATCTTAGGTTGAATTTTAACTTCCTATCTCTAGTATTCTCTACGAATGAATCAAACAAAGGTCGCAGGCATCCTATATGGACAACTTGCCAAGCCGAGCCTAGCGACAATCAGATTACTTTAATTTATTCCTGTTTAATATTTATTGTATTAAAAATAAACGTTTTATGTTTCTAAGTGGAAGATTAAAAAGCAATTGAATTTAAATAAATTATTAGTCAATTTTTGTAAAACATGATAAAATCTGTCCGTCGAACGATGTTTTCAAACGACGACATTTAAGCGACAAATTTTACAAAAATTAAATGAAGAATTATTTGAATTATTATTTGAATAGTTCTTTGTTTTAATTTTTAATTTAACAAAACGAGCGGTTCATTATGAAATCACCTTTGCCTGCCTGTACCTACATTAACGACGTTTTTCAGTAGGCACTGTAAGTACAACCACTGTTTTGGTCCATATAGATAATAAATACCTATACATTATCTTTTTTTTTCATAAAACTAATTTACTGAGTAAAATGAATATTATAGTATACCCGTCCGTTCCGTACACATCTATACTAATATTATAAAGCTGAAGAGTTTGTTTGTTTGTTTGTTTGTTTGTTTGACCGCGCTAATCTCAGGAACTACTGGATCGATTTCAAAAATTCTTTCAGTGTTGGATAGTCCATTTATAGAGGAAGGTTATAGGCTATATTTTATTTTCAAAAAAAATTGGGATCCGTAAGAAAATTGAATCGGAAACCTATTTATGTTTGCGCTGCAAAAACTATTGATAATAAAGCAAAATGATATACTACGGGTTTGTAGATCTTATTAAGATCACAATAACCGCTTTTACTTTTTACCCTTCTATCCGCCAAGTTCTACAAATTCACGCGGGCGAAGCCGCGCGCACAGTCTAGTGAATTTATAATTGTTGTTAGATTGTCATAGATTAAAAAAAATAGATGAAACCTCTCTGACTAACTTTTTTATATCTATAACAAAACAGCAATTAACTCTCAAAGCAAGAACTTACTACGCCCTAATAAGTTAGTACCGTAGCTACATAATAATGAAATGTGGATTACCACTATGCTGTAATACAACCTCAGTGGACCATTAATTATCGTGTTTCATAGATAGACGAATCTATTACGTTCATCATGAAAAAAAAAAGTTTTGATAAAGAAAATGAGTCATGAAAATTTTCCTCAAAAAATCTTTTTGTTTACATAATTTTGTCTTTAAAAGATTCTTTCTTATACGATTGTTTTATGAAATTAAAAAGTAAAGAAAACAATAAACTGAAAAAGAAACTTTTTCGAAAACCATTTTGTACCATAGCTTAGACATTATTAATTTTTGCTAAAATGTTACATCCTTCCTGAAAAATTTGACTTAAAATTTGACAATTTGTGACTCTCAAAGTTTAGGGATCTGATATTGGTTTTTATGTTTTTCAATTTTTTAATATGAAATGTAGGAGATAATCTTGCGATATTTTGATTGTGACTGTGAGATTTTCTTTTTTTTTACTGTGACATAAGATGTTAATCTCCAATTTTCCAATGTAACTAAATCGCTTAGTAATTTTTTCGGTGTAAGTTATGAGTCATTCAATTGTGAAAAGTGGCAATATTCATGATATTTTGTCGTCAGATAAATTCGACCGTGACGATTTTTTCTTAACAACCCCACCCCGTTTTAAACAGCGATTATATTGAAATCTAATCAGACAGATGTCGCGTGTTAGATTCTAAATTAGCATTTTGCATATATTAAGCGACATATCTCGTTGTATAATAATAGTTTTAAGCGCAATAGCTAAGCAAAGGTCACAGTTTTTCATCATAATTCATGCCGTTACAAAACTAAGACATTTCGACACGCTATTAAATGTTGTGGGCAATTGAGCCGAATTCGGATACTTACACTTCTCAACTTCACAATTTCATCACTTGTTTTAAATACAATAGTATCGATTACTCGTATCGTAATACATATCTAATAGTGAGGGAGCGAAAGGCTTTAATTACTCTAGTGCCTGTTCGTAATTGTACATACATAGTACATTGTTATAAAGCTTTTTTTAAATATCCAAATAAAATGCGATAGTGAGTACTGCATTAAAAAGAAAATAGGTTGTTGGTTCATTTTCAATAGAAGCCGTATTACTTCTGATAAAACATTGTATTTCTATATATTTCCTGCAAAACATTGAATTTAATCTTATTGTAGTTAAAGAAGTGATGAAAACCTTTTGAATCTAATCACAGAATAGAAGACATAAGATGAAGCAAATATTAAGAAACATTTTAATTAACATGCTCGAATCTAGGATAATTTTGAAGATGAAAGAAAAAATGCTGGTATATTTAAAAATGAGTGGGTGGGATCTTTTGAAATATTTTAAGTGTATAATAAAAAGATTATAAGTACTTACGTAAGGCGGGTGTTTTGCCATTTTCAGCTGCCTCCCCAGTGTGACAAATTACAGTCAAGCTTAGAACCAGCAGAAATTTAACCAAACGCTCGGCCATTTTCATTTTTTAATAAACAAAACAATTCGTTATGTAATAAAAAATAGAATAATCGGAACAGTCTAATCAACTTTTCATTCTTCAGCTCGATATCACTGAACGTCACTATCGGTTACAAATCAAAAATGTGTGTAATAAAAAAAATTGAATTTATTTTTAATTGATTAATTGTTCGCGGCTTTTGATTTTTAAAATTTGTGTTTAGAATTCGAATCGTCCGCGTCCGTTGTTCGGCGGATTCAGATGGTAATAGCCTAGTCGGTTGTTGGTAGGGCAGCCGCGCGTCTCATTATGTTTGAAGTGAAAGCCAGAAGCGATGTGTTTTATTCGGGCGCGTTTTTCGTCATCCCTCGGCTGTTTCCCCACCTCGCCATCAAGGTGTTTACTATTTACTAACACCACGTGCGCCGTCATTTTGTCCCTTGTTTACGCTACATGCGCGGGATAATGTGTTATATTAAACATGACGTAGTATAGACTACATCCATTTGACTTGCAATGCACCAATATTGTAGACTAGTAAATATACATATTATAGGGGTAATCTCTGGCATTCAGGTGTTTGTATTGGAACGTAACGAATAGGATATTATGATATTAATGTAGATACTTCGTCGAAAAATACTTAATATTAGACTTTATACGACAGTACTATCGGCAATATAAAAGTATGGTTAACATTTAAAAATGGTAATTGAATATAGTAATAGCACTTCCGGTTGGCTTAGGGAAGTACAACCTACAATTTCCAAGATCTGTTTACAGTTTGTCATAATTATATTAATTTATGTATAGCATAAATTGTGAATAATATTTCCGGAATAGGAACGCATTCAGTGCGAATACAGTTATAACTTTATGACCTATCGTGAAGTATGTTTTCATTCGTCTTTCAAGATTCTTCGTATTATCTTCAGAGGTCTGCTTGGGATACAACGAATAGTCCTCATAATAGTGGTTATGGACCAAACCGACTTACAACCTCAACATAGATAATCCCGAGGCAGCCAAGTCTCTGTTGATATCTGGATCTCATACCAAAACCAAAGTTATCGTCCATGAAGCAAAGTTTATTGTAAAGGGGATAAATAACATATGAATGTTATCTGTATCTTTTGTGTACTTGAAGGGTTTTAGGTTTTGGGGGCCGTCACAGGTTGAGAATCACTGATCTAAATGAATTTGTTGGATTCACAAGAATAACAAAAAAATCAGATGAATAAAACTTTTTCTGACTTATTGATCAAAGTTTCACCTCCAAAATACCATGTCCCTTGAAATTGATTTTTAAAAATCATCCCTCGAACGATGTTTTGAAATCTTTCTGGATTCTTTATTTTTGGTTGTGTGTAGTCAGGACTTACGATTTTATAACACTAATTTAAGATATTATACAATAATAGGTAGTATAGTATAAAAATTTAAATATAATTATTACTGAAAAAACCTAACTCTTAGAAGCTGTATCCAAATTACTTTTCGTGAGTACGCAAAACACTGGCGATTATCTCGCTAAGTCACCAGGCTGAGTCGCCAGAACTACCGAGATACTACATCTTGGAGATATCAAAACTTATAACATCTTTATCATATAAAAAAATTAAAGATCCATTTACTCGAATACTTTAAAACTATTAGCTTAGTGTATTTTGAGTGAAGTTAAGGATAATACTACTACGTACATACGTATTAATTGACTTTATTGATTTAAATATCAATTAGGTAAATAGTTGGCCACAACTACTGTTATCGTTTACTCGAACTACGACGTGTCTTTTATTTGTTTAAAGAAAATAAATAAAGTTATCATTGTTTTATTGGTTATTACTGGTTATGACTGAATTATTGCGGCGATAGTCCAGTGGCTGAGAATTCGGTGCTTCTCGCGAGGTCCGGGTTCGAATGTTGCTATAACATCAACAAGGGAAACATCAAAAATTCGATTCTTGCAATGATTGTAAAATTGTTTTGAGTAGGTAGGTATATCTAGTAATGAAATGATATATTAAAAAAACTGTAATTACTGTTATGGCATTGTTTCCCAAAAATCTAAAAAAACTGACGCAACTTTGCTAGAACGCATAAACAATCTAACAACAACCGGGACCGTCAGCTAACAGCTTAACGTGCCCTCTGAAGCACGGAAGCGAACATGTAATTCACCACTAGCGATCCACCGTCCTACCCTTAGTCTGAGTTTTAGCGATACAGAAACGAAACGTTTGTGCGTTTCGTTTCGGATAGATACGTAATTCATATACAGCTTACTACACAGGAGTCCACAGTGTAATAACAATTAGAGGTAAAAGATTTTTAGAGGAGTTAAAAAATTTAAAATCAAATTTTTGTATGGAGTGAAAGATATGAATACTTATCGTTAGACATTATAATACTAACAAATATTTAATACCTACGGGATAGTCTTAGTTCGAAATTTTACAGTGCATTACGGCCAATTCACGGTTATTATGTTTCATTAATATTATTAAACATTGAAAGAGTGTTAATTAAAAAAAAGCAATTTTTGTGATGATTTATCTAATGCTTTATTAATTTTTTAACTCTTCTAAAAATCTTTTTCCTCTGTTGGTTATTACACTGTGCATTTTCGTCTAGTAAGCTGTGTATGTGTGCGTTTCGTTTCGGAACTTCTAAAACTCAGACTAGGTAAGGGTACTGTTACTGACCGCCCGAAGTTGCTTAACTCAAGCAGCAAGTCTATGCGCACTAATAAATATATTATCACTAGACAATGTGTGGCTATGGAACATGACCTACTGCCAGAATTTACGAGACGAATCCATAAAGCGTCTAACATCTCATAATTCAATTAAATTGTGATAAGTTATCAAATAATTGTCACAAAACACAAATAACAATAATTTATTGTCAACTTTTAATTTAATTGCCGAAACAACCTCAATTAGGAGTATAGGGTTGTGGCCTCAGGCTCAATTGAGATACTATAATTGCACTGCCGAGAACGCAAAATTTTCATAGATTTTGTCTGAGGATTTTGTATGAAGAACCCAGCTAATGAGGTTTCTGCTTCGATCAACAATACACTAGATTTCGGGTCGGCGCAAAAAATACGTCTCGGTGAATAACAGCTCACTTGAAATGTGAGCTCTAATTTTATTTAGTTCGCTTGTAAAAGAGCCAATGTAAACACGTGTCACAATGCCGCAATGTGCATTCAAAAGTTGCAAAAATAATGCCCGAAGGAACAATTTAACGGCCGGAGTGTCTTACTTTCGGTAAGTACATATAGAATAAGTTGTATTTTATGCTTTAAACTAACAAATAATATCAAATTTAAATCAAAATTACCGATTTTATATCACCGCTACAAATGTTTGACCAACGTTGGCGCAAAATTGTGTGTAACAGAACAATAGATGCATGGAGTAGATTTGTATTGTAATAATTTATTTGTTACGAGATCTTTAAAATTGGTTAATACAAACTTTGTGTCTTTTTGTTGGACTTTCATAAGATACTTAGCTTTCCTTTTTTTATTTTAGCTTTCCGAGCAATCCGTTTACGTGTGCAGAATGGATCTCGACTTTCTATGGACAGCAGTTTTAAAATTATATATTGACAAGAATGTGTTTCTTGGAGGAGATAAACACAATCACGAAATTAATTTACTCAAATCAGTGGTTCAAAAATTTATTGACGTCAGGTTACATTATATATGTAAAAAAGCTACCGATATTTAATTATTATTTTGATCTAAGTATTGCACTAAACTGTACATGTATTATGAAGATTGTAAACATGAATATAAAGATATTGTGGAATTTAGTCATATTTTTATTTGTGGCAAAAAACTATTGTCGATTCGCACTTTTACCACCCTTTGTTACCATTCATCCACATCTGCACACAGTATGTCTAAACACGACCGTACTTTCAATATAACGGTTTGTGATACCCTAAAACCCAGAAGAATCCCTTTGTTCACATTCATCCACATCTGTACACAGTATGCCTAAATACGACTACAATGCTAAGGTACCTACTAGCTACAACAGCGATAGACACCTTGGCCAAAAACATATTATACATACACATAAATAAACATACACACAACAAAACGGTTACAAAATAACATATATGTATGTATACTATCAAACATACTCGTAGATGCCCAAAATATAAATAATTTTAACTAAACTTTCGTGCATAATAATAATTACTAAATTATTTTTGTGTTCAACGCGACTCCATACCTTCTGTAGTTAAATTTGAGGAAGCAAACTGAAACGAAACCAAAGGATGTAACTCGTAAGGTAATAACGGGAAAAAGTACTTTATTTATAGTTAATTAAGGTTGATTTCACATAAAATGTTGTTTAACTTATGTCTTTTCATTTCTAAGTGACGGGAGTAATTTATTGCTTTGCTCGTTTTTCGTGACGAATGATTGTAAGAAAAATAATATTTTGAAGAATTGCTACCTTATTGCTAGGCGTCATGGTTGTAATTAGGTTGAACTTACAACTGTTTTAAAACGTTTGTCTTATTTCGTAAGTAAAGAAATGAAGATGTATAAGTATGTATTCACGCGGACAGTATAAGTTTTGATTTTGTACGTGACCCGATATCTAGTGTATTGTTGATCGAAGGGTTTCTGAAAGCATTCTTTTATGGAAATTGTATTTTTCACAATTAATTTTATTATGCTGGAAACGATGTTTTTCATCCAATCACTGAACGCGACGAGAAATCAAACAGTCATGTACATCTTGTCTGTTTGTTGAAGGCGGTCAAAAGTTCAAACTATTATTAGTTTAAGTGTGATTATAACACTAGATTTACGCGCGCGACATTGTCATAAAATAAATTAATGTTTTTTTTAAAGTACGAAAAATCCTTGTCAATAAATGAGACCTTAAGAGAGGAGATATATGAATCTTTCTTAAAGTTTTCCAGTTCTATTTAATTGGTATTCAAACTAGCCAGAATTGCGATATCTACAAGATTTGAGAAAGCAAATTTTTTTTTCACATAAATAGTTGGTTTTATTTTTAAAAATCACAAATATAATTCCTATGGAAAGCTGTATTTATTACCTAAAAATTTAGTGTAAACACGCATACTTTATTACTCATACTTTGTAAATCCTAAATCTTCCTGCGGTAACCAGTAATCTACATAATAATACATATATATATTTAAACAATAACAATTATTGTTCTTAGTGAAACGGGCCCTTTGAGCTGTTTTTGTTGTTTTATTTGTTTTTAATACTTGTGTTGTGCATGTACCTAAATAAATAAATTAATCAACGTACAGACACTACCCCGTTACAATTTTATAATAGACGTAACTACGAAAGTTCGGTCGCGGGTGGTGTGAATACTCATCTCAGTCGGTTACCCGCTTCCAGAAAACAGTCACGTTAGAACCACGAGAAGTTTTCACTTCTCATACATTTTTGTAACAAAGTAACTTAACAATTACTACATGAGAGGGCGTCTAATTAAATTAAATAATTTAAAAGCGAACTTTGATTAAAAACAAATCATTAGTTCAACAACCCCGCGCAACCAAGAAAATATGATAAGGCGAAGATAAAGTTCCTCAATCGCTGTGTTTGCGGGCATTTAGAGTCGCGTAGTGTTAGGATGTGTTTCGGGGACTTCTCCAGACGGCAATGGTTGACCATCGTGGTGATATCGCTGGCGGACTTCTGTAACGCGATATGTGTGGCACTGCAAGCGCCGTTCTATCCACATGAAGTACGTATTTTCTATTTATATTGGCAAGAGTACTGAATATGCAGCGGTGATAGCCCAGTGCAGCGGTGATAGTCCAGTGGCTTAGAATTCGACCTCGAATCGAGGGATCCGGGTTCGAATCCCAGTAGCACGCACCAATGACTTTGTAATAAAAGTTATGTGCGATTTATGAAATTAAATATCACCTGCTGTTACGGTGAAGGAAAACATCGTGAGGAAACCTGCATACCTGAGAGTTCACAAAGGCATGCAAAGTCCACCAACCCGTAGTAGGCCAGCGTGGTGGACTAAGGCCTACATCCTTCTCATTGTGAGAGGAGACCCGACCCTGTAGTGGGTCATTAATGGGTACTGACATGACTGAATGACTGACTGAATGTTTGTGGGGAAGAAACGTCCTCGAATGGTCACTGTGCTACGTCTACACACACGTCTAGGCGAAATCATCCGGGTCAGAGAGTAGATTATAGTTGTTATCAGTAGGTATTATTTTCACTGTAAATTTTAATTTGCAAGATGAAAGTAATCGGTAGGATACCTATAACTTGATAATATAATAGCATATTTTCCAGTGGATAGTTAGGTGTTCGGTGATATTTTATGAAAGCTTTAATTGAATTGAAAGCGTTAGTGCAATACAGTTCATAAAATATTTCTAAATATTACATATACATAATACATCAACAATTTGAAGAAAAACAAATAAGAGTTGTTATACAAGTAATCGAACCCAAGGCCCTCCGCGCAGCGCACTAGTGCAAGTGCAACCACTGCGCCACTCAGGTCGTTTACAAGGTTGAACTTAAGACGTCTTTATAATAGAACAATTATATAAGACATAGGTTGATAAATTGCTTTAATATAAATAGATTGCTTTCATACCCCTAGGGTGAATTATTATTCTTCTTTACCTATAACTTCTACCAATGGCGTTGAATAGGTACTTTCTGTTTTTAACCGACTTCAAAAAAAGGAGGAGGTTCTCAATTTTATTCGTCTGTATGATATTTTTTTTTGTTGTTTATTTTTTATCCCACTGCAAAAAGGCAAAAAGGTTATAATTATATGTTGGAGATGTATAGCTATTTTTTAACAAATATTTATTTTCTGGCTGTACGAGCGTTAAATATGCATAATTTTCGAAGAACTTCTTGACACATTTAACAATGGGGCTGTTGGGGGGTTGGACTTAGTATCTCTTAGCACGAAAATTGATTCATCCCTTTTTTGGTCTCCTTTTTACCCCTCTTTTTTGGGGGGAACCTTCCCAACCCCTAAAAATGTCATAGTTTTAGGTTAGGTTATAATGCTTTTTTCTCCGGAACTATGCATTACCTTGTAATGGGAGTAGTATCAGAGGTGAGGGGGCACTCCCCTCTCCCCCCTCCCCCTTCCTCCCCTCGTGCTAAGGGATACTAAGTTTTAACCCTGTTGGGCCATCAAAGGGCAAATTAAATACGATAGGTACATATCTGACTGTGAGCTAGGGTATGGTTTCTTATTGACGGATGAACTTTAATTTGTCTTGCAGTCTACTCGTACTAATGACCGCGAGTGACTGTCTGCTAGCTAGCCGGACCATTGCCCAGCATAGTAGATTAAATCCTATATTTATTATCATTCTAAAAAATTGACCCTAGAGTCAGTCAGTTATGAGTTAAAGACGTACAATAATGTTTTAATATGACGTAATAAATAACTGTACTTGTGTTTTACCGCATGTAAGCAAGTAGGTTTACATAATTAATCTAGTGTTGGTGAAGCGGAAACCTTCAAAATTTGCTGAAAGTTCTTCAACAAAGTACGTATCTATAGATACGTACATATTATGTTCATAATAATTATATAGAAACAATCAATTTGTCTTGAAGCATACGAACACTAAAAGTTGGACATTTCAAATGCAAATTTTATTGCAAAATTTAATTTTAACACGTTTTCGGCCTTCAAAATCTCAATGTTTCCTCCTTTCCTTCATGCTTAATGAGCCGAGTCACCTTTACTTGTGTTGTTACCTATAAACAAATATTTATTGAATCACATTTTCGCGGTATTCACTCGCTTGCTTCTTAACAAACTACTTAGTTAAAATTGTAAATAGTAACTTCTTCTGTTATATTCTATCCTGAACAGGTAGGTAGGTACACCGATTATGATGAGTTTCTGTGGCACTAGAATAGACCAGAATAATAATTAGATGGCTCCAGAAATTACTAAGGCTACTTTCTCTCCTAATATCAGTATTAGTACCACTGGTAAGGAGTGAAATAAGGGATGAGATATCTACTTAAGAATTATTGACATAAATCCATTCATATGATTTTTGCCGCAAATAAATAATAGCAATGTAAATAAAAATTACTTGTCGTTAATGTCGTGATATCCCGTCATGGTGTAGGTACCTACCATGGTACCTACCTACATGGCACGACTTCCTGTTATCAGCTATGAATGGCCGTCTGTGACGATCGGAAATTTAACTCTATTTATTGTATGTAAAATTTCCGTCCATTCCACATTATTTTCATGTCTAATGGTACCTACTTGTGATTAAATATTGTCCTGTTGAGATTCACGATTGTCTGCCGCCTGACAATGTCGCGATAACCCCACAAAAGCCGCGGGTTATCGCTCGGACACTTTGACCAGGCGCCTGTGTTCATTAACTAACGCACTGACCAACAAAAAACCTAAAAACAAATGTAGGTAGGTACGCAACTGCACTACGTGATAAATTGGTTAAATATAGTTTATCAGCGCGTAACATGTTTTATTACGTACATAATTATATACCTACTTATATATATCTAACATGCCTAGAGATACAGCTAATTAATATCTAACAAGTCTTCTTTAATATAATTCTTTAAATATAGCCATGTGCAAATCGTATAGACTATAGTATAGTAATTAGTATAATACGCACAGTAGACGCTCTAATTCATCTACGAGTTTGTATGGTTTTGCTTGTAACCATGTAGTTTTCACTGTAGTCGACAGAAGTCGTGTGCGTAACACATGTTTATTATTATTACAACTCTTTATCGTGCACAGAAATAGAGAATTAAAACATAAAATTAACAACAACACAAATGGCGGTCTTAACGCTAAAAGGCGATCTCCTCAGACAACCAAATGGTTAAATAAAGATCAAAAGGTTGAATAAAGATCAACTCTAACTTTACGAAGTATACTGTTGTATATTAATTAATTTCAGTGTTTTTTTGTTGTTAGGCTGAGAAGAAGGGTTGTCGAGCGACTGAATATGGCCTGGTATTCGGCATCTTCGAGCTGGTGGTGTTCCTCATCAGCCCGGTGTACGGAGCCCACCTGAACAGGATAGGGCCCCGGCTGCTGTTCAACGCCGGGATATTTACCACGGGAACATGTGCTATACTGTTTGGGTGAGTTAGAATACTTGTCAGAAACCCATTAAGGATACCACCACTACAGGTTCGGGTTTCCCAATGAGAGGGATATAGGCCTTAGTCCACCACGCTGGCCTACTGCGGGTTGGTGGACTTCACATACCTTCGAGAACGCTTTTTGTAAAGACTCAGGCATGCAGGTTTCCTCACGATGTTTTCCTTCACCGTAACAGTGATATTTATTTCTATAAAGCGCACATAACTTTATTTACGAAGGCATTGGTGCGTGCCACTAGGATTCGAACCCGGACCCCTCGATTCGAGGTCGAATTCTAAGCCACTGGGCTGTCACCGCACTATCATTTATTGCTACCTAATTTCTTCTCCCAGGCTGCTGGACAAAGTAGAGGGCCACATCCCGTTCATCACGCTCAGCTTCCTGATACGCATCATAGAAGCGATGGGCAATGCCGCCTTCCTCACCGCCTCCTTCGCCATCATCGCCAAGGAGTTCCCCAATAACGTCGCTACTATGTTTGTGAGTGTTTGCTTTTTGTTTTTTAATAATACCAGACCAGGGAATGGACTTCAATGTTGTATCACTGAATGCCATTAGAAACTGAAGCGATTAGATAAATCTAGGCCGCGTTCAGTTTGCACGCATTTTCGTACGAATTCAACTCGTACGTAGACGTACGTTCATGCACGAACAATCCCGACCTTTGAAATACTATGGGAGCATTCACATTAAGCGCGAGTTAATCATACGTCAAGTCAACTTAGTCGACGTAAAACGCGTTCAACTGAACCCGGCCTTAGTTTTCGTTTATTAAATTTTGTTTTTCAGTAAAATGCTACAAAATTAGTACAAATTCAGCTAAAAAGTAGTCCAGCATCAAGGGCTTATTGTATAATTATATTTCAGTATTCGATTCGATTAATGGTACCGGTAGTCGATATGAACTTTTCAATGTGCATTAGGGATACTAAAGTTTGCATCAGGTTAAAAAGCAATTAAAAAGTCCATAACCTCAAAATCTTTTGACTTAACCACCAAATTAATTTGCTCGATACTACACCCCATTTCTATTCTAGGCGTCTCTAGAAACATTCTTCGGTCTGGGCCTAATCGTCGGCCCAACGCTGGGCGGAGCGCTATACTCGTACGGAGGCTACTCACTGCCGTTCGCCGTTCTAGGCTCAGCGCTGTTCTGTACTGCCGTCATGAGTTACCTTACTTTGCCGAAGATGTCTGATGATGAGGACTTGAAACCTACTGGTCGTGAGTATACTGAATAGGGCTTGGGTATAAACTTTGTTATAATTGTCAGTTCAGGGTCATACAGTTCTGTCTGTTTAGGTATATAGATACTAGACTGTGCCCGCGGCTTCGTCGATTGTAGACCTTGGTCCAGAGAGGGATAAAAGTATCCTATATGTTAATCCAGGTTCTGATCTATCTGTGTACCAAATTTCATCCAAATCTGTTCAGCCGTTTTTGCGTGAAAGAGTAACAAACATCCATCCATACTCACAAACATTCGCATTTATAATAGTAAAAAAAATAATAGGATAGTTTCAATTATATACTTAGGTATATCGTGACTTATGACAATTAGTGATTTCAGATATTCACGCAATAGTTACCGTTAGTTTACAGGGGTCGTTTTTAGGAAACCAACGACTACCCTTCGTCTCCTTCGGGTAGGTACTTGTAATTCCTTTTGCCTGGACTTGGCCTTTCGTAGCAATTCTTCAAAGGATGTCCATTATTGCACATACTGTCTATTAATAGGCCAATCTTATTTAAAACCACCTTATTTTTTGTTATTATGGATGAAATATGAATACGTTACAAATATTACGATACAACCCCCCAATAATAATAATCGTTAAAGCTTCGTGTATTATTTTTTCAGCGTCCATGTTTACTCTGCTAAAAATCCCTGGAATTTTGTTGGCGGCAATCAGCATAGTGTCTACCAGTATGAGCATCGTGTTTCTGCAGGCGACTTTCGAACCGCACTTACGACAGGTAATCTTGTGTTAAAGAACGACATTATAATTTAGTAGACTGTGCCTGCGGCTTTGTCCGCCTGGATTGTAGACCTTGGTCCAGAGCCGGATAAAAAGTATCCTATATGTTAATCCAGGCTCTGATCTATCTGTGCACCAAATTTCATCCAAATCTGTTGAGCCGTTTTTGCGTGAAAGAGTAACAAACATCCATCCATACTCACAAACATTCGCATTTATAAATAGTATAAGTAGCATTAAGAGCTTTAAAGTACGTTATGTTTTGATGTGTGTGCATCAGTACACCATTGGCAAGTCCTAGTTTATAGGTTAATTTTCTTGTTTCGGTGGCTATCGATATTTCAATTCTTGAAAAAAATTTAGGCTATGTTCATTAAAATGAAACCAGAAAAAGCTAAACCAGGGTTTAAGATTCATAGTCTTAACACAACAAAATGAGCTCCTTTATTATGTGTTGAGGTGAGTTTCTGAAACTTAGTTAAAATTCTCTAATGGCCAATATAAGCTAACTTTTTCCGGTAAAAGATGCTTTCTTCACAACATCTTTTACCGGGACTACAAAATCAAAATCAAAGGCAGAACCTTAACTTTACTGGGATGCAACTCGGGTCCTTAAAGACCTGGTAAACTTGATACAGGAAGTATATCAAATTAAAGAAGAATATGCGACAAAAGAACAGGCACTTCCTATAGGTATGTATAGGCTATCATTACACAATACTCGATTGGCAAAAGTAACAACAACAACAATGAACAACATTAAAATGTAAAAGTAATAGTAGAAATGGTGGTTCAAAGTCTAAGACGACCTGAGTGGCGCAGTGGTTAAGACACCGGTGCGCTGTGCGGAGGGTCCTGGGGTCGATTTAAGCAGACCAGAGATTTAAATGATGAATTTGAATTTCTGTTTCTGGTCTAGGTGTGTTGTGTTCTTGTCGTGTGTGTCCATGGCACCCACGACACAGGGAATCCTAGTGTGGGGCTATGAGTGTGAAGCGTTATTCATTTATTTAATACACCTAGTAGATTAGCGCCTTCCAAAAGATGTAACTTCAAGTTTTTCGTCCAGTTCAACTTTTCCCCCATCATCCTGGGTCTGATGTTCGTAATCAACGGCGGAGTGTACGCGCTGTCAGCCCCCGCGTGGGGCTGGTTGTGTGACCATCCCTCCATCAAGCCCAAATACGTCACCGCCATCGGATGCCTCTGTATCGCGGGGGCTTTCCTTCTCATCGGTCCAGCTCCTTTCTTGGATATGCCCACGTGAGTTTTGTCAGTGTTGCCTACTTTTAGTAGCTGTTGTATTCTGGGGAAAATTGATCATCGCGGATAATTTATTTAATGCTCCCAGAACAGAAATGACTGGAAAGCGATTGATAAGAAATACATGGTTCATTTTTGGGAAAATTGCAATCGCTTTAAAGGATATGTTTATAATTTATTTGATCTTCATTATTTTTTATTCAAACCAAACTTTCAATTTTCCCAAATATGTTGACTCTAGTGCAAAATTTCTGTTCCTATAATGTTTCTATTACTATCCCTTAATGACGAGGCTATTGCTATGATAATTCTTGCTACACTGTCTTTTACCCCTAATACTGGTAGGTAGGTACCTATAGTAATCAGATATTTGTGTATCTAAAAAACTTTCCTGCTCATTACATCGGCATGAAAGTTGCATATTAGGTACAGAGGAACAAAATAGTGTAAATTCTTGATAAGAACTGGGTTCCGATGATACCTCAAACATGCAATGTGCATGTGATTTACTACTAATAATTTTTGATCTTTAATGTGTCCAACTGTTGATAACGCAGAAACTTCTACACCGAGTGTATTTAACATTGAACCAAATACCGTCTATATGTGGTTCTCACGCACTCACGAGATAAAAATTGAGCTAAATCTTGTCAACTTTATAGTATACAAAATAGTACCGACAAGGTCAATGACTTTACAAATGATAACAATATACTAACACGTTTTCTTTTTATCATGGAGATAACTTCAAGAGAGGTAGGAGGTCAGAGCCAATTATTTTTAAAACTTATAAACATAGTAATAATTGCCAATCAAAACGTCATATGTCGGCAATTTTCGCATTTATTTATAAAAGACATAAAGATCAAGTGAACTCTAAGTAATTTGAAACTAGTTAAATAGTAGTTTATCTACACTTATTGACTTTAAATGTGAAATCAATAAAAAACAATAGTTATCGTTATTAATTAAGTCTACGATTATTGAATTTTAAATTGTTACTATCGAACCGTTTATAGATAGATAGTAATAAAATAATAAGTTTAATCTATAAAAAAAATCTATTTTATTAAAAAATAGCTTTATTCTTAAGTTTGCCGTATGTCATTACTTTCCAGATTTTTTTCCTTATTAGTGACACTATCGAATGATGTAGTAATACGTGATGCGATTTTTTTTTAAATCAATGGTGGGGCATATTGATTTTTCACAAATCCAATGATGCAGTTTTAGTTTTCATCAAAATCGGTCCCCAGACTCCTGTCAGCATTTTTCGCTATTCCTCATAGTTTCGGATTTCCCTATCGACGCAAACTTGAAAAATTTACAATTATATATAACAATCGATTCCTCCCTCCAACAAAAAAAGTTTCCCATGAAAATTCTACTCGTTTCAAAATATTCATTAAATTGCGTGTAATTTTTTTCCAGTATCCTGTGGGTAACAATAGTGGGCCTGGTTCTACATGGTTTGGGCATGGGTAGTCAACTGGTCGCATCTTTCTCCGACGCTCTCAGCACAGCCATGTAAGTATAAACTCATTTCGAATTGAAATGCAAATTTTCATAATCATAATCACATTCATAATCATAATAATAATCATAATGATATTCTATGTTCATCGATTACAAAAAAGCTTTTGATTCAGTACCCCACAGTTGGCTCATACAAATACTACACTTATACAAAATACATCCAGATATAACAAATTTTCTTAATACGACAATGTCAAATTGGCAGACTGTTCTAAACATTAACACCAATAACACCTCGACAACAACAAGCACGCCAATTTCCATCCAGAGGGGCATCTTTCAAGGCGACGCATTAAGCCCCCTGTGGTTTTGTATGGCCTTAAACCCTCTTTCTGAATTATTAAATAAAACTGAGGTTGGTTATAAGTTGACTCACGATCGAACGCATTACACATTGTCACATCTGTTATATATGGATGATATTAAATTATATGCCACAAGTAAGGAAGAACTTTTCAACCTTGCTGATTTAACTGAAAAATTCTCAGATGATATAGGAATGCAGTTTGGCATAGACAAATGCAAAGTATTTTCCATCCAACGCGGCAAAACTATTAATACAAATTTCATATTACAAAACGGTGAAATAATAGACTCTCTAAACGAAGAGACTGGATATAAATATTTAGGTTTTCATCAGTCGAAACAAATCCATCATAAACAAATAAAACACTCTATAACTAAAAAATTCAAACACAGACTTAACCAGATCCTTAAAACAGAACTTAATTCCCGTAACATTTTTAAAGCTATCAATACATTTGCAATTCCAGTAGTCACTTATTCATTCGGAGTTATTAAGTGGTCACAAACGGATTTGATAAAACTCCAACGAATTATCAACACCACCCTTACTAAACATCGTAAGCACCACCCAAAGTCTTGCATACAAAGACTTACTTTACCACGTTGTGAAGGAGGACGAGGCCTAATAGATTTAACAAATTTATATAATAAACAAATTGACACCCTTAGAAAATATTTCCACGATAAAGCGGATTCCTCATCATTACATAAATATGTTTCAGCCATAGACAATCAATACACCCCACTCAACCTTCACGACTCAAATCAAAATAATGTAAAAATTATCAGCTCACAAGAAAAAAACAAAACTTGGGCGAGTAAATCCCTTCATGGCAGGCATCATGCAGATCTCACACAACCACATGTCGACAAAGATGCGTCGAACGAATGGTTGAGATATGGTGAATTGTTTCCTGAAACTGAAGCCTTTATGCTCGCAATACAAGACCAGGTTATTAGCACTGCCAACTACCGGAAACATATAACTAAGGAATTGCAAACAAATGACCTATGCCGGCAGTGCAAATGCGCGCCAGAAACAATTCAACACGTCACTGGAGCCTGTAAAATTCTTGTACAAACTGATTATAGACACAGACACGACCAAATTGCCTCTATTATTCATCAAAACCTTGCATACACATGTAAATTTATAGACAATAAACAGCCCTATTACAAATACAAACCAGTAACATCTTTAGAAAATAAAACATATAAATTATATTGGGACAGAACACTTTTATCAGACAGAACAATTCATTACAATAGACCAGACATCACACTCCATAACAAGCTAAGTAACACTGCATACCTTATTGACATCGCAGTCCCAAATTCTCACAACCTACAATCTACAATAAATGAAAAAATGTCAAAGTATATAGATCTTGCCATAGAAATTAAAAAGAATTGGCAAGTGCAGAGAGTTCATATTGTCCCAATTGTTATATCATCTACTGGTATTATTCCCAAAACACTATTCAATAGTTTAAAAACATTAAATATTAACTCTAAAACTTCAATTACCCTTCAAAAAGCCGCAATTCTTAATACATGCAGGATAGTAAGAAAATTTTTAAATATAGAATAATTAAATATATTGCAAACATATCTGTTGCGCTTGGCCACGGCCCGTGTGATAGATACAGCACCTCTTCGGAGAGAATATCAAAAGGATAAAAAATCATAATGATAATCATAATCATAATCGTAATCATAATCATAATAATGTGTAGTTATGTGTAGGTAGGATAGATTAAGCATGAACCCTGCAAGGGTGTTGCAAATTTACATTTTATAAGAAATACTATACATGATTCGAGATTAGAGTCGATTGCATTAAAACTTGATTAATTTAAAAATTTATTACAGCAATTTTGGTGGAATTAGGTGTAGACAGAAACAGACGAAATAAAAATAATAAATAATAAAAATAAATAAATAAAGAAGATACATTATATATAAAGTACATTAATAGAAACATCTTGTTTATAAATTATTGATGTTATGTCCATATGCTCGATTTGATACTCAATTACTATAAAAAAATATTTGTTAAAATTAAATGTCTTATACAACCGGTCCCGCTTAAGATATTAGGGAGCGCAGACATGGCTGAAAACAGTGAAAACATTCCCGTGACATCTTGGTTTTTTTTTCGAAAACTCTCTTCTTTAACAATTGTTTCCAAGTTTGATATTGTTAACTATTGTTGTTTAAATCAAAATCCGAATTCGACTAGACGAGAAAGAATTTAAAAATTGGCCATTATGTTACGAAACTGTACGCTTTATCGAAATTCAACCCTCGAATGAGTCCTGCATTCTGGATTTTACTAATCAAGTTGATAAAAATAGTAGGCTGGCAATTCGAATGCACAGTTGATGAGTTCCCCAATTGGATATTGAAGAAAAAGTCTAATCGAAATTTAATGAGCCTCTCCCAAATTGGTCAGCTTTTTGTACCACATTCGACCAAATTTCTCTTTCATGTTTACCTTTTTTATTCCTCGCATAATTGCTAAAGGAACAGATGTTATGTTTGATAAGATCCTGTAAGAAATACTGGTGAATTCTGGTGAATACTATTTGATGTAAAATAGGTAGAAATAGCGAACAAGCATTCAGATAACTTATATGAAGTAGTCTCTATTGTAGTCGCCAGCTTTTGCACTATTGAAAGTCTAAGATGGTCATCGGAAAATAAATTTTTCTGGCAACCGAATCTCTTAGACGTCCAACCACCTTAAATAGAGAACAAATTCTATCTGAAACTGAATTTGGGTGCTTTGCTACTCATGACGACTCGCTACTGGCCTCAAAATTCTCAAATTAATTATCTCCGGCATTGATGTACTAAAATCTTGTTATATTTACCACTGTTTCCACAGAGCAAGCGGCCTACCAAACTCCATCGAGACCTACGGCCTGGTGTCGGGCCTGTGGACGTCGACATTCGCGCTTGGAGCCTTCATCGGCCCGACAGTCTCCGGCTTACTGTTCGATTCCATCGGCTTCCGGAGCTCCACTGTGTTTATATTCATCTTACATTTGGTTGTTGTGAGTTACTTTAACACATTTTGCGTTTCTTTTATATCGAGCAGACGGGCTAGTAAGGAAAGAAGCGGCTTAAAGTAAGTCGCTTATGTAGTCTTTTTATTGGAAGAACACGAGAAAAAGCAAATCTGTTTCTGTCAAAAGCTTAATAATAGAGTTACCTACGCAGCCTACGCTTATAGGTACATGGTTTCCTAAAAGGGGTCGCAGGGACGGATATGAGGAGACCGAGGAATGTGGATCGGTTTTGGTAATTTCTAGAGCCTCCACAGAACTCTACGTGAATAATTTTTGGACAATGAGAAAAATTTATTTATTGGCATTTCATACACAAACGGTACAAAAATACTTTTATAACATGCCGTCATTAAAAAAGAAAATTCCTTCTCATCTTCAGTGTTAAAGCGCAAACATCTCCTATAGAGGTAAACACGAGTATTTCCTCAGAAGACAGCTACAATCTATTTCACCATGATCAGCTAAGACTTTGGCCCCCAGATGGTGATAGTCCTGCTGTTCACGTGGACCTGCGACCGTTCGTCCAAGATGGACGTGTCTGTGTCCGCCGGCGACTTGCTGCAGTTAGACGGGACTCTGGACGAAAGCGTGCTGTATGGAGACAAGTTCATCATACCCAGCACACGCACTAAGAGGTGAGTACTATGTTTACGAAGAAAAAAAAAGTAACATTTTTTTATGTTATAGAAGTCATCCAAGGTTATTTTTCGCTTGCCACGTTGTATAGATACTTACTGTGTTTAGAGTACTCTTCAAAAGTATAACAATGATTTTATAGGTTAACATATTAGCCATAGTAATTGCCCGCTAGCCCAGGGATACCTCCCTGAGCTATTTAGGTACTCCAAACCGCCAGCCTCTTAACCCGCCGTGGTGAATTTTGTGCTTGTGTTTTAATTGGGGAAAGGTGGTTACAGCAAATTCTGTATTTGAAGCGATCATCTTAGCCCTCATGAGTAACAGCGTACCTACTGCTTCAAATAGTATTTCTATCCATTTTGAAGTTGGATTTGGGTTTCCGTATGCTGCAGTGATTACGCTTAAATGAAGTGGCTTGCTTTGATAAAATGTAGCTAACCATACAAATCTAAGATTCCTTTATAGACTTTTTGCTAATATTCTTTAGACAGGCGCTCCGTTTAGAATATTTTTCACTGAAATTATTTACTACATGGACAGTATAGTAAAATTTCATTTACATTCCAATTTTGGACAATTTATTTATTTATTTAATTAATTAATTACTAAACCTACACCATGAGCGCTAGCTTTTCGCCTTCCAATTATTACCCTTTATTATAGAAATATGTGTTCTGCTTTTATATTTATTTATGTAATAATGTGTATTTATATGCAATTTTATATATCAAAAGCTTTGTTGGCGACCTGATCAGGGCTGAGAAGCTTTTTATTGAAGAACAGTTCGTCTTACAAATGTTGAAGACTGAGAGGTAAAAGATAACGACACATACGATAGTCATAAATCATACATTTCAATAAGTAAGGAATCATTGACTAAAATAACTAACGAATTCTGTATAAATGTCAACATTAGTTTCAAAGACGCCTTATAAAATATTTCTACAAGAAAAAAAACTCAGGTGTCTAGTTCAATCCGGATCAATATTCAGTCGCTTATGATTCGCATAAAACAAAATATGTACATAATATAGAAAAATTGACGTGTGCATCTCGGCTGTCGGTTTTTAACGTGATTATAATTTGTAAATGTGTGACTGTAGGTGTTGAACAATACCTACAATTTACACCTAATATTCTCTCGTCACGTCTCTCTCACTCGTAGCTCAAAGAAAATTCTCTTAGGATTCATTTCTTTAACGCTTAAGTATAGTAGTCATGAGTCGTGAGCACAAAATCAGGCGACGTACACTGACGAACTGACGATTGACGAACCAATCGCGTGAGCCGCAGCGCGGTCAATGTCAAACCGACCAATGAAGATTGTGCTCGCGACTTATGCCGACTACTATACCCGAACTCACAAGCCTCAATTTCCCAGTCGGCGCTACGGCATCAGCGTGGAGAGGTCCCGTCCGCCAGCCATGAACAGCCTGATCGCGTGCTCCAGCTACAAGAACCGCCGCAGCCCCTGGAGCCAGCGCACGCCGAGGTACAGGCCCTCGTATGGCAGCCTCGACACCAGGTTCCGAGGAGCTCTATCTGCGGACTAGAGCTACCAAAGCTTTATGCTATTTGGTGTTAGTGTCCAGTTCCAGTTTCCATATACCTAAGTCAATTTTTTACATTTGTCCTATTTGGTAAACAATGTCAGATGTAGTTTATTTTTAAATGCAATTTAAAAATAAAGTAGAAGACAGATTATAAAGATTTAAAAACGAATTGTTATTTAATGCTGTAACAAATTTCTAGTTCCTACCTGTAATTGTTTTTTTAACATTTTTTTTCAACTGTTTTCAACAAAAAGTAGTGACAAGATTGTTTACCAAATAGGACAAGAGTAACATGGTACAGTCGTTGGAATTCCACCGGCCAATGAGGAATTTGCAAGCGTAACTCAAAGAACTTTCTTGAAATAAATTTAATGGGGCTTTACCAAAAACTTCTATATTATAAAACTTTTTATAATAAAGAAAATTTCAATAATAACCAAAGATTTCTCTTATACTCGTATATTAAGTATGTTCGTGTAGATCAAAGGTGGATCGCTTAAAAATCCTGTAAATTGTGTATAAATAATATATTTAGTACGTTTATGATTTCTTAAAATAATAGTGTGTCTACAATAGAATTTCGAAAAGCAGAACTACATAATTATATGTAATTATATTTTAATGTAAGTAGTATGAATAAGTAAGATAATTATGATTATGATTAATAATAAGTATGTACTTATGTATAACATTAAGCTATAGTTTATCGTCTACTTGTAAAAGAAAATAAATGATTGTAAATAATTATCCGATTTTTAAATAAAATTATACAATGAAAATAGTTAGAAAACATTTTAACAATAAACAACTTATTATCAAAGCCACACTTCGTTGCTCGTAATTACCAAAATATTTGGAACTGCATTCCGTAGTAGTCAAGCCTTATCAAACAATTTCTGCTCAAAATGGCGATAATGTGTTTTAGTCGGTCTGATAGCGGTCGACCTAGTCTTATTGCCTTTGCAAGACTATGCAGTGTCGAAATTTATTGCTGTTTGATCGAGCCATGTTTTCTAATATAGTTACAAGTTTTTGTCTGAAGTAAATAGAAAAGTTGGTATGTATACGCTGAAATTGGGTGTAATTAAAAGCGCAGTCTTTAGGTAACCCATTATTCATCCTCTGCAGGTCGGGTCTCCTTTCGCAATGAGAATGAAATACATAGGCCTTGGTCCACCATGCTGGCCCAGTATGGGTTGGTGAACCTCACATGCATTTGAAAACATTTTGGAAAACGTTCAGGCATGCAGGTTTCCCCGCAATGTTTTTTTCCTACACCGTTAAATTAACCATTAATGAGAGTATTTGAAAATTAATAATTTATCATTAATTTTTACCACGGTTTCTTTAAATTACTGCACGTAGAAAGCTGAATTTTAGATGACATTTATATTTTTCATGTAAGCCTTCACGAGTAAAACAATTAGGAAGAACATTTTGAAGACGGGAATCGCTTTCCAGTGACCGTTCTAGGTACTAAAAGAACTTTCCCAACAGTTCCAAAACAAAACAAACTTCCAACGTGGTGTCAAATTGATTTACGTACGCTAATTACTCGTGTCTATCCCCAGTCATCCACCGTCATTAATCTCGCCATCTACTTATACTTTCTTTAGTTTTCACCAGCTTCGACACTGGCCAGCGAGATGCCGCTGCGGCTTGCGATCTGACTAGACAAGCCCATGAACAAAATTTACCTGTGAAATGAACCAACGTGAATAACGCTTAGAAGGCTGTTACTATGTCAGAAAATAACTCTGAGCACTATGCGGTCATTTCTGAGCGGTACACCTGGTACCATGATCAGATATGTTCATGGTACCAGGTCGAGCGTTAAACCTTGTCGGAGGCCTTATGGGCGGTTACACAACATCTGACATGGGCTGGCCACGAACCCTTTTATCCGCAATCTCACCCATCCGTATTGGAGTGTTAAAGAGTGGGCCATAAAAGGGTTGCAGCAAACAAACTAAATGGGTTTAAAGCTACATATTGGTCTGAGAAGTCAGTCGCATTCAAAGCAAGCCGCGTGCCGCAGCCGCAAATAATTACTTACGAGTCAAACATAATTTTGCAAGTGAGTGCGATTGATTGGTTCGTGCCACTTACCCACGATCTCTCGATGGCAAATTCAAAGTCATCGAAATATTTCTGCAGAAACATGCAGTCATGTAAATTGATGATTGTAAGTTCGCACAAGGCAGTGTAGTCTACCAAAATGTGATTATTGTAAATGTTTATGAGTAGCAATTACCAAGTAAGGTTGTCACTAATGTCATAGAACCTTTGGACACCGACGTCCAATCTGAAATAGGATAGAAAGAAACCAATCTGAGGTCGTATAGTCGTACTACTAGTCATGAGCGCTAAGATGATCGCCTTAGCAAGTACTCGTACGTAACTTCGACACTAAGCAATTTAGTATTAACAAGTACCTATGATGTATGCAATATACATAACAAAAAATACAAATTGACTTTAATGTAGGTTAATTTGGATGAACATCGATTCAATAAGGACACAAACCAAGTATAGAGCGAACGTGTCAACCAGTTTCATAAGATCTCGTTTACGTCAGTAATATGGAGGTGTGAAGTAGCTATATCTTACTTAAATATATACCTATTTACAACTGAAACAACAGATAAGTATGTCTTGTTTTGATGTACATTGACGAAAAGACGTAAATTGAAGATACTTTCAACTTCAAGTATTAACTGGAAATGGATATGGTATCTCAAATACAAACTTGATTATTTCCTAATTAGATCGAAAGCTGCTAAATATAATAATAACTGCTGAAATAAACTTTAACTATATTATTTAGTCTAAGTATGAATACCGGAAATGGGATCACAATGACAAAACTATAATTCTGTAGTACCCTAAACAGTTAAGAGACTAATAGATATTATATGAGTCTCATGAAAGACTAATACGATATGTATTAGGTACACATTTGCCAAAAGGGAAATAAAAAAGCTATTGATAAATAAACTTGATATTTCTTATCTAAATACAAATAAAAGCTTATTCGTTCTATTGAAATAAGAACTGAAATTAATATCTGAGCTAAAAATATCTAGACTCGTTGCGAATCTAGTATTAATTGCAACAAAAAATTAGATACAATGACTAAGCTTACAAATCCTCAATTAATTCGAATCTCCCATTGAATCACGCTGTCAAAAATATAACTGACTAAAAATCTCCGGCATTCGGCGAACCCAACCGTGAAAAGCAAGTTGTTTGACTTTGAGAACAAAAAACAAAACTAATTCGGTAAGTAAGAGACGCTCTCTAGCTGAAAGGGTTCCGAATAATAGTATAGTGAGTATAAACATCAATATACTTAATAATAGTTTCTAAGTAGTTTATGTCTCTTTCTGTGTCTACTTTCTTGCGTTACTTTCTGTATTTACTCTAAGCCTTTCTTTCTTTCGTTCTTCTTCTTTTAATCCGGAGTTTTTGTAAATCTCGCCACGTTGCGGTAAAATTAAAAACTAATCCCTTGTACTGGTAATAGTGCGAATGACGACTATATCATGTTTTTAAGCCAATGTGCAAAAAATTGACTTACTAGTGAATATCTTAAATATTTTAAGTTTTATATAAAAGTGCTTAATATTCCAAGATAGCAAGTTTTTCAAATTTTCCATAGCGCAATACCTGCGAATGTGAACAACTCTGAATTTCTATCCTGTTGTCATTGAAATGAATCCTTAAGGTAGACATTCACACAATCGGATAGTGGTTACTCTGTTGGAACCATTTGTATGCGTAACTCTAAAAGAAACAATGCCACAACTCACCAAAATGACGTCGCAGCCTAAGCTTAGTGCCTCGTCATTGAGATGCTTATCCCTTCTGGGAACATCTTTCTGCGAAGCTTTAGTGCTTAACTGCCAATAAACCTTATCAAGTGCGATGGCTGGTTTTGGTAATTTTGGTTGACTTTGTTTAGAAGGAGTTGAAATACAATTGGATTAAGCAGTTGATGACGGGTAAATTGTTTTTTACGTGACTTAACGCAAATGTTATGTCAGTACCCATTAATGACCCACTACAGGGTCGGGTCTCCTCTCACAATGAGAAGGATGTAGGCCTTAGTCCACCACGCTGGCCTACTGCGGGTTGGTGGACTTCGCATGCCTTTGAGAACATTTTTTTGTGAACTCTCAGGCATGCAGGTTTCCTCACGATGTTTTCCTTCACCGTAACAGCAGGTGATATTTAATTTTGTAAAGCGCACATAACTTTTTTACAAAGTCATTGGTGCGTGCCACTGGGATTCGAACCCGGACCCCTCGATTCGAGGTCGCATTCTAAGCCACTGGGCTATCACCGCTTCATTCTGCTGGGCTATTACCGCCCATTAGGTAAGATGTCCTAATTACAGCAGTAGGTATAGACAAAGCAGAAACTACGTAAATAAACCAGCAGCGTAACGATGTCACGTTTATATTTAGGTATTTAATTACAATTGTTGATAAACTACTAGTAATCCATCTCCCAAACTATTAAAGAAGACAAGGCGGGCATTACGTAATTGGCGCAACCGATCAAATTATTTTTCTAATCGCTTTCCCTCTTATTATTATCCATTGATTGGCAATAAACGTTATTGATTCTGTCGGAGGCTCAAAAGTAGCGACATTTTTGAAAAATAAATTCTGTTCGATATCTTGGATAATAATGATTCCGACACGAATTATATGATGCTACGAAATATAAGTGGCTAATTTTAAGGAACTAAAACTAAACTTGAAGGAACGGTTGCGTGAAGGGTTAAAAGGTGTTGTAATCCCTATTAATTGGTGGAGTGTGCCGAAGTATAAAATATAAAAAAAAATTGCAGCCAGTTTTTATGATCCGCAAACTATAATTCAGAACGTTAAGATCATTCCTCTTATACAAAAAACGGTTCTCAACGAACGATTCTCATCAGTGTCTCAAAATGTACAAACCGCAGCGTCATGAAGCGTCGATTAAACTCAGATACACTATCATGATAAAACAATCCGGTTTGGGAACGGGAAAATAAACACGACCCAACAAAAGACGAGTACCAGGGCAATAGAAGGAACTAAGATATCATCTGCTAAGAACCCGCTACGCTATGCAGCGAAAGAACCAGTTATTGGCATTGAATGACTTATTATTTCAATCCGTCATAAAATTTGAGGAAATAGTGTTGTTTTGAATGATTCATTTATACATATTTGTGTACTGGTTAGCTTGATATTAGGTAAAAATGTATTTTAAAGGACATTTAGCAATAAAGGTGTAAGCAATATGCTTTAAATTATTCAACGAACCTGAAATCCAAAAGCTATTAAGCTTACTTTAGTTCATCACCTGGACAAACAATAAAACTAAGAAAAAACTCAGAAAAAAGGTTATAGGCAATCTTTTAATGTTAAAAACCTTACTTTTAGGTTAATAGTTGCTCACGATCAGTAAATAATAAATACCTTTACCTTATTATCGTATACTTACCACAAATACGCGTAATTCGAATTTTGTTTCGTGTGTAAACTTAAATTTTGCATCTCTTTCATCGTCACCTGGTCAGAAAGAGAAAGCCGAGTACACCAAGAGCAAGACTTAGTTTGCATGGGACTTTCAAAGCGTTGCGTTAACCTAGCGATTTGAAAACATTCCAGATGGGACTGTTCATAGGAATTCTTTGAAATCACTCTTATCTCGTCTCTCGATTCATTAGTCATGTGGAAATGGCGTCTATTAATTTACTTGCAATAATATTTGTGCTAACTGTATTGAACGACGAAATACATTGACGATATTTTCCCCATTGGTGCCGTCCTCTGAGTGTTCTTTGGTTAGGTTAGCCATGCACATAGCACATTGCCAATTAATTATTTATTAATCGTACGGTCTAATTCATGATGCTGATACGGCAAAGCAGTCCGCAGCAGCAGGACCGCATTCAAATCAGTGGTATAACAGAACGCTTGTTAACTGACGTAAAAAGCTCTCGTGCGATTAACCCCTAAGTTCACGTTTGAGCACAATAGCTATGTTTGTATCAAACCAGTTGAGCAAGCCAGAGTCACGACTCCGGCTTCGAATTTCGAACTCCTTAGACTAAATAAACCGGCGCTGCAGCCTTAGGAAATTGGAAAATTGGTTCTTTTTTATGAGGAATTGGTTTAGCACAATAATTTAAGGGTTATCAAGGTCTTTAAGCATTAAAAAGTATATCGTTAAATATCGTAATAGATATCGTTAAACTTCGTCCAATGTTTAGTTCTCTCTGACTAGCAATCTAGCAATTGATTCAGCCAACATCACTTATCAGTTTGTGTTGATTTATTCCTTTTTATGGTCTTTATCCTCCGGTTATTAATTGGCAACTGGCATTAACTATTATCGGTGGGATCGGATTTGGAACTGTTTTGTCTGTCTAAATATTCTTTAAAATTCCTTTGCAGCCAGCATATCCAACAGAACAAAAAAAATATGGGAATGTGTAAAGTAAAATGAAAGCTACTCGTATATTGTACAAATCATCACAATATCACTGGTCCTTTCAAACCAGCCACGAAATAGACCGGTTCAATAGGAAATCAGTTCACCTTGACACTCAATAAAGTAAATGTCAACTCGCTATAAAAGATGAATCTAAAAACTAAAGATAGCTTCATTAGTATGTGTAAATATTTATAACAGATTGGTATTACATTGAAAAAAAACTTATTTGCCTTTTATTGGATTCACTTGCATGTATCGGGCTTTTAAAGTAAAGTGAAATAAAACAAAATTTCTAGTTTGTGAGAACACGCAATTAAAGATCTACATCTTTGCACGATGCAAATCAAAGCTGAATTTTAGAAAAAGTAAAGTAGCCAGGCCAATAGTAAAAACTGGGAATGTAATGTAATGGAGTCTTAAGCGTCCTTTCCACTGAATTCAAGATCTTTGATTTATTTTCAAAATCTGAACACGCGAATAAACTTATTCGTTATTTTGGTACTGTTCGTTGTTTTTTACATTTTGATATTACGTTTTTTATAGTTGAAAAGCGCTCGCACATGTATAGACCAGGGTCGATAATTTTTAATATAAAATATAAATTTTTAATATAAATTTTGAGGTTATGTGAAAAAAGTGTAATTACAAAAGTTTTAGATCCTTTTATTACCTACAACTTTGCCATTTGACTTTTTTCGATAGGACTTTTAGTTTTGCCGGAAATCGAGAAAAACCGTTTTTTACCCTTAAAAACTCACCCTCATCCCCTTCCCGACCTCAGATCGCCCGTAAATTATTTTTCCTTTCATTTTTATAATATTCCCCTCCTTTTCTAATGGGTTTCATCCTACTATTATTTTTTTTCACTTTTTATTATTTTTAAAGGCTTCTACCCTGGTCTAGTAGACAAAACTGTCATAACAAAGATTCACCAAGGTTTTTCAAATTTCATTAACAAATTATTTCCTTATAAACAGCTATTGAGTTATGAAACTTATGAATCACCCAAGAAATTCCCTAACCACAGCCTTGGCATTGAAATTGATAACAGAAGCTCTACATGCTCATTTCGATCCATTATGGTTCGCGAAATGGTTGGGCCTTTACAATTACAATAAGGGCCTTCCAAAAATGCCTCATCAATTTGGCCACAGCTCTCTCTTATACTCTTATATATATGTACTTACATTAACATATAAAGCTACATTTTAATATATAAAGTTACAGAGTTTGTTTGTTTGTTTAAACGCGCTAATCTCAGGAAATACTGGTCCGATTTCAAAACGTCTTTCAGTGTTGGATTTATCGAGGAAGGTTATAGGCTATATTTTATTTTCAAAAAAATTAGGGATCCGAAAGAAAATTCGCGATTTTGTAACCCAAGGTGTAAAATCGAAAACGTATTAACACATTATAGGATACTTTTTACCCTTCTCTGCACCAAGTTCTAAAATCCACGCGGGAGAAGCCGCGAGCACAGTCTAGTTTTTAAATACCTTGGTTATTGACCATCATTGTTAATAGGTATTAGTCTGAATAGGTGCGCTCAATTTTCTCAATTCCTAATACGCTGGTTTCACGTACAACATTAAAAAGGTTCGAGACAATGGCTACAGCTCTTTTGTCTCACTGTTGAGCACTGGTCTCTTCCCTTAACAGACGGAGGCCTGGAGTATATACTCCTACACGCTGCTCCAATGCGGATCGGTGGAGAAACGGACTGGTAGCCAACCTGTGTTCTATATGTACCTAGGCCATTGTAGGCCACCTGATGCGGTTACTAAACCCATGGATACCCATGTCTGTGAATCGCAATTTGACTAGAAGTCTTGCCTGAGACTTCTATTCAATTGCGGCAACTTGGAGACTAAGATGGTCGCCTCCAATAAAGAATCTCCGGCAACCACACCTCCCCAACTGAAAAACAAGACACGAAGAACACGCTGTTGACGGCGAGTAAAGAGGGTGACAATAGGGTACCTACCCGAACGAGCTACAATGGCTCTACCACCTATAAATTGGAAAAAAAAAGTTTTTTAAATCTCTATTATAAAAAAACTATTTGCAATCATGTCGGTTATATTATACACACCACGCTGCCCCTACCATGGCCCGAGCGTCGAACTCATAAAAATCTCGACAACCGATTGTTTTAGCGACTGCTTCATAACTGTAGCTTACAATTTCCTATTGTAAAGTTACATTATTCTTATTTACGAGCCGGTGTATTAAAATTCCTTGTTTGCAAAATAGTTTTGCAACTATACAACATATTAAAATTGAATTTATAAAATGCCGGATATGTTCAATGTTTTTAAGATCGATGCCCTCAGGAAAGTAGATAATATTGTGCCATCTCATTTCCGAAGCTGGATTCAGAGAGCTAAGAGTGGCTTAGATTTTGTACTTGAGACGGCCTATTTTTGATGAATCATTTTTTCAAATCGACAAGACAATTAAAATTAGGTATCTGTTCTCATTACGAATATCTGCAGGATCAAAGATTCTCCCCATTGAAATAACAGTGCTGAAGTCCAATAAACAAAAACAACAAATCTTTAAATTACGCACCTAAAAATATAAAGTAGCTCTTACTCCTGTGTTGAAAAAGTGTGACTGTCAAAAAAGGTTAAAAAACATTTTTTTCCTTTATTCTTATCTTTTACTCGTTTTTCAACGAAAACTATCTACGCTAAACGCTAAGCCTTTACGATAACATTCATTTGCTTTTTAAATACCAATTTTAACATCAAAATATGACCTCATCGTAGTAGTGGTAATATTATGATGGTAGCTGATGACTCATCGTTTGGGAAGCTTCAACGACCGTTGGGATTCGCGTAAACGTTTTTTTAGCTTAAAAAAAGATTATTATTTGCCGCCAGTATACTACGTATACAACATGAACTCGTTATCGATGCAAAGATTTTGTAGCTCTGTTCTGTTGTTTTTAAAAAGTTTTTATAATTTGAGTTTAGAATGTTTACGATTCTGTTGTTATTGCGAGTTAAGATTGTCTTGCGTATATTGTCTTTATTAAAAAGCTCACACGGTTTATCCTCAATCCAAGTAAACAGGACGTCATTTGCTTAAAATCTTACTTTATAACATTACTCACCATCAAATATCATGCGATTGCCATTTTAAAACAAACGAAAAAACAATTGAAAATAAAAATCACGTGTTTTGCCTTTGTTTTTGAATTTATCTGTGATTATTATTCAAAACTTTGTCTCAGTTTATAACAAACTTAAGTAAAATAAACGATACAGTACAGAGATGTGCAATATCTGCTTTATTAAGCTCTTTATTTACACATACAATTGATTACTTACATATAAATATTGGGTATTCTCTATCTTTATAATTATATAATCAGAGAGTTAAGCATGCGTTTAATGTGTTAAATCTAATGGAATCGTGATTCTCCTTATAATTATGATAACAAAAAATAAAAATAAAATGTTTTTTACTCTGTTACGTCTTCCACGGTATCATTCACATCACACAGCGTACAAACAGAGCGTTTCTTGATCGGAATGCGGCGCGCGATACGATTAAGCCTGCTGTCTCCACAGTCCACATCCTCTCATTCATTCACGGCCGCCAGGTAGCGGTAGGGATGTCCTATAGTCTATGGACCATTGGGTACGATAACATTAGTCGGATCCCAAAGAACATTCATTAAATCATGCCTTTGATAGCTAATCCTCTCATTTATTTATGACAGCCAGGTAGCGGTAGAGATGTCCCATAGGGTACGCATTGGATACGATTACGATGACATTAGTTGGACCCCAAATAACATTCATTAAATCATGGCATTCAGCTATCGATGTTCTTTTAATAGTAAGAGATCGTGGTGACAAAACATTACTTGAATTCATAATATTTATTCATTGATGATATCAAAGATATTTAGGAGGTAACAAGACAACTTTGCCTGGCCCTTTGTTGGCTTGCTGATTAGAGTACTGTCGTTTTCTTATTTTTTTTGAAACTGCAGGCACTTTGCAATAAACAATATTTCTGACAAATTTTTCGGATTACCACTAATTCTTGAATGAAATCGACGATAATTCGAATATATATTTCCGTGACATCAGCCCTTCAGTACTTTTAAAGTGCATTAGGATATAAACCTTAGGTATCCAGATCCGAAAGCTCACATTCGAAACATCCCTAGTATTAGATACGATGGATGCAGCTTTATTGTCTTTTCAAGAGCGACAATATTGTATAAAAGGGTTTATTATTATTAGTCTTGATTCAGTAGAATCTACTGAGTAGATTCATAATATTTATATAATCTTTAGAAATTATATAATCTTTAGAAACTATATTAGTGAAATACTCATAATACCTATAATTATATGGACTGGAATAAGGACTTTAGGAATCTAAATAAAGTACCTTTTAGTTAGCATTCGGAAAAATTCAAATTTTTTATTCATAATCAGGTATGAGTTGTGAACACTTAATGAAAGTCACACATCACACAATACAGTACATCCGCTTTGGTCACCTCAGGCTATCGCAGACCAGAAGACGAAAGCGGGCGGATAAAAACCCAACACTCTTAAAAAATCAATTGAGTGTGGACTACACTAAGATATTCAAAACATTGAATGATACTAAGATTAATAGCCTAGGTTGGTATAAGCCGGATATGTAGAGTTCTTTACTTGTTCTGCACGAGGCGAGTAACCAATATAAGTAGTCAACTCGCCTGTCATTCTCCACGTTGAAAAGTGGAGTCAGTGACCTTTGAGATTCACTCTGCGAAAAGGCTTGATGCACAGAGACCTACTTTATTTTGTATTAAAATACTAGTAAGGATCTTTAAGTTATGTCTCAGGTCAGGTTTGTGTCATTTAATTTTTACTCAATTTGTTTTGGCGAATCCTCCAAACGGTTAGACAGATTTTGAATGTAATTTTCTGTACTTTTATTGCCAACGTGCGGACTACTGCACGATATCGTCGATTTTTAAATATTTATAGACCACCACAAGTATGACGTCATTCTTGTATCTAAGGATTCCTTCATTGCTGTATCCCGTGCATGACTAATAATATAAAAACGGCAGGATTTTGACCCAGAGACAGAACAGCAGGTTCCGGTCGAGCGCGCCCTTGTTTCCCCTCGCCGGCACTTCCTGCGACCTGCTCAAGTAGGTAGCTAATCTCACCATGCGTATCTTCACTTACAATTTCATAACACAAAGATGTTAAAACCGAAATAAACTATCGAAAAATAGTGTAAATAAAAAAAATCATTGTAAAAAACGCGTCGTGTGCACGATGTCAACACCCGTAGGTATCTTAAAACCCCACTTTTTTTTTTTATTCAAGAACGCTATTCTTAATTTAAATTACTTATATTATGAAGGTCGTCCATTCCTTAGTTTTGAAAAATTATTCCAAATTTCTCTAACAATTTGCTGTATATCGCGAAAGTGTACTTTTACTTAAAATTTACATTTACAAATACAGTGTGAGAATACATTATAAATTGGAAATCATCTTGTCATACATCTACGAGTTGTCTACGAGTACGTTAGTGGCAATTTTATCTGACACTAAAAGCATAAATTATAAAATACCTCACGTACAGCCATCAGCCTGTACATAAACAGAAAGCATATTCACCCAGACACACCTAGATTCTTTAAATAATAATGATATTTAAAAAAAATTTTATTAAAAATCTCGTGTCACGTTCGATAAATGCCCGATCTACTTAACTTATTTATATTAGGTACTTTAATAATAACAATAAATCATTCAAATTATAGGTTGTGAGTATGATGTTGGAGATAAAGTATTAAGATTCAGGTTTTCTATCCATTAATTACCTGCTTCAATGTCGATAAACTAGTTATAATAAATTTAAAAGCTTTCGATCGCAAAACATGACTTGCTCTTTACCCCAACAATTCATAAACTTAAGAGGATTATATCCATCATCAATATCACTTAAATTTAAACACATGAAAGAAAACAGCAGAAATTTTTTAAAAATTAAATAGTCTGGTATTATAAATAATTTGTCAAACCTCCCAAAAATAGAATATTTTAAGGATAGGATGCTTGCAATATCAAAATAGTTTCCGTACTCATTACGAAAGACCGTTCAGCGGTCAGTCAATGTTATTCTGGATTACACAAGATTTATTAAAGCCAGTCGAAGGAAAACATTTTACAAACAATTTCTATCCAACTGCGTTGGTTCCGCATAGCACGTGTCTACAGCCTGCTGTTGTTGGAAGACCTCTGCTCAGTAGAAACAAAGCTGTAGAGTGTAGACTATAGACGCAAAAATAAAGCTTTGTTCTCAATAACTAAGTATACTGAACCGGTTCAAAACTTCAAATGACACGTTATCCATGGTACAGTCACGCGAACGGTCTTCCCCTTATACGGTAGCTTGGGTATGATTAAACAGGAAGTTTTGTGGAATAAGTCAGTTGATTTTACTCAGTCTTTGTTACGTTATTAAGTACAATACGCAAATTGTATAATACTCTAATTACTATGCATTCCGCTACTTTTTAAGTCGTCACTGGCAGTCTGTTATTTTATCCGTGGGGAAACATAATGGAAATCCACACACGAAGAGGATGCTTGACTCTTATTCGCCGAACCTATGGTTTTTATTTCAACGCCCCGGTATTCCAACGTCACAGCCCCGGGTACTCTTTCGCAATCTTCTGCATGCCCATTAAGGTTGATTCATAGTATTACACGATTTCGTCAATCCGATAGAGCTAGACTAGAGTTCTATCCCGTCTCAATGAAGACGCACTGAAGCATCGTGCGCAACTCAAAGCAGCGGTAGCCACCGGGATAGACAGGGCATCGCCTCGACGCAGTTCAGTTCAGTTAAGGGATTTGGAGAAGGACGTGGTAGATCCTCGTCCGAAACATCACTGGCAACTGGGGACGGCCGAATCCATCTTTAACTGGAACATTGTAAGGGATTGCAGTTGAGTTAGATACGTGGTCAAATTCAGTAATCAAATAATTTTGAGAAAGGCTGTTTCAAAGAAGAAAAATATCAAAAACTACTCATTTCTTGGATCGACTACCTACTAGCACCTAAAACCTGTCATCTTTTTTGGGCCCATGAACTCAACATTGCAAAAAATTAAGGTCACTTTAAGGCCTTCATGTCGCTAATTTTCCACGCTACGGTGACTGTTTTGATTTCCGTGAGCAATCATCATCATATGGAGTTTCATTCAACACTGATGTCATTAAAAAGTAGCTTTTTATTCATAAAAAAGAAGTAACGAACGAAAAATATGATGTTCACGCTACTTATGCGTTAAGTGGTCGCTGCAGCCCATGTACAATGTACATCCAATTTTTTTATAGAGAAATCCATCATGGATACCCTGTGCCTGTCATTCCTGACAGAGGGTTATGCCAGAAGTGTCTAAGATTGGAGTTTCTAATTTTATTTACATATTTGTATAGATGTAAACTCGTGGGTTTACATCTATAACTAAATGTCAAATTAAAATGTCGCAATTATGATTCAAACGAAGAAATGTGGAAATAATGGAAAAAACAATTGCATTGCTTACCATAAAATCTTGAAATTCTCCATTGTTCCATTAGTCATTTGCGCAAGGGTAATAACTTTTTCCTTAAGACTATTCATTATTCATTATTAAGAAATACTTCAATCTCTTTAACCTTGAATGATCGCCTAGTTGTTGGTAATTCTGGTTTCCATTTTATTTTCATCCTTACTTATATTTTAACCGTTCTTCATTTTTGTATCACTTATTAAGTGTTCGTCTATTGAGGGCCGAATGTTAAGGACCAAGGAGATAAGTGGAGAATACTTAATATTAGATAAGGGTCTCATTCCAGTGTACGTGACCAAATTTAGGATTTTATCAGTTTTACAGGTTGATAAATCTCAACTTTTTGACATTTCATATATTGTATTAAAATGCGATTTTTCTCTGCCTCCCGCGTCAGTTCTATTTAAAAAGCCCATATTTTAAGTATTATTTTTAAATGTGATTTAATTAAGGGGGTTACTCGTGTCTTCGAAAAAAGTCTAAAAACATAACCCGTTTACTGATGCTGTCGTTTCTTTGGTGAAAAGTTGCATTCCTTCAAGCGCTTTTGAAATTAGCAGGATAATAGCGTTCTCAAAGCTCGCAGGTACTCGTAGGTATATCGCGTATTCGCCGGAGGATATACTCGGAACTGTACGCGTGTGTGCACTCAGGTGCATTCCTGTACGGGCTGACGTCCTGAGGTATACACTGAAACAAAACATCGGGTGTGAGGCCAATTGAGTTACCAGCACTAAAGGACAATATTGTTTTTATAGATAAAGAATACATTCCACTCGTCAGCCGGGATGGGTTCTTTGGGTAACCCATTTGGAGTTGGTATGTTTGATAACAGCTATGGGAAGGTGGTAACATAGACCCCATCGCTACGCACTGCTTGACATTGGTAAAATAATAATATCCACGGTCTAGGGAATCCGCCAATTTTTAAATATTTTGGCAGATTACACTTATTATCCGTGTCCAGTCTTCAAACTATCAATCTGATCTAGACAGCCTGTCACGTCACGCCATGGCATGGATTAAAAAGCGTGGAGTAACATCGGGTTCTACTTTACCCCTGTGACTGGCAGGGACTAGCCTCTTGGCCGAATAAAGGGCATATTATTATTGTATAAGCCAAAACTAAACTTATCCAAAACTAGTTGTTCAAAATTGGCAAATCAACTCGTTGTTATCTTTCATTTTCCAGCTTAGATAGGACCCTTCCAGCTTAGATACCCCCTCATCGATTACTCATTACAATGAATCCCCGTCTTTAATTCGGTTAACTAACATTTTGATTAAAAAGTTTGAGCGTCACCTTTTACCTGTGTGACGTACCTCGCAGGGTGGCAGGTGCGGGGCCGCACGTGACCGGCCGCCATTCGCGCGCGCACCGCGGACGCAGCCGCTTCGACCGACCGATAACCGTTCGCCATTTGAATTTTTGAACCGTTCGAACTCGAATGTGCTAGTGCCACAAACTTTGAGGATTTTGTGCCAGTGTTTTGTGCTTGTTGCAGGTCAGTTGGCGTTTTTTCTTTGTTTTTGTTTTGATTTGAATTTGGAACAGTGGTGTGTAGAGGGTATAGTCAATTATTGCTTTTTGAGCTTGGATTAAGTTTAGTACGGACGGAACTTTTTTAAGCAGCACGGCAATAATGTTTACTTGAAATTTAATTGTGTGGCTAATGAGATAAAAAAAACAAATAAGAACAACAATAAAAGATAAGAGGACAACAATAAAGGATGAGAGGAATTAAAATTTAAATATTTTAGTATAAAACAGTGACATATTAAATAAATAAAATAGGTAGATACTGCTTATATGTATATCTCGCCAAGGAATATTGTTTAAGTGTGTATAAAAATAAGTTATAGCCTTTAAATAAGGAAGTTACCCTACAGTTAATAATTATTATGAAACAGTTAAAATGACAGAAAATAGCCTTTATTATAATCTGAAAATAAGGGTAATGTGTCTTGTTTTTATAATAAGAACAATTAATTAACCACGATAAGCAGTGATTAAAAATAAATAAGCAAAGTAACATTTTAAACTTACGTTTGGGAATATGGTACCTTCTGATTTTTAAATATTTTGACAGAGCCTGTGAGTAGGTATTTTATGAGAAATTGGACCCCAACTTTAGCGAAGATTGCTAAAGCGATGATCGCTGATGTAGGGGGTTCATTTTTTATTTAATTAATTTCATCGTTTCAAGCGCGTTAATAATTATATTCGGTTCGATTCAATTGGTGAACGTTCGAGCCGTCGATCGTCGCAAGAAAAGACATCAACGGGCACTCTAAGTCTTCGTTACGTCATCCGGTCTGAAGCTTTTACCTCGCTCAACCGCAAAACCTGAAATGTTGCTACACTACATAATGCATTTACTGGCAGATTTCGCGAATTATGCCAACATTTAATGCAGTCTTCCTAATGATGATGATCGCACTGTAATAGGAGGAAGTTATTCTGAAGTACATTTTATTATAGGCAATAAAATCAAGTATTGGGTGGGAAATTAAAATGATGTCAAAATTAAAAATTTGCTACGTTAGATAAGTAATGTAAATAATATTTATGAATTGCTACATTTGAGAAAGAAAAAGAAATCAAAGAAGCCTCTTATTAATATGTCGAAGAATATATTATAATTATAATAAAACTATAGGGGCTGGAATGCTGTCGTGATTATATGAGGATGTCGCTATGTGTATGTATGTTAAACATAAATACCCATGTCACACACATATAATACATAGGTACAAGACATTGAAACCAATTTTATTATTAAAGGTGTATTAATTATTGAATAATTAATTCCTTAGTTCGTTAAATTCGTTATCATTCGTAAATTTACTTTTTTCATTCCTATTATGAAAAGAAGTGTTGGAATGTTGTTGTTAATGTCCACTTCGCTGTCCCATGAGTCACATGTGATACATACCCATTGTTTAACGACTGAGTCTATTTATTGGACAGGCAAAGTGTTAATATCAAAACATGCGTGATTTTACCTTCTCTGAGAAGAAATAATACATACTCGTATGTACGAGTGTATGTTGTACACTCAAACAATTAAAATTAAATACTCTGCATGTTACATCAAATCCATTGAGTAACGAACATCGTGATCGCGAGATTGTATTGTGACTTATCATCACGTTTTCAACTTAACTAATCAGCAACTATGTTGACGTACGCTTAATTTACGTTTATATTTGCTTTCAATAACGTTTTTATTTAAATAATTTATTTTTTTTAATTTATTGAGTTGAGTTTTCGGCAATTATTTTATTACAAAGATAATATTAAACACTTTATGTAATTATGTTTCACTTAAAAATCTATTGATTGATATGTAATGAAAGTTTTATAATTATCTTCGTCACCGAACAAAACCAAATTAGAAGAATACTTAAATAGTCCCTAATTAATTTTAAGTGGTTTTAAATATCGTGGTTTACTAAATATAGATAATCGTTAAATAATACTTAACTGATTTCTTTTAATCGTTATTTTATTAATATGTATCATTACGATTTGGAAATATGTACAATTTACAATACAATCTTTTCACCTCAGTTCTTGGAAAATTTGTTGATTCTGTGGCTGTTCAATAAAGGAATCCCATCAAAACACAAACTGGTTTGGGTTCAAACCACTGTTGACCTTGTGGTACACCTCTAACCAGATTGGGGTACCAAATATATAATATTAATAGCCAATTTATATCTTCGACCTTTCGACCAGTATAGAATTGTCCATAAAGATATAAACGTACAGCCTAAACATTATGTGAAACAAAAAGACGCTATAAGAAAATAAATAACGTTCAAGTCATCGTGCCCTCTTGATTTTTTTAATTTTATTTATGTCTAGTTATTTTATTTTATCGTCGTACATAAGTTTGTACGCATCACAGCCATTAATATTTACTTTTGACGATATTAATTAACAATTCAAATTTAGTATAATTTACTTATTAATATTTTTTATGTATCATGGAAGATGAATAAAAGACAATAACAACAATTCGACAAATGAAAAATTAACAAAACTTATTTTTCAAAACATATTTTTATTATATGTGTATTAAATCTTTATGAGGTGATGTGACCCAAATACATATTAAGTTGCAATTTATTAGTGTTGTAGAGTCGCTAATTAATTTGACCATCTTGCCAACATAGTTCATTAGGTTATTCATCGTTTTATTTTCAATTCTGTTCATAATAATCGATAAAAAATGCAAATCTTTGCATTCGACACGCCTGACTCACCCTTGACACTAGAATTTCCTGTATCGACGTAACAAATCGACGATAACTTTTAAAGTAGTCATAGCAACTTAATTTCTAACTTGTTTGTATGTAATGTAATTGTGGGTGCATGTGGTAGGTTCTTATTTGACTACCATGTCAATTAAGATATCGATCCTAAATGTAACTTCTTATGTGATGAGAATAGAAAACGCAATAAATTAAAAAACAAATAACTTATTTATTGTGAATTAAAAACATATTATCATTTAAAAAAAGCACCGATTTTTGTAATTGATAAACCTGCTATAGGAATTTAACGTTCAAACAAATTAACATTAATTAAATGTAGCTTCGCCTTAAAAATTAATTAATTTTCATAGGTGATATTTTTTATAATTTCTGAAACCCATTTTAATTATTATAAATTGTGCATTTTTCTTATTGTTCTATAGAAATAAAAGCATGTAAAAGGTTTTTAGGAATACACACCAATGTACAAACGCTCCCTGCTTTAGCCAAATAAGTCCCAGTTAAGGGGACGTTAAGTCCTGCAGATTCAATGAAATGGCTCAAGAAAAAGTTTCTGGTCTTCTTTATTTACAAATATTGCCATTGCTTTTATCCTTCTGAGAAGTTTCGGTATTAGACAAGGACGAGTTATAAGGATTCGAATTAGTTGGAATGAGACGGTAGATACGCATGTTTCGGTGGTAGGAGTGGTGCAGTATGCGTTTTTGCCGCGGCATTTCTGCACATTGGTGCGGCCCAAGTTGTTAGAGATAGGCGTTTAAAGATGGTGCTGACGTAGGTACCCTTGAAAATGCTTTACATACATACATGTACTTACATACATAGATGAAAAAGATGATATGAAAATTAAAGAAATTTCGGTATGTAAATTTTTTACCAGAAATAACGCTTTGAAGTCAAACATTTATAGGTCGTATGCATACGCCATGTAAAAGTCTATATAATAAAACAAGGCAAACACATATTTTAGGCCCTTAAGTCCTATATCCATGCAAATAGTATACAAAGCAATAATATGCGTGCTTCCGTGCTTCAGAACACGTTAAGCGTTGGTTACAATTGTCGTCAGTGTTCGTCAAACCGCTCAAACGTCCGTCATCCGTGTCAAACCACTTATTGGGTTGGACACTGGCACGGGGCACGGACACGGGTTGGCCGCTAGTCCGTTTCTCCACCAATCCGCATGGTGGTGGAGTGTGCTGCAGGCCGTACCCGACGAGACTTAAAACCTGTTGTAGGGAGAGACTCGTGGCCAGTAATATAAGCGGGACAATAAAAGCGTCGCAGCCAACGCCACCCGCTGCCTCTCGTACCTTGCACAGACACATTAGGCACCGCGCTCGCTGGTCGGCCTTCGTGCGACCGGTTGCGCCCGCTTACTTTCGCGCACCTACAGAGTTATTTCGGACACCGCTCCGTAAACAATGTTGAGCACCATTAAACCAACTAATGAATTGCTTCGATTAGCTAATTGACTGGTAACTAGGTGTGCTTGCGAATATTTCATGATCTTCCGAATTTTTGACGGACTGACATGGGGTTCCTTTTTTTTGCTTTTTTTTATAGTTGTTGACATGAGTAGTAGCAAAAGAGCATCAAGGCTATGTCAAAAATTTATTTAATTGACGTTAATTCGTTTCCTCCGATTTGTATGTATTGGATATATGCAATGAACAAATGCATATTAGACAGTTTTGAGATTTAATTACGTAATAGATAATTTTAATCCTTACTTTTGCTTTCAATCAACCAGATTGTGCAACAATATTTGCATTACATTTTGCATAATTTTCAGCCTTTCACTGCACTACATCCGAACAAACGTTAAATGCGACAAATCACAATCATTTCACATTGAAATAATCAATAAATCATTTCAATAATTCAATAACTATTATAGTACTCTCAGAGCAAAGTTTCTCAGCCTGAGAGACGCGTAAACATTGGGTTATGCCATTGATTTTAGTACGACCTTCATTTCTAGTGAGAAGGACGGGGGTCCGGGGAGACCGCCGGACCTGATAGGAAAGAAATTTTGTTATTGACTGAATTTTAATGATGAAAACCCTAAAATCAACTCTCTTCCTCCTACACCTTCAGCTTGATACTTTAATATTAACAAGACAAAATCCTAACCTAATCTTTTAGCGATTTTGCGAAACATTGCCACTATTTGCGACTAATGAGATTTATGCAACCAGTAGCTCGAGCCGTGCAAATGCAAAAGTGGCACACTAGTGTGTACGTATGTGATGTACGTACATACTACACGTGGACATAATGTACAAATATTGCTCGGACATAAAGTTGATAATTGATTATGCAGACAACATTATCGTGCCATCAGCGCGAGGTTTAACTTAATCTGATAATCAAATGTTTTGAAAGAATATTCTGGAATCGGATTTTACAAGATTTCCGAACTTTACATGTCGTCAATTTGCTGATTTCTGAACTGTATGGTGATGAATATGTCTCCAGAGTTATGCCATTCAATGGAGCACTTGGACCAAGGTTCCTATTGATATGCTTATAGGTTGTGAGCATAAGTATTAGTACTCAAGAAATAGTGAATCCCAATATAGGACCTTGTATAACGTCATGTTTAACTTTGCAAACGCAAATATGCCAATTTACTAGTTATGGTTGTTGGGATGTTGCGTTCAGTCACTATGAAAAGTGATGATCGTTAATAATGAAAAAGGATTGCTATGCCTCAAATAACGAAATTATTTACGCAAAAAAAAAATCTTTAGGTGCTAAGAATATCCAGAATTTTTATGGGCCAAAATTATTTCCCGCACAATTTTCCATTTTTTCAGTCTTAGTATTCTAAAAGAATCATTTTACATTACGTAATAATCTTCTAGACCCAACTGTATGAGTCCACTTGACATTAATGCGTCGGTCATGTATAAGTAGATAAACAACACAAGAACACACAGGTATCATCGTAATACACCTTAATGTATGGCCTCGTGCCAGCAAGACAGTACTACGACTCGAGTAATTCGTATTCTTATTCTTTGGTCTATATTTTACGTGCTCGTACCTCTCTCACTTGTGAGTTTTCAAGACACTGAAAGACCTTTTGCTTCCTTTCTCTTAGTTACCTTTTAAATCTCTGGAGCTGTCCAGATTAGAGACTTCCCTAACTTGGCTGAAAAGTTTATCGACATCTTTGAGATTTTTTTCTATGGATCAACCAACCATAGATGATATTTTTAATCGCATTAAGGCAAACACATTTTCACATTTGATCTCACCAATTACGAATTACCAATTACAGGGAATAGCGAATCTGGTTTATTTGTACGATTAATAATCTATTACCCTTTCAAGTGCTAGATATAAGCATGCCCTTTAGTCGCCTGGATTATGCCTTTTTGTTCAAAATAGGATAGGGTCACCCTTCAAGGATCAACCGAAAAGTTTGTTTCGGATTGCACAATTAAACGTTGTACCTACTATTGTTGCACTTAAAAATTTTATTCCTGCAATTTCTATACATCTTCAGCATGACACTGTTTGTCTTGGCCTCGATTTAACATAGATCCGTAGATGTTTTATAGCATGTCATTCGTGCAAGTTCAACAGCCGAATCGTTAAAGTCTACAAAAAGTATACCTACTTGTCACTATTATTTCGCCGTCTGTAAGCACACGAGCCTATTGAAACCGTGACCGAGACCATCTCAAAATTCTTGGGAAATCTGTGTTAGACATTTGGGAAATTAAATATGTTTACTTGTACATAGTAACATGGGTTTGCTTAAGATTTTAAGAAGAATGTACAGTAGGGCCTCAACAGACGTCTATAGACATATTGATGACAATCGCCAACGGATTCACGTGATCGCGAAGCACAAAATTTGCCACTATAAGTCTGGAAAAATTGTTACAACCAGGGATAGCATAACAGCTTGTGACATGAGAGAACACGACTATTGATATATATTGCGCAATGAGAAGATCTTTTTGAGAAGCAACGGAATACGTAGAACTGAAGATCTCAGATCAGATCCCATTCCAATTCCATACATACATAAGAAATACCGGAGGGCTCAGCATCGCGCCTTGAGGGAGACCTTCAGTAACGTTGTTAATAGAGTGACAACTTTTTCCATAAAGTCCGTGTACCTACTTCTTATTAATTTTCATACGTATTCGATATCGGATAATGTAAACGGTCTTACGTTCTATTACGTAAACTTGTTTTCGGTAATCGTCAGGTGGTTGTGGGTCAAACGCAACGAGGCCGACTACTCGATATGATATTTACATTTGAGGACTCACATGTGGACATGAGGTTACGTATGGCATGACGGGACAGTAGAGGACAGTAGTGAATGCGAAGAGAAAACGTGTGAGATTTCAAGCAGAGTCGTAAAGTTAATCAATGAATCGTGTAAAAAAATACTTTCGGTTTCTATACTTCATAGCCACGCCCCGGGAAGGAATCGCTACCTTTGTAATACCCCGTGAAAGCGCGGTTGTAAAAATATAATATAAAATATATAATATTATGTATACTTAGCACAATTAAGTATTTTTCTGTTTAAAACCTAAACCGATATTTAACTCTTAAACCTGAGTTACGTAATTCGGCGCTCAAATAAATGTTCGCCTACTAACAATTTTGAAATAAGCTGCATTTAATTAGCATAAGTAGGAGATAAATCGGTCGTGACACCAAAGAGCGCGCTTAATCTCCTCAACGCATAAGTTAAAAATAATACGTTATAATCAAATCTTTTTCTTTATAATTCGTATAGAAGATGACAAAATTGTTCTAAGTAAGGCGCTTTCTCAGTTCTCCGTCGCCAAGTTCTCATTCGTATAGGCTTTCTATCCTATTTAAGGATGAAACATTTAACAGAGTCGGTGCATTAGTACGTATTTAAATCATGTATCATAATAATAATCATATGAAGGAGGAATAATATGCTATATTTAAAGCATTCATCGATTAATAAATGGAATATTTCCATTTTGCATAATAATACTTATAAATTTATTCGTGTTGACACAGCATACCTGCACGAGTGTATTTTTATTTATCTGCAGACTGGTCAAGCTACTTTATTCACGCGTTTGGAAATCGCGCTTGGTATCCTATTAGAAGTATAAAAATAGAAAAAAAATTACTAATAAACCGCTCCAAACCTAACAATTAAATTACAAATAGGCTAAACTAACCTAACGTAACTAAGCAACACAAGAAGATTCTTTAGAATTATTCTTATACTTCTAGAACTCGGTGAAACCAAAAAAAATTAATGCTTTAAATGTTGTTTCTTTTCTTACAGAGAAAGTCAATTGTGTTTTAATTGAACTGTCGTCCAAATCACCAATAAAACACATCTTATAAGTTTTCACTTCTGCCGGCACTCCCGGAGTGCAACCCGTTTTTTATACTTTTCTTTTCTCATACATTTATTCTTTAACATTTTTTTTTGTTTCAGAACGTTTGGTGCAAAATTTGTGAACGTGAGATGTAAACGGAGAGAGAAGATATTTATCAAATAAATCTGTTGAATAACTTTGCCGAAACCGAATTTATTCAAAAGAGATTTAGACGAAATGTGTTAGTTGTTTGTGTAATCGAACTTAAGTGTTCTACGATTGGTTAGTACTGGATACGATATTTGACTGAGTGAAGTGAAGTGTTTTACTGCCGGACAGCACTTCAACTTGGGCTGTATATTCTTGGTAAGTTTTTAAAACCTGTGTCCGGTACCCTTAGTCTGAGTTTTATAATGCCGCTATTACACACACACACACACACACACACACACGCACACACAGATACGTAAATCATACATAACTTACTTACTTATCCACTTACAATAAACGAGTAACATAAGGTTCTGAGCGTTCGTTTCCCACTGTATTATTATAACCTGAGACGCACCCCAAATTCCGCAGATTATACAAATTATAATTGGCCGTTTCCAGTGAAGATTTCACAAAAAATATAAATATTTGCAAAGTGCATGATAACTTGCGCGTCCTTTTACCGCAGGTACTTTCTGCTTATATAATCGAGATATCGATGCCGACTATATCACTGAAGGCACAAAACGATTCTGTAAGACCGGTTCACATCCGCCTCCGAAATATTCCACAAGTACTTTTTACTCTTTATACTCTTTACGTAAAATATGCTCACTCTGTCAGTAAACACAATCCTTTATCATTGTTGCGCAACCTATAAAATAATAATTCAATTAAAGATTTCTCAATGTGTTTTTACCCAAAAATGATGTAATTTATGTGTGTTACCAAAAAATTTTAAGAAATTTTCGAAAATTTATTGCTGGAATGCAATGCGTTCTTCGAATGCGTCAAGTGAAACGATGCGTGCGCACGTTTTTATTTTTACTGTTAATTAGGTACTTTAATATTATTTCATTATTTATTAACAGGCGATAAAATAATAATAATTATTGTATTGTATTAGGTGTAAACCTATAGGTATTATAATAATAGAGGAGTAAAAAAATATTACAGTTACAAATTCGTATCTATTATGATTATTATTTTCACTTATGAAAATATTGTCTTGTCTCGGCGATAACTTTAACTGACTGACAAAAAAATTATAAATAAATATAAAATATTTAGTGTATAAATTAAATCCAATTTAGGCAAGGTAAGCGTGACGATTTCTAAAGCTTTATAAATAAACTTTTTTTATGACAAAGAGCTGTAGACTCATTTCTATAAATGGAACTCAGTAATGTCCCTCTCTCTTTACTTAAGTTCAAATCCGACGGCCTTGGTGTAAGCTGTCACCGGATCGAATACTTCCCACTTGCTAGTACCTATCAAATCAAATCCAAAGACTGAAAAAAAATCATTAAATGACAGTCAACATAAATATAAAATCGTAAGATTCCGCTTTAAGATTCAATACTAAAATTTCAATCAAGTCAAAGTACGTAAACTCACCCACAAGTTTGGGTTGCAGTGATCACTCTACATCAAGCCATCACGTTCATTTCCTGCTTAAATTTTGCATAGAAATATGTTATAAATTAGTTCTAACAGTGTGCATGATTTGTTTGTCTATACTCACACACGTTCATACATACACACACCAATGTCACATGTTTCATGCCAAACAGTAGTAGTTGTACGTGATTTAATAGCAATCATGCTTGTATGGTATAGTAATTTGCAGTTTCCGATTTGACTCGTAATTATTGAAATGTTGGTTACCTACATGGTAGTCAAGGTTGCTCGATTTTATTTTTGGGTCGAAATAATTAATCGGTGCTTGAGGTCGTTTTGAAACGACTACAGTGATCAGTCCGAAAATTGTGTCAGATCTTTCGGAAAACGAAATTTTCCTTTTATTTTATTCATCGTTTAATAATGCGAAACTTGTTATAAAATATGCAAGTTTTATCAAACTTTCGGGTGAGTCAACTACCTATTTATTGTCGTATAGAACTTAATATTTAACGCTTATATCTTTAAATTCTCTTCATGTCAATAACTATACTGAAAAAAAATTTGTGTTATAAAATTTTCTTTCAAAAGCCTTTAGCAAATATACGTAATGTTTAAAAAATAGCATAAATAACGTAAAAAATGTTAAAAATACAATTTCTTATGTTTATACCTCTGTTAAATGAACTTGTCTCACATACCTATCATAACTATCTAACTATGTCTAACATAACCTATCAGTGCCTAACTATCAAAATTGTACTATCAACTATCAAATTTATATTTAACTACGTTAATTTTGAGCCTCACCAAATCGACGCCACTTCACCCGACCCTGGGTTCTTTGAATGCAGCGATTTCTTGCATTTTTTTGCATTTTCGTCAGGTCATCAGGGGAGGCCCATGTCTGAACAACGATGAGCTGAAATGACGATGATAATGATGATGATTTCAATTTTATACAGCTGTCCTGTTTCGACGGCGACAAGAAATGGTCACCTATCCTAACCTAACGTCCTTTCTAAATTGCCCGTTGGTGAACATTCACGTTGCTCGAGATTACTGTAATTATGTGTGGCTGCAATGACAAGTAGACTAACATGCTTATGTTATCTTGGTATTGGTGATATACTCGTAAGTGACGTTAATACATATTTTGCGAGTAATATAGCGAGTCATGGAAACCATTTTAGCTTTTAAGTTCCCGGTATGAAATATCTAATCTGGCTATATCATAAGTAGACTATTTTGAGTAAGACGTCCATAGTTATGTACTTAGGTAGTACAGGCACAGGCAAAATGTTGTTCTCCGACCAGGTGGACTGATGACCTGAGGAAGACGGCGGGAAACCGTTGGATTGAAAGGGCCCAGGACCGGGCGAATTGGCGGCCATTAAGGGAGGCACATGTCCAGCAGTGGACAACGAAGGGATGAAACGAAGGAAGGAAAGATCTCCAGACCAAATGAAGCAATTTAATTCAAGCTGGTGGCAATTGGAAGCCTTTTATTAAAACATATATTGAAAAATTTCCCACACAGTGTGTCGACTTTAGATCCGGGAAGAGTCAGGATGCCGAATCCAATCTGTTACCGTTTATTTGCATGAAAGTTAATTTACTTTCATTGTTACAAATTTTAAAATTCTTAATTATGACACTATACCAATGTTTTGGTATACAGTGTCAGTGTATACCAATGTTTTGGTATACAGTGTCATAATTAAGTGTCATAATTATCGTATTAGTAGGAAGAAGAACACTACGATTACCATAATAAACAACAATGTTCTAATGACATATGATTATTTAGGGTTGGAATGTTCTAGATCATGGTTACGATTCATGTAGTCATTGTAATAGGGTTATTCCGGTCATCAGACGCTATCGTCCTTGGTATCTCAAGGTCAACTGTGGGAAATATAGTCAGCCATAATGATATCGAAATAACTGATAGTGCTGAATAGTGTTTGTTTTGTTTTGAATTGATTTGATGCATTTTATGGAGGTAACAAAATTTTAATAAGCTTAAGAAATTTCTACAGGTTTAGAGCCATTGTAGTTCGAAGAAGTACTTCCTCCACCCTCCTAATCCGGTGTGCCACAGCTGTTATTAAATTTTGGAGGAAAAGGGAAGATTACCCGATAAAGCGATGTATTGACATGCGAGGCCCCAGAGTCCCAGAGTGGCCTAGAGAACTCTGAATGCTTGTCTTAGGGCCAATTATGATAGATGATAGATTGTATTGTAATGCCAAATAGCTCCAAAATGGTAGCGAATAGCTAAAACGGTGTATAGTTTCAAATGTTAATAATATATTTACGTCATAAACCATTGCACACCGTAGCCTCTATACTCTGGAAACGTCAAATGTCTTCGTATTTACGATAAGGCTTTTTTAAACTATTTGAATTCAAGTTGATTACACCTAGCTCTCGTAAGTAAACCACTTTTCAATCCTATGAAAATGAAGCTGCTCGCACATTGTTGCCGCCAACATTGAATGCGCACTTACGAGTAGAACAAGTGGCCTGACAGGATTGCAGTGTGATGTCCGCAGGGAAAGTTGGGAGCGGCGTGTGTGGTATGTACCTATTGCGGTACTTTACGATATTGTTGCAGGTTGCGCAATGAATTCATTGGCTGCTGCGACGCTTTCATGGCCTCCTGTTGAGCATGGGTCTCTCCTTGTTTGTTTTAACCCATTAATGACCCACTACAGGGTCGGGTCTCCTCTCAGAATGAGAGGGATGTAGGCCGCCGTCCACCAAGCTGGCCTACTGCGGGTTGGTGGACTTCGCATGCCTTTGAGAACATTTTTTTGTAAACTCTCAGGCACGCAGGTTTCCTCACGATGTTTTCCTTCACCGTAATTGCAGGTGATATTTAATTTTATAAATCTCACATAACTTTTTTACAAAGTCATTGGTGCGTGCCACTGGGATTCGAACCCGGACCCGAGGTCGAATTCTAAGCCACTGGGCTATCACCGCTACCGGGTCTCTCCTTACAATAGAAGAAGGCATAGAGCATCCACCACGCTGCTACAATGCGGATAAGTGGAGAAACGGGCTAGTGGCCAATCGGTGTCGGATGTTTTCAAACCGCCCATAGGGCCTCCGACAAGGCTTAACTAGTTAAATAGTCGTAAATTTATAAATAAATAATTGTTCGAACAATTAATTGTTAAAAGAGATTTGAGTTACTCTATTAAATTTTCTGTGACACACTGTGCAAACTAGGTAGCCAGTTTGGAACCAATTGGACCCGCTTATTTACATAACTCGCCGTTTTCTGATTGTACGAAATGCACCAAGCTCTCATGATATACCTAGCTAGATAAAATATGCAAGTGTTCGATCCGCGTGAAAGGCCGAATGCCGGTGAATGCAACGCGCGAGACACGTAAAATTTGTTTATTTTTACACGTTATAAAATTGCAATCTTGCTATCAATTAGGTTATGAATTTGTTCGAATTAATAATAGTTTATAGAACTCACATTGCGAACTAGGGCACATTCATTACTTTGTAAGCGGAACTAAAAATAATGTTACCACATTATTAATTTCATTATTACATAAAATTTGCAGCTTACAAATTTTTCGACATTTACATAGTATTCTTTAATGTTCGATTTGTATTTATATTTCTTTGCAACAATCCGCATATATGGAAAGTGTTTTGGTATGGAAGTAGGACCACCCTACTTTAATTCCAAGTAGATATAATATACCTCACAGCTTTTTCCAATAGAACACGACACGTGTTTCGCCCCAAAACAGAGCATCATCAGGTAATATCGACTCTACAACGATTGGCTGTGAAATACTTATAATAAATTATAGTAACCCTTGACGTATACCTACTTAGACACTTGAGTGACTTGAGTCTTTATTGTGATGAATAAAGTACACAAATCATCAAGAAAACGATTATTTTCCTCAAACTCGCTTCGGTAATCGAATATAATGGTAACACCACGGACTGGCGAATTCGCTTCAGGGCAAAACGATTCGTCAAACCGCTGCCGTTGACCTCGGCGGCCAAAATATTACAATTTACTTGGTTGGTTGCATAAAAAATCAACTCTTGTAACCAGATACTGTACCTACTTTTTTATATAGCAATAACATAAAGCTTTAGAGCCAAATAGTCCTCGTACATCGTCCGTCCAAACTTACTAATAAACAGCTAAAACTACTGAGTCTGTCTTGGTCAGGCCATAAATACCTGCACTATTAATTCAACCCTACTAACACCTAAATTGCCAGTTGCAACATAAATCCGAAATGACATGACGCCACCATAACTCGTTACGCGTTTTTCACGACCTATAGTTAGTACCTATGTAGATAGAACTGGAAAATTTCATGCGAGCCAATCTAAATTACAAAGTAATGGACGCCTAATATACGCTCAGATACCAGGACATCAGAAAGTCGAAGTATCTTTGCCGTATACGGAAGGACTGCTTTCGCACCGTCGTCTGACAAGCTGTCTCCGAGGCTCGGCCAACGACCGCGCAACTTTATCGACGACAAGCTTCACTTGATAGTTTACAAGCGAGACGTGATTGAACCCCAGATAGCGAAAACGATTGTGTTTTGTTACGATAAGAAGTGCATGTACCGTAACGTGAGGACCAACCGAAAGCAGTCTTCAAAATAGAGATAGGTATTATAGACGTAGAAATAGTCTAGCCTCTACCGCTATTGTAAAGATTTTTAAATAACTCATCAAGATTATGAAGCTTTACTTCAAGCGGGAAGAATTTCGGAGTATTTTTGTGTATTCGTAAGTTGAATTACATAATTTGTTAATGATAAGTAGGTAATTAATATAGAAACAGATAAAATAAAAGAAATTAAGGACGAGCTTCTTACACGCTCTTTCCGAGCACAATAACTCAAGATCGCGGAGTAAAGAAGGTTAGAGTCAAAGACAAAAAAATGTCAAATTAATACGTATTTTTATTTTGCTACCGCAGCCCACAAAACGTTAACGGTTAATATGATGGTATTGAAAAGTAAAAAATGACCTTAACTGTATTATTAATTACAGTATTAAAGTGACCCCGCAATACCTTCATGACTTTTTATAGCTATTAACATACCAGGTTCAGGTAAGAGATCATCTCGTCGCCTATTGACACGAACACCACCAGGGGAATTGCATGTGCCCGCTTTGATTAAGAACTATTTTCGTCCCTGGTAGAACACCATAGTCATTTCACTTCAATGTGAATGCAGAATCAGTCACTAGAATTTATAACAAATTTTGGTATTACAAATTAGACAACTCCTAAATTTTCAAGGTTGAATATTTTCACAAAATTTCGCAACGACATGACGTAGTGCAATTCGTGCTATATTCCTTAGCATTTAGTATCGGATTGGCCAAGTTATGGATGCCAATGTAAACTGAGTTGTCTTAGTAAAATCGCAAACAGCCCGTAGGTCGTGCCGCGAAATCGTGATTCTCTCATGTATCGTATCTTGTGATTGTGAGTGACGTGTTTGACACGAAGAGAATGACGAAAAAAGGAGCAATATTTTTATCATCTTTTTACATACTAATACGTGAAGCGAAAATTTTGGTTACAATTATTATTTAGACCTCACTAGGTACATGAACGGAGCAGTTTAAAACTTGGCACAATGAAATTTTCTATGGAGAAGATGTTCAAAAGCTTTTTCCTTCCCTCCTTTCAGCTCTTTGTAGACCACTTCTGGACATGGGCCTCGCTTCGTCCGGTCCTGAGCACTTTGAATCCAAAGATTTTCTTAGTACATATCGTCATTTATCGTCCATTGATCCGTTGAATTCGACTATCATACTCAATGTTCGTGTTGTCTATCTTTAAATAGCTTTTGTCGGACCATGCAATAATGTCGGAATCTCATGTTAGGTACAAGTACGCCAAATTACATAGTCTTCTGCATCCGAAGTAAATAGCACTTTACAAATGTCAGATTTAAACGGATACATAAATGTTTGGCTAAGTGGAAAACTTCTAAGTTTCGATGCTAGATTTATTGCACTATTAGTCAAATTACAATAATCATTTTATCGTGATTCGATACGTATGTAGATTCAATGTAGTCAATGACACGTATATTCTCATATATTTCTTTTACCTAGTATGCATATTGCATAGGTGTAATTTCTCTGATTTTTATGGGTTACAACATTATGCTGTTTCTAAATTTAAATCCGTAATTTATTGTGTCCTTCAACGTTGTGTAATTCAGATTATTGTTTTTTCTACATCTATTTTGAGATTAAAAATGCTAAACGTAGGCAAAAATGTCCACAGATTGTACAACTAATTCGTAATGATGTTTAATTTAAACAAACAGGTAATGTGTAATTTATGCCATAATTGAAGGCCTGTCAAATGTAATAAATCATGGAAGTAAGTAAGTGTCCCTATTACATAAATTGCTCAGATTTAATATTGGATATAATACCGTGTATAAAGAGCGCCGGTTATAGCTCTGTTACAAGCTACGTAAGCTTATAATGATTTACAAAACATATTTATTATGTAACAATTTAGTTAGGTACTGCTATCTGCAAGCAAAAAAATTTCAAAACATATTCAAATTCAATTATTTATAAACATAACAATTCATAGATACAAGAAAGCAGAAATACCACCGAATTCAGAGGACAATCAAATCATCAAACGGGAAATAACTGAAGGTAGAGCGAAACCAGATCTAGGAATTCCGAACAAAATAAGAGAAACTTTATGTCCTGGCGGAAAACTACAAAATTTTAGAACAAACGAGGGAATTCAAATCTAAAAAGCACAAGGGAAACTATCTTCAAGTTCAATGATTTATCCATCATGCCTAGGCAACCATGCAGCCTGTATAAACAAAAGAGACCACGAGTTGACGTGTCGTCAGATCCATTCACCGATAGCTTCCTACTGTCTTGCAATCTTAATGAAAAGCGCGAACAGTGGCTATTTAGTTTATTGTTTTCAAGTTCGCAGCAGTTGTTAACTGAAAAGTGGACGATAAAATTTAAAGTTTATGGAAACAGATTTGCACAATAGGGTTGCAGAGGACATGAAAATTTGAAAATTACCGCAAATGGAAAATAAAAATATTAGGTTTCGGAAGGAATACGATCCTGAAAAAGAAGCCATTCAATTGATTAGTTGAAGAAGAGATAAATGATAATAGAGAAAAAATGTTAAATTAAAAACACTCACACTTTAATCCTGTGCCAAAGAGATTGATCCGAAAGCCCGTTTACCTGGTTTTTTCTCTGTGTGAAAAGAACTACAATTTTTGCGGAAGAATTCACGAACAGAAGTATCTGTGAATTCAAAGTCAGTTCTACTGTGTGTGATGCAATTCACTTTCTATGTGACATGTGGTCGTACTAATTTACTGTACAAATATCGTGTTAGGGCCAGTATGTAAATTTACAAGTTATTGAGTAAAAGTGAAAATCACGAGTAAATAAACTTATCGTCATAACTTTGGCCTTAAATTGAAAAGTTCAATTGATTACTTAATGATCGCTATTATTTATAATTTTTTTTATAATTTTTCTAAGTAAATCCCTGATAGTAAAGGTCTTGTAGTGTTTTATTATTAAGTTTAAATTATGTTATGCTTCGATCATCGTATTAAGTGTTCACAATTTGAACCTGATGGTAAATTAAGTTATTGGTTTTAATGCTCCTTACTTAATCATGATCATTTTACTGCGACCACACTTCTCTAACCAAAACACAAAACATAACAACACACAACATAACAACACACAACATAACAACACACAAAACATAACACAAAACAAAACACAAAACATATGGTGAAGCAGCCTGTTCTTCATGTAAGAACGGTAATTCAAATTCAAAAGCTTTTTTTCATTTTTAAGTACAATTTATGCACACTTAATGTACGTCATACATTTAACTACTACTAAGTACTAAGATACCTCCCTGAGCGACCCTCAATGATCTACGATTCGTTTTAACTAACTGCTTTGGTTAAGTTTTAATTGGTTATTGCGCTTATTGACAGCCCTAACAAGCGCAAATAATTGTAATAAAATAATCGTCAAATTACATCTTTAACCAATAAAAGTCCACTAATAGACACAGTCATTCGGCTCTAGTCGAGACGCAACAAAACAAATCTTTAGCGAACAAACCGCATTGTTCTCAGAGATATTACCCAATAGCTTTAACACTGCACTTTGCAAACTTTCATCATTCCCAAACTTGGCCATTTGCAACCTTATCTCCTTGTTATAGAATGTAAATTGGTTTGGCGATAAATGTGTTTCAAATTTTTAAGAGCAGTTGCAACGAAGGTTTCCTCCACAATCAGTATCTATAAATTTTACCGGTGGATTGAGGAACCATCAAAAAGGGCCTAGTGTCAAAAACACGTGAAAACGAATGGATCGAAAAGTAATTTAAAAAACATTGATACTTTTAAGACTATTTTATTTTCATTACAGTCGGAATAATGTTTCCAATTTTTTTTGGAATTAACCATCTTTATTCATGCCTACTATAGGTTCCGTACGGGTAAATCCATTGTAAGTGTAACATTAAAATATCATTGACCAAAGGCATTCTGGCATGACAGTTAGTTTGCAGCATCTCCTTGATTCCAAATGAAGAGAAAAAAATTATGAACTTGAAGGTAGGTTCCTTTACTTCCGTTCCTTTACGTTCCCCCTGTTGAGGTATTTTGTGGTTAAAACAAGGAATCACTTCAGAAAAGCTCATCAAATGGCGTTAATTTCAAAAGTTATATTTGACGGATGTAGGCGTAAAACTCACTTTATTAGTGAATTTATAAGACCATAAATATTATTTGACAGCATTAGTGTCTATTACTAGATTATTAAAATTTGTTACGTTCACTTTAGCTTCTTCTTTCAGTATAAGATATTTTAATCCTACTTCGAATTTCTCAATATGACCTCCTTCAAGTAAAAGTTAAAAGTAAATTTAAACACTGCCAAGTCGAGAAATTTTGATCCCATTAAAGTAAAGCAAAGTATCTATTTTCACTTAATATAATTTCATGGACGATTTAAGATTTAATATGAATTGTGTTTTTGTTACTCTATTTCAAGACAATAAAGATTTTAAAAAAGATTGTGTAAACCAAAGTAACAAAAACTTTAGAGCCGCTGTGGTTTTTCACAGCTGCTGATGCACTCTGGGTTTTCCTTTGACACATAAATATTTAAAACAGGTTTATTATTACTTCCTTTTTTCAATTGATTCAAGTTTATTATTTAAACAGCAAAATGTTAGTTTCCAAGATGCTTCCACTTCCGAGCTCAAGAGAGCACATTACAGTAGGAAAAGGTGGGGTTGAAAATATATTCTGAAGACACCGATCGCCATGATTTATAAAAAGGCTACTACTTATATTTTTTTACGTTTTTATATAAGTTTAAACTTAATATTTCTAAATATTACCGCTTCAAAGTAATTTACATATATTATACACATACCTAAATTAAGTAAAATATATTATTACAATTTTAATTTGACTCACGCATTAGCTATCTTAATTTAAATCTTGTTCCGGAAATAAGTAATTGCTTATTATATTTTCTTTCAACCAAAGTACGAGTATATTATAATGTATGTTGTATGTAAGTAGAGGTCTGGTATTTTTAATCCAAGGCCAGGAACTTAAAGTCTGACCGTCAATTTACTCAAGGCTATTTTCTACGATCAAATTAAAACATTTTAGTGCACACAAATTTGTTTTAACTAAAATACTTTTAATCACCCTTGCGTCTTGTCTGATCTCAAGTCTGACCTGCTGGAAGAAATTGCTTTAAGAATAAGTAGTACCTCTGTACAACCAACTACTTGTTTAACTGTTACTGACAATTCTGTACACATAAATATTTGAATAAAATGTTTTCTGTTTTCATAATGACTATTTCTTTATTTCACAGGTAAGCATCTCGGATATTATCATCGAGTGGGATTCACAATGTGGATAAAACCTTCTTGATCATAGCTTATTTGCGCGAATTTTGGTAAGTGTTACCACAGGTACCTACTAGTCTGCGTTAAATTTATTTGCAAGAATAAAGTGTATGAAATGAAATTCAAAACGTACATGAAAACCCAAGAAATTGGACATCATTTACAATTAAATCATATCCTTTCAGTCCATTACAAATTTAAGATTAAGTACCGAATCAATTTTGTGCATCGCCAAAATAGTGAATATACTTATTATAATAAATAAATTCGGTTCAGTATACTGAACCGAATTTATTTATTAGTAGGAATATTAGTAGGAATATTATTAGGAAAAAGAAATAGTATACTATTATAGCTATTTCTTTTTCCATGATTTCAGTTTGATGATTTCTGCGTGGTACCTTTTCGACTATTTTCAACTTAAATAACTAAATAAAAAATTAAGCATTTCACGTAAATAGATCTCTACCGTTTTAGGGTCTTATTTGGTTTTCGAGACTTATCCAAAATTTACTCATATTAAATTACTATTAAGATGATGGTGAGATGAAACTACTGAACTGCCGTTACCGCTTAAATGTTCTCGTTTAGGCTGCATCACAGGCCCGGAGGCGTACACCCAGGGTCAGGGCGCCTACACAGACTCTCGATTTCTGCATGACATTATAGTGAGACAGGTTACCGTTTTCAAAATGTTTATTACCTATGTGGCAATAGTGGCACCATTATTAACTACCTAAATAAGTACTACATTAACTCCTCTTGTCGCGTGGCACTGTGTGCGTTAGGCTTAACACCACGCCACAACCACAGCCACAAGCCACAACGCAAACCTGCACTAAGTATACATACTTTACATACTTTACTTACTTTACTTTACTAAGATGAGATGATGCGTCTATAGTTTATAATTGAATATGAATAAAATTGTTCTTCAGTATTTGTATATACAGTGGGCTTTTAATGGGCCTTTACGCTTCTCGTAAAACGTATTAAAACTATGAGTTTTTCTTACTTACCTTTATTTTACAATAGTCCAAAACATGTTGATTACGCTTGTACCATTCGTGTCCGAACCCAAGGAGATTTCTCTCACAAAACACGTAGAACAACGCAATTTCACACATTTGTTACAAAAACCCTTTCATTTTTCAACATTCCGTACCCTTGGGTATTCACTCAACTAACGTCTTAATTGCCATTACGTCAATTAAATTAACATCGATTCGAAATCTGTTAGGCTATTTAACATCTCTCTTGAAACACAAATAGTTAGTGTAAAAATCATTTGATTAATTGAAAATTTATATTGACTGTTGTAATAATATAATTTGTATCGACTGTTGTACTGTTCCTTACCTACCTAATTTACAAAGTTCTTAAATGATTAAATTCACCACTTATTATGTTATTTTCTTGCTATGAAACTATTTTTCTTTTAATTTTAATATTTTCTTTAAAATAATTTCCTCTAAACTGTCCTTACTAGTTTTTTAATGCTTTGGAGTTTTTAGTACACTTGGCTTTATATGTTTTTCCCGTTTGTGTAGTGCTTATTTATAATGCAGTTGTGCACTGAATAAATAATTAACGTGTTGATGCTTAGCTTATTGAATGTGTCTGTTTGTCTGCAACTCTTTTAATGCCCACTGCTGGGCACGGGTTTCTATCTACAACATGGAGGCCTGGAGCACACTGCACTAGGCTGCTCCAATGCGGATTGGTGGATTAAATCACTACTTATAAATAATTTTGCGCTATTAATCTGTTTAAAATAGTAAGTATAGGTACTTAATTAAACCGTCAAAACTAAAATACCATTAGTCTGTTACTGTCACACATTTTTTATAACATTGACACTTATCACTAAAAGCTTCCTGCTATACTTAATACTCTATGCACTGAAAAATGAAAAAGATATCGAAAAATTAACTGATAACTCATTACCATAGTTATGAAACACCGCATAATACTTATGCTTTCAAGACGCATACGTAGCCTTTGCCGCTCACATTCGGTCACATCCGGTTGTAACGGAAGTAACGGTGCCAGTCGCGTATACAGATCTTATTATTGCCGATAATAGTGACCGATTGGTTTAGGGACATAATGATGGAGCGTTTGAAACGCCGTACAACCGCTCATAGTCGTCTTAATTTAAGTCGCTTTAATTTAATACAGGATAAAAAAATTGGTTACATTATCAAGAATACAGTTAGATATAGCGTTAAAATTGCGAGTTCATATTCTAGTATTTCTAGTAAACTAAATACCTATTAATTAAGCGACAAGGGTTACATGCAAATCATGATTCTATTAAACGATTAAACGCATGTTTTATGTTTACGATTCTTGCAATCATATGGAGCTACGATTCTTGCAATCATATTGAGCTCTCATCCTAAGTCATTCGTCCATAAGTGAATTTCCGAATAATACAGATTTCGTCATAACTGTGTATACTACGACGAATAATACACAAATAGTAAACAAATAGGTAATATTCAATCGAACAGGTCGTTAACAATCTTATTTAAATAAAAATACAAATATAACGATAATATTATGGCCTTAGCTTATTTTTATTTATTTAAGTTGTATTCTGAAATGTAAGAAAATACTTTATATTTAAACGTTTAAAATAGTTTAATTAAATTTCTCAAAACAACAAGAACAAACGGACGAAAAACGTATAGCTTGTAATCCGCTTGCAAAGACAGTCATGTCGTTTAAACTAGCCGGAGGTCACGCAGCTACCGAGCAAGTTATATCAGTTCATTGTCAAGTAAAAGTTGAATGTGTTTAAACTGTAGGTATTGTGTTGTTATATCTCGTTTGAAACTTCGAAAGTTATTTTAAGAGATCGATTACGGCTGGGTTTAGATAGTTATAATCTTGATTAATCAACGTATCACGCTTATAGACGTTCGTTATATGTTTCACTTTCTACCGTGATAGGTTTATGATCACTTACACTCCGTCAGAAGCTGCTAGGTTTGTTGTCTCATCATTGAATTATATTAAAGTCTCAGTCAGTGAATCAGACGATTCATTTTCAAATTTTCAGTTAAATCTGCTGGAATATACGAAACACTGTGCATTCAGATTACCGTTAATAGTGCCAATAAATACCTACAATTACAGTTAAAGGAAACTGTGCAATTATTTGATAGACGGAATACAAATTTACTAGAAAAATCATTTACGAAAACTCGATTAGGTTTTTCTGGTCAAGACCAATATAAGTATACCGTAAACCGCACCAATATAAGTAGAAATCCACACCAATTTACGGAGTTGCAACAAAACATATCTATTAGAAGATTAAAACTCAAGGGTACTCTTAACAACGCCTAAACGATCATCAATTGCTTCACTCCTCTTCATATTCATTTGCAAATTACAATAACCAACAGTATAATAGCGCAGAATTACAAATTTCCCAATTAATTGTTTCATCCGTTCACGATGGATTACCAAAACTGCTTGAAAGTGGTGCGTCACTTTTAAATAGTTTAGCTGTTCTTAATTATTTAGCTTCTCAAAGTTATAGAGTTTCGTATCTATATTATAAAAAATAAACAATCAGCAAACTTCTTTTAATTAAATTACTTTTATGTTTTATGTTACTCATAATAACTGCTTAAACATTTTCGCTCCTCAATTACAGTCTTAACGTCGTTTAGTATTGAGAATATTCAATTTAATTCTATTAATATTTAAGTCAATTGAAAATATTCAAGTCAATTCTATTGTCACATCGTGACTGGTACCGCGCCCAAATTCTTTTGGTGACGTGTCTCTGTAAGCTCATATTCTCTCATAATCTGTATGTCACCGACGCAATCCAAACAATGGGACTTTTGCATACCTCCTTTCATCCTTATTATCCTGACTTCATGGTTGCGTCACTAAACGCGTTCGAGATAGAACCTTGAATGTATACAAATTGTTATCGGTAACCTGATTAGCTCCGGATATACGAGTAAACTGATCGCCTGCTTCTTGATTCTTTTATGTAAAAGTCACAAAAATACTGAATTACTATTTTTTATACATTCAACACAATACAAGAATGAAGCCTGCAGGCGACCGAATGTTAAATGATAGCTGCTGTTACTATGGACACTATGAAGAGTCATAGCCAAGATCGAACAGGACTAAATCAATGTTACTTTCTTATAACTGTACCTATGTCTACTTCATGCTTTAAAATGCACCAGAAGATACAAAAAAAAACTACAATGGTTGTACCTACTGTAATTTTTTAAAAAACGATTGGACAACATTTAATTTTATCTTATGTCCCTGTCTCGTCCGTGGATAAATTCAAATTACCACAAAGTTACTGAAATACAATTAAATACAAAATAAGGGGCTATGCAACGAAACAAACATAATATCTTCGCAACAAAGAGAAGTTTCATACGACGTAAAATTTATTGCTCAAGCTAGTGTTGTATGCGGAAGCGACTGCAGACAATTTAATAATCCTTATAAGTTATCGACTACTACCTAATCATTTATTCGCTCCAATGTTCTAAAGGTTTACAGGCACATGTTCACGATCGTGCCATTTGACGCTGTTCTAAAATACTTAAGTTTAATGGATGGACGTGTAACAAAAATCACTCGCTCAGTGAAACGAGCCCGAAAATAAACTTTAATTGATACCTTTGCATGAATTTCAAAGAATGTCTTTGTTGTCAAGAATTTTCCTTGCGCATTTTTCCCAAATTTGGGCATACTCGTATGTCATGTATATCACGCCATTTGCCGCGATGACACGACCGAGAATGTCCGCTTGACCGCATTTGACTCCCATATGTTCAGTTCCTTGCCCTGAAGATCCGGGATATGGGTCATGGTATTAGGAAAACAGGTGGGAGATTTTTTATTTATCCGGAATTTTTTTAATCTTATGCTTCAGCGTTATTTATAACCGCAAATAAAAAAAATGTGCTTCTCGTGTAACTGAATTGTAATATACTTATGAGATAAACAGATTCTTAAATCTAGAAATAAGAAGACTGGCTACCAAGTCCCCTTCAATTATTAAGCTCGTGTCACAATGAAGCTGTTCTGTTGACGACCGGACGCACGGACACATTGCATTAGTCAGCTGGAACGCAGTCCACCGGCCTTGTCCGCTCTAGTCACGCCGAAACGTTGAAATGCCAACTTGATACATTTTTGATATTAGCTCCTTGTTCAATGGAATGCACCTTTCCGTTGGGTTTTGTCGGTAACTAATGGCAGCTGTGGAAAGAGCTCTATGTGAAACGCGGCTGTTATTACGTCAGTATTTTAGTTTATTAGATTGATAAATATAATGATTAATTGGACTTGACATATTCATTTGGAATTTTGGAATCATCGAATGCGAGAGGCAGATTTTTGTTCCATTTGTAATATTTATGAAGTCTATGAAATAAATATGAGCAGAAATCTTCGAAATCCCCGATACTATTGTAGTCTACAGTTCTATTCTTGCCAACATTATCTGCTGTGAAGTGCAGTGCTGCGACGACGAATACAAATACTAATTTGTCCACATAATTCTTCAAATAAGTATTTCTTAAGTCTTATTTGCTGTATGATGTAATCTAATCTGTGTAATCGAAGCTCATCTACACGCTTTGCTATTTCTGTATGAAAAGAAAGATGTTTCGAAACTCTAATTTCCGCGGACTATATAAGTTCAATACAATTGCTAATACACTGATATCCACAAAAACACAGCAGCGAGTCGTCAGGCTGTTCAATCCATGCAGAATACAAATTCTTTTACACAATTGATAATGTTATTCTACAAGCGCCGAGCATAAACTACAAGTTCGCCTTGTCAAGACAAATTCTTTATACAACCTCCGCTTACTTCCAGAGACAATAAATCTAAGTACACGATTATAAAGCTCGAATGTGTTCTTTAAACTATATGTCAGTAACCCATTAATGACCCACTACAGGGTCGGGTCTCTTTCTCGTAATGAGAGGGATGTAGGCCGCCGTCCACCACGCTGGCCCACTGCGGGTTGGTGGACTTCACATGCCTTTGAGAACATTTTTTTTTGTGGACTCTCAGGCATGCAGGTTTCCTCACGATGTTTTCCACAACAGGTGATATTTAATTTTATAAAGTGCACATAAATTTTTCACAAAGTCATTGGTGCGTGCCACTGGGATTCGAACCCGGACCCCTCGATTCGAGGTCAAATTCTAAACCACTGGACTATCACCGCTCTATATATTACCGCTCTAAACTATATACTCAAAGGTAATTATTACGGCTATAATCGTAAAAGTACAGTTATAAGCATTATTTGTAGTCACGTCTTCGTAGCTACGGGGATTCGTGGGTAACATATTTTAATAATGAATTATTGCAACTTAGTCAGTCTAATAGTATCTTCTACAGTATCAATAAATTTATTTTTTCCTCAACTACTAGTATCCATAATAGATTGTTGAAAATCAGTAAACACGGAACGTGCCGGTTTAATTTTTTATAATAAAAATTTAAATTAAAATTACGTAAAATATAGAAAATAGGAAATCTTGGAATAGCCTCGTAATAGCAGAGTGAGCCAATGACATTGCGCTCAATTATTGAAACAAAATAACAGAATAAATGTTTGTGTAAGCGTATTTTAAAATTATCAATTATTGTTACCTATCTTGAAAATCCTTCACAGTATTGTCTTCTAGTAACCCGACGTAAATGTGCTGCGAAAATGCATGTAGGTTTCAATTTCAACAGACATGTGAAATTCAACAACAAATTATGTGGCTATATTGAGTTAATAAAGATTTCTCTTTTACCATCACAAGAGATTTTCACTTTCATCCCAACAACATTTACATCATACTGGTTTCAGTAAAAGCAATATCTTGACTACAATTTAAAGTACAGACTTCGTTTAATAGAGAATACGAGTAGAATCCAATTTTCGTCCGTCGTAAGCTGCAGTGCATTAAAGCTCAATAAAATAAGATTGAAACCGTGCAATTGGCGAAGTGGTGATCCCACGCGACATGGTTCGTTTACCCCGAGAACCTCCACGTCACTGGTGGTCACTGACCACTGACCATGCTCTTTACAGTTACATTACCGAAAATGGCCTCAGGTTCATGCGATTAGGGCGACACTAACGGAGCGGGCGGACTGCGTTTTGTTTTTACACTTTAACAATAATTATGTCACAATTAAAAGAAGAGTTAAAAGTGAAAAAACTTTAATGATACTAAAAAAGTCCTGCATATTCTACAACATTATTAGAAATAAGAATATTAAAGCTTAATGTTGAAAATAGAAAAAATGCCTAAATTTGATCTATATGAAATATTACAAGAACTAATATGAACATTTTTACTTTCGTATTCACTTTTAGAAATCGAGTATTTGCATAAATATATATTTTACTTATTTAATATACAAAGAAAGCACTTCTAAGACGTTACATTTCATACATAGATTATAGATACCTCTACATAAATGTAATTTTAATTAATTTCGCGGCGCGGCGTGCAAAACGCAGCGTTCGACACGGCCTTATGACACCTTCGTTGCAATGCAGAATACTAATGATGATAATCAATCATCATTTTCTTGGTCATAATCGCAACATTCCAAAATCATACTACATACTTATAAACATTTTAGTTATGCGATCCTCTAAGATCATGCATGCGATTTCTATATTAAGCCGAGCCATTATAATAAAACACTGGACGTAATTTAACTTGAATACGCGTCTAACTGGTTCTAAATGCAGTATGCTTCGATGTCTATTATTTCCATTATTTTTTTATTCTTAGTTCACAAGAAATGACACCGAGTGCAGGCAGACCTAACGTATATTTAATTCAGCGTAAGCAGAAGAAAAGATTGCAATTGCAATAAAATTAGATTTCTCGTTACAATTCACTTCTTGCGTTCGATAAAAGTAAGCAATTTAAGTGTCGAATAAATATCAAAAGAAAAAGATTAAATGTTAAGAGTTTTGTAAGTTATTTATCAGCAAATTTTCTTAAAACTCATAAATAAAATTACTTTATTGTATCGTTACTTTATTTTATACGTTTTACTTTATTTAACTTTTTTTAACCTTCCAAGACTTCCAGACCAGCAACGTGTGATTATTACTCAACTCTGCAATAAAAAACCGGATTATAAACATAAACTTTATTCTTAAATCTGTATTTGGATTAATGACAACCGCATTAAAATATTTCGTTTAATTTAAAAAATCTAAGCGCACACAGCGAGGAGCTCTGTTTCATATTGTGTAGAGATTGTACAAAGGAAATGTTGCTTTAAAAATTGTAAGGTCCGATTCAAAGTCGTCAGAAGGCCGTCTGTCACATGATCACGTAGAGAATGTCTAACAGTTTATTGTTGAGATATTGTTGATATTATGTTGATATGTTTTTCAATGCACTGGCAAAAGATGTCACGTGTTTTGTTATTGTCATTTTAACAGCTGTTTAGATGCAGTTTTAGCAATTACCTCAAGATGTTTATGTCAATAACCATAACTTTACTTAGCTTTGATTTGATGTTCTGTTTTCATTTACCCATAGATGGTTCACAATCAAGGGAGTTCCGTTGTACATCTCCCGTCTGTAATATCAGATCAGCTAGATGGTAATAAAATTTTGTAAAATAGAAAGTGCAAAGTTACATACATACAAGTGATGCCTAAAAAGACACATTAACAGCAGAATCCAAATACAAAGATAAATTTTCATGCATGCCTTTTTCACCTTAATAAACTAAATAATAAAATTTGCTCTCTCTTTAAAATATTGGGATAGATTTCACCGTTTAATGATTGCCACCAGTGAAACAGTTTCTGCTTGATTAAACAAACTGGTTCACCGAAACATTTTAGCAACGTTGGGCAATCGGCGTTGCAAGTGCACCAGTTCTAGTTATAGTGCAGAAAATTGCATATCTGCATCAAAGTTTCAATTAATTGCATTTTTATTTTACCTTTTTTGTAGAACTATTAGGCATACCCAAAGAGGTACAGTCAACCTGACACGCTGTGACGCAAACGAGTTTTTCTGTTAAGATGAATAGGAGTAATTTTAAACCACTGCATTCTTCTTATTACTTTTGTCAATCCAATGGGCTATAAATATTTTGCTTAGATATATAAACGTCTATTCGAGGACCTTTCAACACTGCCGATTGTCGATCTTCCTTCCAAAAATAAGTGAGATAAAATAAAACTTTGAGTAATGAAGTCATTACCAATACATCCGTAAAAACGCAAGGTCAATAGAAATTTCTTGGGAACAGATTATAAACAATGACTAATGCAGATGAAACACCCCAGAGATTTGAACCACGACCTGAAAGCCATATTCAAGGTTCGGTTACCCAAGCGCAGGCGTCGCATGCCATGTGAGTCACGTCTTCCGACCTCTCTCCTATTGTATGCCGCAGACTGTACACGAATACGCCAGATTGTATAATCTGTGGTCGTTTATCTCCTTGTCTATAGTTATAGGTTTTTTTAAATTATTTTCGAATTGATCACCAATTTTATCTACGTTACAATAAAATTGTACAATGTGTGGTTTATTTTTGAGATTATTTATCTCTCGGTCTTCTCTGATACTCGTTACTTTCAGTTTGAATAAATTTAATAAGAACCAATTTCACCTGACATTAATTTTGAACTTTAAACAATTCCTACCCTATTAGTAACTGCCAGATGCCTAGTGAGCAAGATAACTTATCGAAATATTCCTGTAAAATAAAATTATTTCTTTGTATGATAAAAGCTTAATTACTTTTGGATGACAATGAATAACATTTCAAAATAAGTAACCATACTATTTAAAGGAAATCATGTTTAAAACGTTTTAATATCCATCCAAATTAATTTTACAACGCACGTACAGGCTACGTGTTTTGGTCGGCGAGCTTTGATCATAAAAAACGTCCAAAATTAATAATCATGAGGCCCAAAAATCTATGGCTCATTTAATTAGACATTTTGAACATCATAAATCGAATGGTAATGTCAAAATATTTTTGAGTAATTAAGGTAATTTTTTAGATGTTTCTTTAACCTGCAGGACTATAAGTGAGTAGTACATACCTATGTTTTCTATCATTAAAGCGTCCATTCCTACAGCTAGCTTAAATCATTTTAAAAGGATAATTTTTAAAGTTACACCAGGTATTGTTATTGTTAAACTTTATTTATAGCTCCGAATACACAACACATTATAAAAGACGATAATTATCAAAACTGTTTCAATGTCAAGATTGCAACGATAACATGTGAAACTATAACAAAGGATCCCATTTTTTACTCACTTGAATTCAGTGGGTGATTAATAAACCTAATTACCTTAGATGGTTTTACCTACTCCTACTGTTTGTCAAATTTTTGTAACGAATTTTTGTCATCAAAATTACTAATGTTAGATTTTACAGAAATATAATATCAAATTTTAAAAATATAAGTAGTACCTAAGAAAGGTAAGAATATAATACCTAATAATATAGAAGAATTTTACATAGAATAGATCCTTGAATCATTTAACTTTGTAACAAAATTTATAATAAACGTTGTATGTACAACATTTATAAAAAACAACATCATAGTCGCAGTGAAAAAAATTGAACATAGAACGAAAAAATAAAACAAAAACGCATCAATATAAATAAGAAAAAAATGACTACACAGCGCAAGAAGGCTTTACCCTCGCGCCGCACCTGGGTGCTTTTTTCTTCGAACAACTAGATTAAACAATTATAACACTTACAAACTTCAGCAAACCTTCAAATGAAGAAAAATGCAAGCTATCAGAAAAGCCCGACACTATCTATTAGACATTTTTCAAGCATTCTAGAAAGCATGACATGCAAAACATATAGCAAAGGTTAGTGCAGTGGTGTCTTAATAATTTAATTAGCTAAGTCTCAAGATGGTATTTTGATATTCCCTCGTAGACGTGGGCATGATTCAAAGCGTAAGCACAATGAACGATCCCACGCGCCGACCCGAAGAATTCACGTAACGTCGAATACACGAAAGCCTTCGCAAGAATTTTCGAAAACTTTTCAAGAAAACACTATTTTAAATTAAAACTAGATACTATTCTCGTAAAAAACTTAATAAATTAAATAAAATACTTTACTAGACAAGAAATGAGCAGTAGAGCTTAAAGTGAAAAAAGAGGCAAGGAAGGCAATATAATTAATAAACAAAGACTTCGAACGTGAGCATTTGGATGAATGCTTAAGAAGACAAAACAAAATTTATGGGCATTGTAAACGGAAACTGAAAGATAAAAATCCTTAGTTTAAAACATATCACGATACAAGTAACATCACTGCGATACCAGCTACAGATTAGTAAGCTCACTGATGATTCATACACTTCAACATTTCATACATTCATTAACCAAACGCAGATAACATTGTTAAAAGGTTATGAATGAACCTACCTAAGCGGTTACAGCAACTCTTCGCAAATCGAGCTAAATGGATCAAGTGACGCACTCAGAGGAACAAGTTATGCCAACTGAGACTGACAATTGTATGCAGATTCAATCATGTCGAAACAAAACCGGCATGATCGGAATTACCTAATATTAAGCTGTGACTGCAACGTGCCTCGCTCTGAATCTCTGATCGCTTTATGGTTACTTGAAAGGCTATTTGTATGTTCACGACCTGAGTCTCATGCAAATTTGAACCTTATGGCCTTGACGGGGCACGCGTGGACTGACAATTATCGGGCACAAGGGCTCGAAGTGAAGAATGTGGCAAGTAGTCTACAAAATGATCAGAATAATCAAGTTTATACGGTCTTGATCCAAAAATATCGGTTCGATCCTAAGGAAACCTTTTCTTTCGAGCGTAACCTTGTCGAAATCACGATGTTTATTCACGTCACATTCGATAATTTAAAGTCAAATACACTTAAAGCCTGTTTTATCGACAACTTTAATGTACTTAAACCAGAGACGTAAAAACCTTCTGTGGAGGTGATATATTCTTCTCTCACATAAGGTGCATCCATTTTTTTGGTGTTGTTATTATCAAATTTTAGCAAGCTGATTGGATTGAACTCATGGCTCTTACCTCTCTCCCGTATTTACCACTAATCTACTAAATTATTTCTTCACCTAAGGTCCAAAATAAGCTGCGAAAATATCTGATTCAGCCTTTCTCGTCTTTTAAATATTTACAGATTTCAAAAATTCAAAAAAGGAAAGGCGAAAAGGAAATTATTTAAATATTTTATTGTTGAGTGCTATCCTCATAGAAAATAACCTTAAGATTTCGAATCACCTCGAAGGAAAATCCGCAATGGTCATCTAAGTAACAACAAACGTTTCCTTCCTACCTGGTCCTATTAATATTCTGATGAAACCTGTTCCAGGGCTGTTATTTATCCTCATACCTTGATAATAACCTCTAATTACGAGGCAATTTCCATATTTCCTTTCGATTTCTTTGTCTTTTAATGCCGAGAGAAATAAAACTCTTCTGCATAAAATATGACCTACTTGTTGAGTTTCTTTTGATTTTTCCGAGTATTTTTAATGACAGCTCTTTACTAAATTAAAAATGAGGTGCAGATTTCTAACCGGTCTATATTTATACCATAAAAATTATGTGTAAAATAATTGTTATAAATAATTATATCTTAATTAGTAACAATGAATAACTACCCGTTTATGTCGAAAAAATTATTCAAAAAATTCTGCTGAGAAACGACTTCTATTCCCATTTCTTTCATAAATCGGTCTTTTGAACGATCATAGTTGTGACCAATACATTGCCACTAGAGTCCACTGGAAAGCTATCGGTCACTTTGTCATTATTGAATACAAAGTGTATGTATGGATTATTAAGTACAAAGTGTATGTAAATACGCCATGGTACGGCATTCAGGAACCATCGTTTGCCATCAGGGTCTTACACGATTGACACTTGGTATCTGAAAGCGTTTAGATAAGCAAACATTAGGTTGTCTAGTCCCCACATTATAACCCGTATGTATGAGCACCTTGCGTATTATAGATAGTGATGTCACCTTATGTTTCCCACTTATATCCGTATAGCGAAGATACCTAAGTTTTTTATTTATTAAACCGATAATCATCCATCGGTGTTGTTTTGTAATTTGAGCAGTTTTTATTTTAAGTTTTTATTTTTATCTGCCAGTGATGCCTACTTACAATTTTATATACGGGAATAAAGTGAGATTATTTCATGTGTTTGTTTTATTTGATTTTAACTCTATATACTTTTTTAACGTTAGTCAAAATGTGTAAGTAGGTATAATTTACCTAGCAATTGTATTTCTTAACATTATTTCAGTAGCTACAAAAATATTCTGTAACCACTATTTTTAATTAGATAGCAATCTGTTACAGTGACGTATATAATTATTATAGTATTGCGTTCCATGTGCCAAAATAGTGAGTAGGTAAGCAACACCAATTAATTAAATTAAGAACAAGCTTAAAGTACCCAAGATACTAATGATACTAATTTGTCTAGTAACAACAAACACTAAATATTAGGTAATAGATGCAGACCGTGTCGAAATCTGAAATGTGCAGCTTTTTTCCATAAACAAATAAAGATAGAATACCGTTAACATGAGGTAATTTTTTATGAATTCAATTTGACCGATGTTATCGTTACATTAAAAATACTATAACTAATTTCATTTGATATGGTTAGTATTCTGGTAAATATTCATCTTTTAGTACTAACTTGTCCTAATTGCGTAAGCTTTGGTTAGTAGACCTGTCACTCAAATCTTTGATTGAGTCAATTTCAATAAAAAGGTAAAGTAAAATTGAAAGGTATTTAATATTTGAGGATCAGATAATTTTTTATTTATTTAATAAATGCTATTTAATTTACTTAATTTATTTAATTACCGTATGAACCTAAAACGTAAAAAGTCATTTTCCTAAATGAATTCCATTTAGAAATTCACAAAGCGATTCTAACAAAATGTCCGAATCGTCTCCATAAAAGAGTACCTAACAATTTCAATTGTGACAAGCTGAATAACGTCCACAAAGGGGCTTCACAGTTTCATTGGCTGGCTGCTTTCACAAGTTACATGTAGGAGATTAGTCTCGGGCAATTCGTGCAGAATGCATCAATGGCAATGAGCGTGAACAATCTTTGATGGCTGACAACTCTGCGGTCTTATTAACTAATATGCTTAATAACTAGAAGCTGGTAATTTTGAAGCTAAAGCTGATATGGTAGAATTTGACGACGCAGAAAACCTTTTATTGTTTGAAATACAAGTGGATCTTTTGTATAGGTACAGTATCTTATATTGTCAAGAAATAATTCTAATTTAGTACTTAGGTGGTATTAAAATTTTCAGAATCAGTATGGACAAGGGTGTACCTGTTTTCAGGAATCGGTGCACATTTAAAGATTCTTAGTTATTAAAAAATCCACATTTAGCATAGAATAAGTATAATATAATTCTATATTATGTTTTTGGGACAACCACAGCTTCTCATGCGGAACCCAAGAGTTACCTTGTTGCGTGTTCAGGAAGTAGAAATGTTTAGGATAGAAAACTTAGGCACAGTAAATATTTAAAGAGTTCCAAGCGCGTGGGTTAAAGATGAACACAAGTTACAATAAATGAAAACAAACATAAAAGGCCAGCGAAAGGATGAAAGGCGGCGTGGCCTTTCATTGTTTTAGTTACCTATCGCTTTGTTTTATGTTTCAATTAAACCAAGGATTTAGTAACCAATTACCATACAATACAAATATCAAGCTCGTGTGCCTATGGGACCCTCTTTATAGAATCGCCAAATTATCCAGTGTATCTATCTACCCACATGTAGTTTTAGTATGTTTTTGATAAAAAAGTTTAACATGTTTCAAAAATTGTTATAAAAAAGGTTTTTCTAAAAAGAACAACAAAAAACTTAATTCTCTCGACAAAGGTTGTCTCTTGTCTTTGTTGCTGGCTAACACGTTTTAAAAGTAACAACCCTTTGAAATCATTTGACATCATATCAACAGATTTTTTCGAATATTAAAATTTGTTCTAAAAGCTTGAAACTCCTGCATTCAAACGATTTGTCTAATATAGTCATAATAGTAACATCACACAAGGCTAGTACTAGTATTTGCCTTTCACTACTAACTAGCATTCCTGAGTTATACCAAACGCCCATTACTAGATTGCTAATGATTAATTTATTTGATCTCAGTATAGCCTTCGGCAAACTTGCCATTGTCGACTGCAGTTCCTAGTTAATTCTTACTCTACAAATAGCCATAACCAATTTCCTGAACGTATTATGGAAAGACAATTATTGCTGTTTATAGGTATTCCTGTCATTATTTTGTGATGTAATCTCAATTTATGGAGATAAGGGAAAGTCATCGGTAACTTGAAACGATGCACGCATTCCTTAGTGGCTAGTTTAATTACATTGAAAGGAAAAGCTGGTATTGTAAGAATGTGTTCCAAGTGGTTCTGCTGTTGTAAGAGATTCCTTAATGAAACCCTTGTTTCATTTTTAACTAGCTTCAAAAAAGGAGGAGGTTCTCAATTTAGACGTATGTTTTGTGTGTTCATTGTAATATAAAAAAGGTTATTTTTGTCTTTTCCATCATCTTGTCCTTAGCTGAGAAAGAAACAGTGAAAGCTTGATTATTGTAGATGATCATTTGATCTATAATCTATACCAAACACCTATAAAACATTTCACCTATAAAAATCGTTTTTATACGTAGTGAAGTCGCCCGGGTCATTAACAGACCTCGTAACCCAGTGTGAAGCAGTATTTTCTTCATGTTTTCTGTTTCGGTTAGGGAGGCTTGTGTTATCCGTTTATTGTTAATTTGAGTTCTCAAGAGTAGGTACACCCACATCCGTATACCTCCAAACATATGGCCCGCTTGCTCGAATACTTGTATACTTCTATACCGTGACATAGAATAACAGATTGTATCTACCGCTGAACACAATACCTCAAATAAACAAAACAGAATCAGCTCAGTGATACTCCTTGCAATGCAAGATACGATTAGTCAGTTATTGTGTGCAAAATTGCTGTATTCATGATATTCAGACAATACCGCACTTGGAGTCGGTTCTATTGTCCTAAACGATCTTGTGAGGTATATTTATATGGTATTATGAGCTACTTAATAAGCGAATGCCATCATTGAGGCATCGCACGTTATTCCTTGAACGACCGTAACCAGTGGCAAGACATGTATATTATTCTTTTAGCGTGAAGTCACTGTATGTTGAAAATATTTTTCTACAGGCTGTGTTTCTACCTACGCGTCGAACTAGAATCTCAATATAATTATTCTTAGCACAACTTCCAGTTTCCAGTCTGTCTCTGAACTGAGATGAATAATAAAACTAAAGTATTCAAATGAAAGTTCCCCTTCCCAAGTTACAAAAATGGGTTAAACTTACCCTTTTTATAGACATTCTTATCTCTTATCTTAAATCTTAAAAACTGATACAAGAAGTGAAAATCTATAGAAAGTCACACATAGATAGTGCAAAAACACTTGAAAACAGGCAATTTACCGAAAGATGTAAAGGTGAAAATGTCGCTACGTGCCTAATGTGTCCTGATACTCCGGATACCTAATTGCTCTTTCTTGTAACTTTACAATAACTTTTTTGCTTCTAAGTAGGCTTGAATGTCGTCTTGGTGACCGGTTTTCTTTGGCTTCCTCCGTCCTCGATATTTATAGGTGAAAAAACTTACATTTTTATTTTTGTTTTATTGACAAAAGAGGTTTCTTAAGGCCCATAAAAAACTTTTGTAATGAATGAAAAAAATATTCGCACTGATTACGAACATGTAACAGTATTATCTAAGAACTGTAATTCAAAAAGTGTATATGCTAATAAAACTATAACAAACACTGAACACAAGTATAGTACATTTGTGTTTAGTGCCGTGAAAATATTAGCCATTTAGGTAAAAGAGGTAGGTATGTAGAAAATTAGATTCCAAAAGACAATTGAAACACCCTCTACGTGCACTAACAATTCGAACAATATTATTGTTTACACGATTGTTGCGTTCGTCACACGAAATCGGATCGTCTTCGCACACGTCAGTACCGCCGGCTGTACCGATGCGTCCGCTTCGTCCGAAAATTTAAAAAATTAAACTGTCACATCGCGCGTTCTGTCAACGGTGAGATGTGAGCGGAAGAGATGGCTGATGGCGGGAACTCGGTACGGATCGGGCGGTACCGCAAGACCCCGCGGACTCCGAGGTCAGCGCACGCCCGGTACTACTATACCAGGTCTATTGTACTGGGCTCGCCTGTCAGACGACGGCACTGCCCCAACTCACCTAGGACAAGGTAAAACTAAATCTTATGTAGATTGAGTTGAGCTTAAAGTTACAAATATTGATTCGTAAAAAATATTGATTCGTAAATATCTGAATATTCATTTCGTTTAAGTAAAATGTCTCTAGTTTGACATTCATTACGATGTGGATACTTTAATCCCATACATAGAAAACAGATTACTATATTCTTTTTTCTATGATCCCATATCTTTAAGGAAGATAGCAAATAGAAGCAGGGTGTTCAGGTAGATTTCAGGAATGCGTGTAGGCACGTGTGATTATCAATTTTAGCATTTTCTGATAGCATGAGTTTCTGATAGATTTACTAATAATTGTGTAATAAGTGCCCATTTAGATGAATTGCGTAATAATTCCTAATTTGCAAAGAACACAACTAGGATCCATTGTACATTATACTTAGTTCTAACTACACTAATTTTATACTGTACGTCCTACCTATAACAAACCCAATAATAAAATTGACACAACGACAATACACACGATATCGTGTTCGGACGAGTTACTTTTTCCAATAGACATTAAAAATTATTCAAAAGGTCATTAACTCACGTACGCTTATGTTAAATAAATAGTTATAGGTATCATTAACGACTTTATAAGAATTGAAATACTCGTAAGCAAGGAAACGAATATCTTAATCACGTTTTCCATTAACGTTTAATTACAATCACGAAAATACATCGACGGCAATAACTGTTCGTTTTTATAATAATTATATGATACAATATTACTTAAGATTGAAAACGCATATTTATTGTAGGTATTTCAAATTTTACGTCATATAGATATAGAGAGAGAATATAACTATAGAGCCCCCGTGTTCTGTCATGTCGCTGGGAAAAGTTGCACGTACGATATCGTCGCCTTCATGCCGTTTTGACTTTGAAAAAACACCATACCATCAAAAACAATACTTGTAAAAACACCCAAGTCTCGCAGCTCAGTTATTGCACCGTAAAAAGTTGTGAGATCCATGTATGTATCCATAGATTGACTTCACCATCGCATAAAAGCACAATGTATCTCACACATAATATGTAAGTATGTATTATATGAATTAGATTATTTACAAAGATATTTATGCAGTTTATGTATCTCGAAAACTGGACCGAAATTGATTTCTTTTTAATTTTTCCTCGACTTATACATTAACACTAATAATGTATTCTAAATTTAAAGCTTATGTTTGCTAGAAGTGCCTTAGAATTTTGAAGATCGGTGAGTGAGTGAGTGAGTGACATAAAGAAACTTTGACTAGTTATAGTTCTTAAACTACTGGCTCAAATTGAATGAAATTTTAAATATACCGTATTTACACAATACCTGCCTGGCTACTAAAATTCAGGCTCCTAGTTTTATCCACAATGGCGTTATAGGAGGTTGAAAGTGGTCTGAATTGCTTCGAGAAAAGGATGGTACGGACGTGCCGCTTTTTTGCTCGACTTGTTGGGGGCACTACCGTGCCCCAGATTAATGGTATTGTCTCTATTCGTCGCTTTAAACTGTCGCAGACCTTAATTCCTCTTAATGACATTTTGTGAAGAATTATTGGAATGAATCGAATTAATATTTTTTTAGTTATCAGCAAACATCGTGATCCAAGAACGCTAAAGTGAAGAGAAAGTTGGCAATCTTTCGTTCGATATAATCGGTAATTGCTTGAACTAACGCTGAAACTATTTTAAGCGCGCGTCTGCAATTATTTAGCACCATTTTCGAACTACCAGGCATACTTTGATTCAGTAAAAATGATTTTATTCTCTACTTAATGCTATCATACCCTCACCTGGCCTATTCTAAAGAAGTTTTATTTCTTCTGAAACGTTTCTTTAAGTCCATGAATCTTACGTTTGATACATCTTTGGTTTTGTTCATCGTGTCTTGCTTAAAACGATAATATTCCATTGTATTTATTTTAATTATTACTACTTACCTGTCTCTTTAAGTAAAGGTCTGATAAATGTATCAAAAATGATCACTTCACTCCTAAAACACTTACACACTTATTAATTAATCATTAGCTTGATTCAATCAGACTCTGATTTTTTACCTTGAATGTCTTTCAGCATTGCTTCCGTCATTTCATAAAGTAGTTTGTATTATGTTTAAGCACAATCATATAGAGCATAGAGCATTTCAATCAAGATGATCATAAAGTCAATCAATAATATTTTTTCCTAAAATAGTAAACAAAACACCATAATGTGAATTCCTCATCATTATGTTAGATAACAAAAAGTGCATACCTATGTAAATTCCAATTATAATTGAACCCGCCCTTGACTCGTGGCTCACGCATTGTATTGCGACATTTGATGATATCTGAAGATCCGAAAAGGTCATGTAGTTTCACACTGTATCTACAAAACACGACCGATCAACATTTAATCTCTAAAAATCAGAGGCATCATCTTAATTTATTGGTATTTCTTAGTCTTTAAGTATATGTTGAAAACTGATTTTAACCTTTTGTTCGTATTACTTAACATTAATAGAATGTTTTTATTGGACATGTAATTCAATTCATTGAATTAACATTCTTAACTATATTAATGTTTTATCAATAGCCATTTGTAATATTTTCGTGTCAATGTTTTTTCTTTCCCTGTTTTTTAATGTAGGTATATCCTCTGGCTTTTAAATTGTTAATTACACCCAAATAGTTAACTTACAATAGTTCAGTTGACAATAAAGGTGAAGTGAAATTTCTGTCCCCGTTTTGTTCTTTAATAATAATAATAAACTTTATTCAATAAAAATAACACAGTTTTAACAAATTTTACAACAACTTACATTTCTTGTTTATTTGTTGTTTTTTAACTTTATATTAATTGTTACAATGTTACAATGTATTCTGTAAGGTGGGGACACTGTCTCCTAAACAAAATCTGGAACTCCTTAATTGGCTTTAAAGCATTATTTCTCAGTATTATTAAAACAAGCCCTAAGTTGTAATTTACCGTGACTTTTGTCTAACGCATCTCCATTGCGCCATCTCCTTTAACCTGGAATCCAGTCGAAGATCCGACTTAAAGGTTACTTCGAATATTACCGCTTATGTAACCAACAATCTGCTACTAGACGGAATTGCAATAGCCATATTTGCACATCCCAAATTCATATTGTTTATCTTTTTCGCAAGTGTGTCTAAAGCGTTGTTGATTCGCCTTAATACGTGTAAATGTTAAATTAGTTTAGCACATAATAAAATGCAATAAAATCTTTAGTTTACAATGGATTGTTATCATACTTACGAGTAAGCAGGCATTTAGGGTAGAATATTGTTCTCATAGATTCACAATCGTTATTAAATTTGGTGGAAACGTTTGTTATTTATTTGTAATATTTTATTAATTTCTGTTGAAATTTACGTAATAAAAACCTCCATTAAAACTGCAAATCATTTCAATCCTTATTTCATATTAACAATTTTCGACGCACATATCTTTTACTTATCAAACTCATTATCAGTATTAAATAACAGATAAATACAATCGGAAAGGATAAGCCAATTAGATGACGGCTAATTATATGCGTATGAAATAATTCAATTAGGAGGATTGTATATCACTAGAGCAGTGGCTAAGCAGCGTTTAATACATTCGTAAGAGGTGGCTTGCCTCGTGGTATGTGGAGTAAGGACGGCTGGTGACGTGTATGCGTCTGTAGGGTTGCCAACTGATAATAAAATAGCAAAATTTCATGAATATTGATGTGAATATGAATTTGAACGTGACTTTTAAAACGATATATAAAACAGTCAGCCCTTAAAGCGGCTACTTTTTATCCAAGTCAGTGGGCTTTTAGCGAAATAGAGTGGAATTATCGAGTTCACAAATTTGACAATAACGAACAATCACTGAAATTCAAACTTGTTTTTTAATTTAAATGAGTGGCAGACAAGGATGCCATCTGATTTTACGTAGCCATAGACGAGTTTTTTAACGAAGTCCTGTAAATTTTCAATCCGGTCGCTGTAGGCTGTAATTAAAATAAGGATATGCACAGTTTTAGACAACCCTCGACTAGGTGAGAAGGATAACGGACGCAATTCATCTCATCTAGAACACCAAAATCTTTATTGCACTTATGATAAAACTGTAGAGTTTCAAGTTCTTCAGGTTTCCGTCTTAGCGGTATATTTTCTCCGAAATGTAGCAAAATTTGCGATAGATAAAACTTAAGTACCGTATTTATAGCAACAGCAAAATATTGTGAATTGTTGCAAGGTATACCATCAAACTTAATAAGTCTTCGGAGAAATCTACTGGATTAAGCCTGATTCTGTAAAGCCTAAGGATTTTTACATCGTACCTACCTGCATTTATTCGTCCTAGTAGTTCGTGCCCAAATGCTAGTTACTATTTCAACTTTAATAAATTATGAATTAAAACTTAATGCAGATACTTAAAAACCTCATCTTTCTCTTTATTTATACAAAGACTTCATAATTTTTCAGGGATTTTCACAGTTTCCTTGACTGCTACTCACTCATGGTTACTTACGTTGGGTGGACAGCATATGTCTCCTGTTTTCTCTTTCAAAGATTGTCTTGTGTGTTACATTTAAGTAATAGCCATGAAGTGCGCAAGATTGGGTCCCACTTTGTCATTTATTGTTATTAGCACATAAACAAGTTAGTTACACAGTTATTGTTAAAGCACAGACGGACGAAATCACTGGCGCGTGACCGATGCATTTCGTGCCGAGTTATTCAAGAAATTTGCAACAAACAGATTGTGATAATAGGCTGGTTCAAATATCTGGGTCTTACGCAGACACTCCTTTAATTGATTAAACAACAATCACTTCCTATTTTAAACTGTGTTATTATTGCAGAAATCAAAACATTTACCACATTTGTAATCCTAAAACACCCAAAAATAAATAGCATGACAATGCTTGGACTAGCGGCCGGTTCAATAATCCATTAACAAATAGCTTTCTGCTGTTTTGTTGCCAGGCAAAATCTTTTATTTCATAGCAATTAAAAGAGTATCTTCGCGACTAAACAGTATCTATCTGTAAAATAATGCAATCAAACAATAATTATATTTTAATGCCGAAGTCTACGGGAAAACAGCATCTCCTGTTTACCTTTCGGTAATAGAAGACTTAGCCTTTGCTTCAGCACATACTGGATGTTATTTGACGCACCTTCTCTTCTTTCAGATGTCAGTCCGCCCCAAAAGTAATGGATAGCCACAGTAGATCCGCGTCGCCGCGGGAACCATCGCGTCCGCAACACCGACCGCCCTCGCCGCCCGCTTCACCCGCTGGCTTCGACAACCGCGCCTACCAACACGATGAAGCAGACCCCAACCACAACGACTCCTTCGCATCCAACCAAACCCACCAAAACGGACACACGAAAGAACCAAACGGCGATACCAAAACACTCGAAGCCGTCAACCTAGAACTAATCAACTTGACACCCAAAAATGGTAACGCTAAAAAGAAGGACGTCGAAGTCGACATGAACGCGACTAACCCCTACGACGAATACTTCGTGCCAGTCAACGAGCACAGGAAATATATGAGGTTTGTGGCTTTCAAGTGTTCCCTTGCTACACAGAATTTGACTGCGCTGGAGAACAATAGACGGTTATGGTAATTTAAGAGACGTCTAGGGTACGGCTTACCGCAGGCTCGCTTCAAAATTGTGGACTATAATGAAACAAACTTAAGTAAGGGACTAGGTAGTCCCTTTGAAAAGTTACAGATAACTTCCATTCAAACCGTTTTAGTTAGGGAGGTGTGGTTGTCAGAGAAACAAAGCAACACATTCGATCCTATTTAAGGTTAGAAGTGGCTGCCCTTGAGCTGCAGAAACTTTAGATCTCGTTTTCTTCTACTTCTAACCAATAAACTTCTATGATCCCTACCACAACTTTAACAATCTTTCCACTTTCGTATTAGACCTTCGTTTATTCAATGTCCGAAATTTTACAATTCGTCGACGAAGCCGGTCATGTTTGCAAAATACTATCAACCGTAACACATTACCAATCAGTTGGAACCAGTGCATCATCATTGATAAAAACTGATCCGACAGCCTTATAATGTGCTGCATCATCACGCAACAGAGTATATGAATAGGTTTCGGGCAGCGGGTTGAACAATGTCAGATGTTTATCTATTATCGATACCGTTCCAACACCGGTACATATTCTCTTAAAGGCACTAGAACATCTCGTCATTGCGATTCGTTTTAGCTTGGTTCTCTACTTTGGTATTTATTGACCAAAGTAATTCCTTCTACGGTACTATTTTTTCTGCGGATACTCTAAAGCTCTGTCTGTGAGACTTTTGTATACGTGTAACGTTACATTTCAGGTTTAGTGCTCTACTTTTCGACACACATTAATCATTGCTGTATTAGTTTAAGAGCCAGTGAACGGCTACCTGTATGTATTTGACCTGTATATATTTCGCCGCGTCCACAACTTAGGGCTTAGTGAGTCCCCACCTCGTGTACGGTAGGTATAGGCGCATCAATGTACAAAGACCCAGGTCTGGCCAAATACATACAGGTAGCCGTTCACTGGCTCTTAGACTATATATGTGTAGGTACAAAAAGTAAAATCAGAATGATCAGCCTCTAACCAAAATGAGTTGCTTTCTCAATCACTAGGTATAATTCTTTATTTGCATCCATACTAGATTTGAATTTTTTTAAAACACTTGTAATCATTGCCTCTTTTCAGTTGACAATTAATTGTTCCTTATAGACTGACATTTTAAAACAAAGAATGCCAAAAGCGTTAAAATGAGTCAGAATCTAATAAAAGATCTTTAGAGCGTGTCCCTCATATTGTCTACTGGCGAAACTAATCGTCTTGTTTCCGCTACAATTCTTAATTAACCCGAAATCAATAAAAACTGTATTGTCCTTGAGGGCTATGGCCTGAACAAACCTTTGTCCGTTACAAAACTTTGCTAAATTTTAATTAACATTAATTAGCAGTCGACTTTTTTAAGATTTCATAGCACGTGTGACAACGTTTGAACAATGTAAGCTTCCTATTGAGCGTACAACTCATGATGCTTTAACACTCTTTTTTTAACTTTTCACCACAGCTTTCCTTTGCTCTGGCGGTTTTTAAAGTTTAAATTATAGCTATTGTTTTTATCGTTAAGTTTTACTTGATAAATCATTTTAAACATTAGGGATTAGCTAACATTAATTGATGGATCAGGATCGAATCTTGCACAACTGCGAAACTGCATAAGGTTTTGCACATCGTAGGTTTACAGAGAGTATGAAATTTTATGGGTTAATTTTTGCCTCACTTAGTTTTCGAGATATCGAATTTAAAAATTACGATATTTGTGTTTAACATTATTTTATAGTGGAAATTTAAGAGTCGGTTTGTCAATTGTTATTTTTTGTTTGTTAAATTTCTTTGTAAGATCCTGGAATAAATCGTGACGTACAACACAAGTCACCAGACCAAAAAGATTTTCTTACAAAAAATTGTAAAATCAACGTAATGAAGAAGAGCGAAACTCATTTCAAATTACACAATTATGGCATAACTTAATATATCAGCAACTTTATTTCTTTATTATAAAGTTAATGACCGAGACTGATTAAACTGTTCTCAGAGGCACGCGCGCAATATTGAATTGCACGCCAACCACGCGCACACGCTGTAATTAATAAAATATAAATGCATATATTTCTTTTATGTCCAATAGCAAGTTCAGGACGTTCGATTTTCATCTTTTTTCGTAGCCAAGCTTTAGTGTTGCCAATGAAAAATAGTAGAATTCTATTTCAAAATCGTTAATTTTAGTATTGGCACTTTAAAGTTTAAAGCAGTGTTCAAAGTTCAACTTTTTTAAATTGTTCCAGTAGCAACCACTATAGTTTAGAGACCAGAGTGCGGTTTTAAGTAATATTATAACAGATTACTGACCTTATATTACACAACGGTGACCAACCTCTGGTAGGTAGTACCTACAACTAACGTTATTAAACTTACATTTATTTTATCATCTAGTTTTGTCACGGTCCGTTGTTAAAATGAAATAAAATTAAATATAAAATAGGTAGGTAAATAAAGTAAAAATATTGAATATAAATACAGTTATTATCATAAAATAAATTCGACATAACGTTTACCAATAATTGAAATTACATGTAAAAAAGTATCTAGGTACTTAGGGTATCTAGGTAGGTAGGGTTACTATGTATTTATTTAAAAAAAATGGCTTTTATATGGCCTATTTAACAAACGAAAAATATTCTACTACGAACTCCCACAGTTTTTGTATTAAGGAAAATATTGTTATTTCCTTCCACAAAATAAATGCGACAAACATTTACTCAATAAAAAAAATGCCCCTAAATATATAAAAAATATTCTGCAAATTATACACTTATATTGAAGTAAAGGCCATCTGGAGGTCTCGTACCAATCACTTTTTATACTTTTATGGACTTTAAGCTTGCAAAGGAATGGGCGGCTTAGCTCTGAAGTCCTCGGAATTTCGATTTGCATAATATTCTTTAGCACGTTTTCTGTGGCGCATGTTAAGTATGCGACATTAAACGTAAACCTTTAGTTGTTGTTATAATCTTAGAATTACGTTGTGCATTAATTATTCATTATATCAAATTGTAGGTACCCTTAGGTTTACTGGATTTTTGTTAATAAATAAACATTCTTTACAATCATGCGATTTTATTCTCCAAGGAACAACTTACAAATATCTACTATGAGTGCTATAAGTATCTAAAATACTTTTTGTAGAAACTTTTTTGTGATAAGGTAATTTCTCCGATATTTTTTGTTAAATAAGAAAAAGTCGATATAAAGTCATTGGATGCATGTAAAATTTTTAAAAAACTCCATGAACATTTTTATTATTTTTTATGTTTCAATATTAATGTCCTGGTTGGCCTTGGCCGGTCAAATCATCGCATATTATAAAGAACTTTATCGCGCGAATCCGCGAATAGCAACACAGCAAGGCACAGGCAGGCACACAGTCTCGTGAATTTCAAATGAGGAACGTTCAAATTTTATAACGTAAGTATTGGCGCCTTGTTTTTATCGTTTTTTTACCACGTGTAGACCGAAGCGTTGATAAACAGATTATATACTCGGTATTGTAAACGTAGGTACTTCGTACGTAATGCATGAAAAGACAACCTACATGTGTAACATGCAAACTTTACATTCAAGTTTCCGCCTTCAGCTTTTCACATATTAATCTTAAGTCAAGATATACGTGGGATATTAACTGTTTACTGAGCACTTAAGTATATATTTTGATGCCGTGTTTGCATGTAAGTATTAGCATAGCGCAGTCATAATCAGAGCATAACCTGGAATGCAGTAAGCTAGGATTATAATAATAATGTATGTATTGTACCTATGTCACATTGCTCAGTATGGGTTTTCTACAGAGATAGATAAGTATGTACATGGAGAATTAAGTAGAGTACCTATCTTTTTGATCATACTCCTTCACGATAATAATAATAACTTCTGGTAGGTACCTACCTAACTAACGAATGTTCATGAACTGCTTAGGTACCGATTTCAGGGAATCTCATACGTACTTATCTAAAGGTTTATAAATATCCGTTCCTAATTGTTCTTCCCATTTAGGTACGTACAGCGCCTTGATAACTTGGAAAATTAGTTTTTAACGACGCGACGTTGTCTTAAACCTATGCGTAAGTCAACACACCATTCCCAATTATTCTACCAAACCTCATTCGAGCATGGCGAGTGTGTTATAGAGTTCCAAATTTCCCTGTTTTGGAGATAAGAGAGGCCTTTTTCCAATAGCCCTTATTACTAGTTCTAATAGTGTCACTATTCCTATCCTGCTAGGCCTTCTAAAGTTTGTGTGGGTTGATGGATGACTCTTGCTTTTGTACGCCACAACAGCACGGATGTGGAAAAACCTTATCTTCATGTAGTTTCTAATCTGAATCAACATAAAGGGTGTCTTATCTCCCTGCACTAAATTCTAAACTCCACGCGGACAGTCACAGCTAGTAAAACATAAGGTTGTGTTTCTAGTTCTAGGACTGAGTATTTCTCTAATATATTCTTTATAGCCCGGAAAGACACAGGAAGTTCTTAAATGGCACGTCGTCCATCTATAAAGCACATGAGTTGTCGCAAATGCATCATCTGTGAAGTCACGGCCGATGCACCTGCGGGACGCTCACGATTTAAAAATGAATTGCTATTGTCTATGCACGAAGTACAGAATACGTATGACACTATACTTAACTACCGACCTCTGAAGTTAGAAATAAAAAAAAAGTAACGGCCAGGTATTGTCTAAACCAAATATTGCTGCTTTATTAGTTTTTAATTTTATTTTTGAGGAGTCATAAAATTTAGTTTGTTATAAATGGTTTTGCAGAATTACCGATTTATTAATGCATACTACTGATATTGACAATACCGAAAGATACTAAAATTTTCGAATTAGGAAAACGGGACAGATAAGTAAAATGGAGGCGGGAATTTGAATAGAAACAAATTCCTTTTGCAAACATGATTGATAATCTTTTCATTTTTCTTTTTAACGAGTGGCAGTTTCAGGTTACTCACATTGTTCAGCCAAATCCGGCTGAAAGTTTAAACAGCTAAGCGTTCTCTGGGTTGTAAACAACAAATAACTCGTTACCACCAAACCATCCCGTTTTGTTTCGAGAAAGCCGTTGCATATTCAACGCGAGGAAAACACAAAGGCACGTCGTTTGAAAGAAATTCAAAACAATACAACTAGCCCACAATACTTACATGACGCGACACTGTCCAAAACATTAGGAACGAACTACATTTGCTGCAAATGCTGCATTTATTCTTTTCAAATACAACAGCTCTTACGCAGTTAGACGAATGAACAAAAAGTTAACTTCCATTTACAATATTTTCTAGATTTCCCTTTAATAGAAATCTCGCTCTTATTATTATTTTTATTTTTATTTCTGTTATAAGTGTTAGCATTGGTAATCGTAGCAAAAGTATGTTCATAGTAATAGCAAACAAATTGTATAGTAATCATTAACAACCTTGCACGGTTGATATAGGTACCCTTTAGGAATAAAGTTGTAATCAAAAATCAGTTAGACACAGCTATAATTCAAGTTTGCTATTTGAAACTACATTTAGGAAAGTATGTAGGATTGTTTGTAACAATGCAAAGCTAAGAACAAAATTATTGAGAAAGAGATTAAAATTCAACTTTGCTGTTTGAAATTATTTGCATTTAGAAAAGTACATAAGACTGTTTAAAACTTGTCAAAACATAACCAAGAACTAAATCATTGCGAAAGAGATTTAGTAATAGTTAATGGCTTTAATAACGCATAAAATATTACTTAAGCATAGCGGTCCACGATGAATCCATAAAATTATTGTGATAAAGAATGTAGTTATTTAAAGTTTAGTTTGACTAAGACAGAGTAAAGAAGGTTTTGACACAAAATTCTGAAAATATACCTAACAATTTTAAGTTTCAAATACGAAGGAATTGACAAAAAATCTGAAAATAAACCTAATAATGTTAAGTTGAATATTCCTACTCTAAAAATGGATTTAACACAAAATTCTGGAAAAAACTTGACTATGTTACTTAAGGAGAAGGTAAGTCTCCTGGTGTAGTAAACTCATCACACATTCACTACACGTGAGACAGTAGGAGCAAACGGACCGCACATGTGGTTTGTGGCATCCCACCATTGGTATGCAAATGTTGATCTATATGGAGTAGGTATATTATGTCGATACGTAGAGTCATTACACCTACGAGACACAAAATAAACCATACTTACCTTAATCATTACATTAGAAGACATGTAATGAAGAAAACGATGTTATATAAAGCATTCTGAAGTTATTGCTAATTGTGAGTATATTTCAAAAATCTATTGTTACTGATGTAGAGAGCAATTTTATCGGCGCCTAATTTAGGTGTTTTGAGATGTGAATGCGATGGGAAACTCTCATATAGTTCACTCAATTCTTCTTTAGACTATTTAGTAAGTTGGTAATAGCGCACTTAAAGAATTAGAAAATTAAATTTCTTAAGATTTTATGGGACTCGATTTCTCATAATGGGGAAAAACATTGTCAATACCGAAAAATTAAAAAAAAATTGAATTAGGAAATCAAGACTCGAATTACGAACAATAGTAGCTGCTAAACCTATGTTACTTGTATAAGTAACACAGGATATTCTTTTGGTTTACCATCAACAAAAAGAAAACAACACCACTTTCATGTCATGACACTCATGGCACCTACTAACGCATTAGTCCATGGGTTTTGAACATAGTACACAACAAAAACCATTACTGCAATAGAAATCAACTACACCTAAAAATCTACCGTTTCGAATGTTTGTGTCACACATAAGTGGCGTCAAAGCACTTAATTATGTCTAATTCCGCTTCATCGGAAACTTCTTCTTTGTACCTAGTAGTAGTAAATACTTACGCGAGGAAACCTGCAATTTGAAGAATTTTGAGGCACAGAAAGAGACCCTACCCTGCTTTGGTGACTAATGGGTTACTAATACTCGAACCTATATGTTCTGACAGCCTCTAAATCTGCTAATGACAATGCTTGGCATATAACTTTGCGCACTTGCACAACTCTTAGCGTAATGACATTACCGCGTCATGGTGTCTAATGCCATTGTTGCGCAAACGGTGATAGCTCCCATTCATGAATGTCACTTGCTCAATGAATCGTTGCGATCAATCTCTATTCTCCATGGATTTGGGTCATATAGCTGGTGCTTTTTCCCAATAAATATCTATAAAAAAGTGGAACATGTGACTCACTGCAAAACTACAATTTTTGTAATTGGTACTCCCATGTCCGTTAAAATTGCTTGAGCAAAATAAGAACCAAAATCTTAGATAAAAGGTACCTATCAAAAGATTCAGAATCCTAAAAACTGGAAAAAATTGAGAATCACTTAAAACCAATCTTAATAGAAGCACTGAAATAGCCAAGAGTTTAAGAAAAGATTTAGAATCGTGACAAAAATGGAGAATCAATCTTTCGAGCAACAATTAAATGGCCAACTGACAGCCTTCATAGTCCACTGCTGGACATAGGGGGACCTAATAATCTACGCTACAAGAGCACCTATCTTTGTCCAAAGTCCTGCATTGTTGGTAAATATAATTATTGCGATAGAGGGCCGTATTAAAGTTTAGACAGACATTATTAGTGTCAGGCTTCCCTCGACTGCGGAACAACAATAAATACCTGTAAAACCTTGTTGGCATGTCTAAAAAAATTAATATCGCTGAATTTCGTATAAAATTAATATTATCGATTGATCAGTTAATAATAACAGGAAGACGTTAACTTGGTGATTAGTGATACTACGATTTCATTACTTAATTTTCAGCAATTTTTCACTAAGTAAAGTTTCTAGTCTTTCCGGATGATAACATGCAATTAGATTAATTTTAAGGATATTTATCACGGACGTAATTTATCAGTCATGTTCAAATTGTTTAGTAATGTCCGTTTCATGATTTTCGGAAATAAAAATTTGGTGTGAAATTGCCAAAGTATGGAAATAACCTTTACGTGAATTGTTGACTAATTCAATTAGTATTTCAAGTTTACGTTAACTAATCAAGCAAATGAAAAAGAAGGTATATCTTGTCAATTTGCTTATGCTTTATGTTCATCTATCCATCGTCATGGTTTTATTTCAAGGTGTATGAAAAATATGAATGACTACTTGACTTTTGAAGTTTATGTTGTAGCTGTTGTTGATCTAGATTTGGTCCAGAGTTATATGAATTTTATATGTTAGCTACAAGGTTGTTACGTTGACTTAATATTATGCCTTCTTCTACGCTTTTTTCTCTTGTTACTTTAGTTATTTTAAAGTTGGTTTTTCCATTTAGTCCAAAGATTACTCGTTTCATCAGATCAGTCTATTTGATCGGGTTGTTCCAAAATGTGTATCCGACATCACCAAATTGATACGACTTTTGATTGATATATAAGGAACTGCCATAGATTTCTTTATCAACTCAACCTGAACATGTTAGAAATCTCGAAGTTGTAGGAAGGTCGGTCACCTAATTATTGATGTGTGACGTTGTCAGGGTATCGTATTGCTCTACAGAGTAACCTGCTCTCTTCGTCTCTAGCTTTCTACTGATGATGGTATCGGGTTGTGTTGTATTTGTTGTAGGTATCTTTATGGTATCAAAATCATTAACGAGCGTACCAACTTTGATGTTATTCGTTAGTGGTCTACCTACCTTTAAGTGAGTAGGTAACTTTGTTGCTACTTCCGACTTCTGCGGTCAAAAAATTCTAAGATTTTCGTCTTCTATCAGCTGTCTCTCACAATAAGATATATCCAGCCGAAACACAAGCTTGAATCCTCAACTTTTTAATATCTGAGGTCATAATACAAAAGCCTTAATGCATTCCCAAGAAAATAAAACAAAAATAAACCCATTACGACAAAGAACATGATTATGAGCTAGCAAAGGAACAATCAATCATAGTATTCACTATTTTCATTTTGCCTGAGCTGTTTCAATCTCTGTATCATGAAATAAGAGGAGTCATTTGCCACAGTTTTGTTGTCTGTGCTTTTCGCATTTCGCTTAACACTAACAGTTTTTATTTATTTTAAAAATCAAAATAATTATTGAAATACAGTTAAAAACGCATAAAAAGACACCAGTTTTCGTTTGTTTTTTCTGTTTGTTCCGAATATGACCCCGTAGTCTACACGCTAAAGTTTTATTCTCATTAATACTTTAAAATACAAAAATATAATTATTTATCTATAGAAGCAAAACTACATTCAGAAATATTTAAAGAAGACTGCTTCAAAAAACTACCAAATAAAGAGTAAATATTTTTACTAAAAAAGACTGCTTCAATACAGACGAACCTAAAAATGAGTAATTTTAATAAACGGTCTTAATAATATTATAAATTGTTTACCTAAGATTAAAATAATAGAAAGAAAACTTAAGTGTTTACCAAGAGCAACCTTAACTCAGTTTAATTACTAATTTTTTGTGATCTGGATTATAATCCGGTAAAGAGGTCATTTTACGAATAAAAATCTTCAAGTTTTTGTGAAAATCTGAGAATTTAACATTTTTTTGTAAGTTTTCTTTAAGAATCTGACTAGATACTTAAATTACTTTAGAAAAATATAATTTTAAAGACTAATTAAACAACTCATACTTATTGCAGCTAAAGGCTTAAAATAGACTTGGATACAATTGTAGCTAGATATTACTCTATTAAATTTTTGTAAAATGTTGATCCCTATTCTTATGGACCTATTCACGATGATTTTTTTAAATGTGCGTGGATGGGGAAATCCGAAACTATGAGGAACAGCGAAAAAACTAAAAGAAGTCTGGGGCCCGATTTCGATTACCTGTTTTTGATCATGATATATAGGAGGAAGTATTTTAAAAATAAAACTTATTATTTAGGTACTTATTTCCAATCCCTAACGTAACAGTTCTTTGACTTCATAAAAACGTAACAAAGGAATAAGTTTCAAAGTCCCGATATTGCGCCGTTTATGGCAGCTCTAGGGATGCCCATTACGATACGATATATCGAAATATCGGTACAGTACAATACGATATATCGATATTTTGATCATACAATACGTTTCGATATATTGTATCACTTTAAAATATCTTATCGTATCAAACTACGCCAAATTTTTACAATTATAAATTGAAAATTCCAATTACATTATAACAAAATGATGATAAATAGTGCCATTAAACATTATCTTATGCTTAATTTTTAATAAGAATTTTTTTGCGTACCATAATAAATTATACCTGTTTTACTCAAAAAAAACAACGTTTTTACAATAAAAAAGCATGCGACACGGTTGCGATACGATCGATACAAAGGGAAGCGAGATTTTCGTGTTTCGATACAAAGGAATACGATAGGTACAGTTTTACTATGCCCCTTCCCTCCACAGGAACAAAGAGGTCAACGACTGCACTCGCCCGCTCCCGGTACACACGGTTATAATATAATAACCACCTTATTTTACTTCACTTGAGAGAAAAGACGTGGATGCCCATTGTAGGAATAAGTGTTTGTTGTTTAGTTATTTCCTTATAGTAGGTACCGCAATGCAATAATTATAGCGTTATTCGTTGATTAAGAACAAAAATGAATATAAACACAATTTGACTGATGGGAACTCTTTTTTTCTGACTTTAGCAGCATCTAGAAACGTTTATCATTATCAAACAGAAAAACTATTTTTATAGTAAAAAGTTCACGAACTTTAAATCATTTTCTTCACACTTACACGTCGATCGATAAATTCAACCAGTTCGATATCGCATATCTAAAACAAATTTTAAAAATATAATTTAATTCGCAATATAAATCAAGATCTCCAAGTAAACCCATATGCCGTAATCCGATAATATTACTAAGTAATCTAACAAAAGCTACTGCAAACAGAGTTATGGATAGTTATGATGTCGCAGTTAATGTTATCTACGTGTTGTAGGCTACACCCACTCTCATATGTTAAGTATTTGCAGCGTACATAAACTCTAAAATACTTGAATACTAAATATTAGTTATTACCCACGGCTTCCCTTGCCTTTTTGAATGATGTCGATCCCAAAAAAAATACAGTGTTTCAGGACCTTGTATGTATCTAATGCAGATTAATTCAAATTCATTGTCTGTAGAGATGTAGAAAGTTGTTACACGGTTTCAATATGAAATTGTTACAAAAATACAACAAAAAGAATAAAAAACTTTTGCGTTTATATTTGAACTTTTGTTACGTTATAATAATAATAATTGGTCTTTAATCAGGAACCTTCTCGTAAACAAATCATCTGTTTATTCGCAATCTGTGGAATAATTTTGGAATTTATAAGGGAAACACGTCTTATTTCAAAGTTTATTAAAAGAAAGTGGACAACAAACTAGCAAGCACCCACCTTTACAAGTGTAACAGTGGGCACTGTACACTTAACACTATGGACACCCACATTCCACATCCAACCTCAAACATAAGAAAGATAGGATATCTTACGGCGTATGAAGTCTGTAGTATGACATTTCAAGTAGGAAGTACGAAACTAGATCTTTTTGGTCTTGCCTTGCTTATTCTGCGCAGAAAAAATATTGATATCTTATATTAATTTGTTTGTAAGTAATATTTTATTTTTTTATTGCGGGACACTATTACACATTAGGTTTTTACTAATGAAATAGGTGTCTACTTATTAATTAAAGTCACTGAAGATTTAATGATATGTTTGCGTGTATAAAAATATTTTTTAAAATTATTATATAATTTTTTTATAATTATTATATCGGATCCTTATTTTCCTTTTCTCGATCCTATTCAGGTGATATATGGCTCCAAATGGTGTTCGCATTGGTGATTCTAACTAAGATAGGTAGGTACCGTTCGATAGAAATTTAGTTTGCCATAGACGTTTCACGAACCGGTTCCTTCAAGCTTTACAGCTGCTTTCGTAACCTGATTCTAGGAAGTAATTAGTTAGTGTCATTCTATTCTATTAATGAGTTCCAAATTTGAACACAACATTCACCAAGGCTTTATAAGTTAACTATTTAGAGATAGAACGGTAAAACGACTATTCTCCAATTCGTGAAGGTTTACGAATAATATTACCGGTGATGTACACTAAGTCGCTGCATTTAGATGAAATGAGCTATGCTTGATATTTCGGATACCGTGAGAGAATCTTTATGAAATCCGTAGATGAACGATCATGGATAGCTCTCAAATTTAGCAAATTAAAGGGGTATCATAGGTTGGCCACATCACGTCGTTCGAAGGCCCGATGACCAATGGGGGAGAAAGGTCCTAGAATGGCGACGATGGTAATCAGGCTATAGAGCGCGTGGAGTGAGATGAGTACACCAGTTTTGACACCGCTATCTAAAGCACCCATTTAAACAAGTCGTGACGAATAACCTTGCAACAACAAGGTGCTATTTTTTAAAGTCGCTAAAAGTTTGATCTATTATACTTGAATTTGCATAATCTGTGCTTGACCTCTATGTTGACCTTACCTTTTGGCCTCAACTCAGTAACGGATCAACGATAAAACACTTTTCACTATTATCTAGACTAGACTATACTATACTAGACTAGACTATACTAGGTAGAAGCCTTCTAACGCATTTTTATATCAAGATAGGGTATTAAAATTGGAACGTTTTGGTCGTATTTATTTTGGCAGGGGTTACTGTTATGTCACTTTCAATGAACACCGACTTCTTCTAACATATCTTTCCCACATGCGATACTTTTCTAATCCTCTTTTTAAAAAGTTTAATATTTTTAACTTTTAGCCCACTTTATTTTTTCACTAGCTGGCCGATCGCTATGTAGAAGTTTCTTAATTAAAGTGTTCAGTATCCTAGATTTACTGCGAGTCTTATACCTAACCTGTGTCGAAATACCTTTTAATTTTACTAAATAAAAAATTTGTTGGTGTTTTAACTACATAATTGGTATTTTAATTGTGTGAATCGCATTTAAACATTTCAAAGAAAGTCGGTAGGAAGTCCAACCCAACAATAGGTTACATAAGTTGAAAGTAAGTTTGTATTTTTGTAATAACGTTTACGATGACTTAATAGAACGGATTTTATTAGGTAAAAAAACTCTATGTAGATAATGCAAAGCTTTTTCTCACGCCTGAAGCACTTTGTCTTTGTACCTATTTAAGATATCTAAAAATGGTATTTGAATTGAATTTATTGCAATAACAGCATTTTTAGAAAATTATCCGTTACAAATATTTTATTAAAAATATCTATTTAACTACAATTTTCATGTTATTTGCACAATGTAAGCACGAGAAAGGAATTGACTACTATTGTACCTACCTACCCTAGAAGTTATAATAAATCGTTTTTATATCTTGATTTAAAAGTTGAAGTCAAAAAGGCAAAAAAACAACAAATTATGTATTAATAACAAGTTTTTCGACCTTGAAAAAATCCGAAGCATGCACCATTTGTTTGCATAGGTGCATCGAAACAAATCGTCACCGTGTTCATCACCTATTTACTCCACAACTATTTGATAGAAAAATCACTTTTATTCCACTGTAATAAAGCGCTTTTTCCTAATTACAGTAAATAATAAAAATGTTTTATTAGTAAAGATATGACTGTGACACCATATGGTAACTTGACTCGCGTATTCGACTTACTACACAGTATTTAGCGTAGCCTAAAAATTGTTTATATTATAATGAAGCAATAAATTTGTAGTAAATTTTAAAAGCCATTAAGAGATAGATGTGTTTTTAGTGTTTTGTTAATATTAAAACATTAATTATAATCGAATTTAGTGACGTGTTCTTATTCAAGATGATTCAAAATCCAGCTGAAAACCGTCGTCTTATTCAAAATCTTAGTGATATTGTTACCGTCGGAAATGATAGTGATGTCGAAAGGTACATACGAAATACCCCGTGATATGTTACACTGTGTTTTGTAAGCTTTGTTTGCTACTAAACTACTTCTCCATCGTCTCCTCACGACTGAGGGTCGTGACCATCGATCATAGTGTTGGTGTATAATGTCCATTCAGTTCTGCATTGAGTCAGGCGCATGGGTTTGTTTAAGCCAGTTTGGCACACTTCCTTGATAATGTCCTTCCATCGGGTTGGAGATCTTCCTAAACAACTACACAACCACAAAATTAAGTTTGTTTTCTACTAAACATTCTGCTAATTAGTGATCAGATAACTGCAACATTGCGGGGAAGACATGAGCGTTTAGTTTCTCGCCTATACCTGCATATAACCTATTAGCAATGTTGTAGGCCTGAGTCCATCACGCTGGCTTGGAGAACTCTCAGGCATGCAAGTCCTCGCTATATTTTTTGTCACTTGAAGAGTCTCAAGTTGCGTAATATGATAAATTCAATACTTTATTGCTTAATACACACTACTATGACTTTACAATAAAACACTTGATATTTCAATAGATTTCATAAGCATTGGAACCGGAGACCGCAATCCTTACCATCCGTAGATCAAGCAATTTCTTGTTTTGCTTGGGGAAATATAGTTCCATACAACCCAGTCTGTCGTGAGTTGTCTCCTTCTTAGCTAGATGTGATTGTTTAGGATGCAATAACAACTATAAGTATATGAGGTATCCTGCTCCTTCTATAGTATAAAAATCAAATAACACATTATTGTATCCAATTAAAACATCTTCCTGTGAGGTATCTGGACGTATTGTTAATTTTCCACATTGATAACTTCCAGAGGCGAGAAGCTATACGTGACGGCGGACAAGCGAGGCGAGAAGGGCGGCTGCAAGCGACCGCTGTGCTGGACACTCCTCGGGTTGGTGGTCGCCGTCATCGTAGCCCTCATTGTGTTAGCAGCTAGTGAGTAACATTTACGTAACATGTAAAGGGGGAAAAAGGTCCTCGAATGGCGACCACGTTTAGGTAAAAGGAGCACAAGCCGCCCTCCTACCAGGTGGACTGACGGCCTGAAGAAGACAGCGGGGAATCGTCGGATTCAGAAGACCCAGGACAGGCTGGAGTGGCGTCGGTTAGGTAAGGCCCACGTCCAGCAGTGGACTACCGAGGGCTGAAAGGAAGGAAGGAATGTGAAGGCATCGGTCGTTTTGAGGAAGAGGAGAAGGGATCCTAGTGTTTGGTGGCTTACGTAGCAAAGGAACTTATCTAAATCTACAGACGAAAAATACACTTCTAGCATACAAAGGATGTAGCTCATTTGAGGAACATCTTAGGCGTGTGTAGTACCGCTTAACATCAGGTGACCTACATGCCCGTTTGCTACTCTCCCTACCCCTATATAGCGTCCTGTAATGCGAAAGTTTATAGGATGGTTTGGTGGATTACTCTTTAATGCAATTTGCGTGCGTGCGTCTAGTTTATAACGTGGATGGACATACATATAGGTACCTACTTGGGATACTTTTTATGCCTCTGTGGATCAAATTCTAAAATCCACGAAGACAAAGCCGCGGTCCAGTAGAAGTCCAGTATTAAGAAGTCAAGCATTGAAGTTATAAGTGCTCTAATCAAAGAACAATTTCCAATTTCAGCCGGAATACTGTTCACGAACTCTCCAGTGCCTTTGGAACCGTACAACGCAACGGTCACTTCGGCGAGAGCACTCGGCGGCATCGGCGGTGGTCACGACCACAGCCACGACCACGATCCCGACCATGACCACGACCACGATAACCATGACCACGACCACGATAACCATGACCACGATCATCACCACCACGACAGCACAACTCAGACGCCGACCACGCATGCGCAGGAAACGCAGAGCGATGAAGGCCAAGAAGAAGTCATGTCTGAGGACTCTGGCGATATGTCTATGTATGGTGAGTACTTTATAGCTTTTTGAATAAGAGACGAAGTGACTTTTATAATTACGATGGCTTAGGTACAATTACATTTTATGTGAATTTTCCCCCACCATTTCATGCAAATCTACGTATCCATCTTGTATGCTTTCTTTGACGTATAGTCAATCGATGACCTAACTCGAATAGAGTTAGAACAGAGAAAAAACACCATGAAGAAACCTACATGCCTGAGAATTCACCAAATTTTCTCCAAGGCATTTGAAGTCCACAAACCCACAATAAGGTAGCGTGGTGGAGTAAAGCCTACTTTCTTCTCAGTGACAGAACACCCTCCCTGCAATGGGTCATTAATGAGTTACCGACAGATGTATAAGTTTAATAATAAAATTAAGCAATGGCCTCCTATCGCATCCTATGGGTGAATACCAAACTCTTTATTATATTGATTCAATTTTCTTTATCCACAGTGCCACAGACAGTAGAGGGTGAATTAAGAATTGACAATAAGGAATTTGTTGCGGCCTTCAACGATCCAGAAAGCGATGAATATCAAGAGTTCACGTCTTCCTTCAGCGAGGCGTTGAAGCGGGCGCTCTTCAACCGAAACACCATCGACAACGGAGACAACGATATATCCGTGGAAGTCGTTCAGATAAAGTGAGTTATACTACTAGGTACTATTATAAATGTCAAAGTTTATGGAGATGGTTGGATCGCTTGTTACTTTCACGCAAACAGCTGATCAGAGTTGGATGGAATTTGTTTTTGCACGTTGAAGTTTGTTACCTGTATTAACATATACTTTTCATCCCTTTGTGGCCCAAGTTCTAAAATTGATCAGAATTGGATGGAATTTGTTTTGCACGTTGAAGTTTGTCACCGGTATTAACATATTTTTTTTAACATTAAATCTACGCGTACGAAGCCGCGTCTAATACCTATATATTTTACTCTTTTCTGCTACGTATCCTATTTTTCTACTTCCTACTATTATAAATACGAAAGTTTGTGGCGATGGATGGACGAATGGAGGTTATACTTAATGGATTATGGTTTTTACTCTTAATGGCAGATTGCAAAAGATTTTCCATATAATTAATCCGACGTTTAAAAGTGGGCGAAAATTACAATCAAAAATTCCATAACTAACCCTTGATTTTTATCCTTCCAGGGAAGGCTCTGTCATTGTGACCTACAGAATTCACTGGAAGCCGAGATTTGGAGTTGAACCAAACAACGATCTGCTGACTGCGAACACACTGAAGTCTACACTAGACCAATACCTAGAGAGAAACAACAGAATGATAAACGTATACCACGTCTCAGAGGAAAAGATGACAACTGGACCAGTACTTGATTTATGTCGACTCAACAATAATGGCTGCGAATATGCATGCATCTTTGATGATACCACGTTAGATTTCACTTGCGTTTGTCCACATGGACAAATCCAAGACGTGAGATCCCCTAAGAAATGTGTACCCGTGCTAGATAACTTCAACGGAGAAGAAAAGAAAGAGGATAACACAGATTTGAAAGTAGTAACTACAGGCGAAGCAGACACAATGAAAGCTATCCCTGAAGAAGAAAGACCAGACACAAAAACAGTACACAAGGCGGACGAAGAAACGGAGTTCGATTGGAAGGAGACAAATCGCTTTACTCCTGAACCTACAACAGAAAGTGACTCAGATGTACATTTCTCACATATATTTGGTCAGCCTCGCAGTAAAAATGATGATATTGAAGCTGAAACTACACAACCTGAGCCAGAACCTACATCCGAACCTAAAGCTGAGCCGGAACCCACTGCTGAACCTAAACCTGCATCAGAACCCACTGCTGAACCTAAGTCTGAACCAGAACCAACTGCTGAACCGAAACCAGAACCAGAACCCACTGCTGAACCAAAACCAGAATCAGAACAGACTGCTGAGCCTAAACCTGAACCGGAACCGACTGCTGAGCCTAAACCTGAACCGGAACCGACTGCTGAACCTAAACCTGAGCCCGAACCCACTGCTGAACCTAAAGCTGAGCCAGAACCTACCGCTGAACCTAAACCTGAGCCAGAACCCGCAGCCGAACCTAAACTTGAACCAGCTCCAACAGCTGAACCTACTTCTGAGGAAGACAGTGAACCAAAAACGGAATCAGAGCCAACTGTCCACTCGGCAGAAGAGTCTGAAACACACACTGTAATGAAATTAGACGCCAACTCAATGGAAGAGCCAAAACAAGAGTCAGAATCGAGTGCTATACAAGAACCTGTGGCTGAACCTAAAGCAGAACCTGAGCCTACATCAGACACAGAAGCTATTACCGAATTAAAACCTGCACCTGTAAATGAAGAACCTTCAGAGCTAGAGCCATCGCCTGAACCGGAGGTAACCAAAGAACCTGAGCCCACATCTGGAATTCAAACACTATTCCAACCTCAACCTTCTCCAGAACCCGAATCCGACTCTGAATCCATAAAAGAACCTGTTCCAACGGATATGACTAAGCTTGATTCTAAATCTGAAGCTACACTGGGACCAAACCCTGAGACAAAAGATTCTATATCGTCAAACGAATTTAATCCAGAATCTGAAAAAAATACTACTCCAATCTCGCAAACAATGATTGAAAATGAAGAAAACGATGAAATAAAACCAGAATTTAAAGTGCAACCAAGAAGCCAAAACAATAATGAGGCTTCAGTTCCATCTCAACCCACAACACAATCTATGTTGAATGTAGAGTCTGAACAACAAACAAATATGGCAATATCGAATTCAAATGCTGAAAATGAAGAAGCAACTACTACAAGGATATCGATATCTGAACCTAATGTGATTAATGAACCCTCGTATGAACCTAAACCTGAAATTATTTCAATACTAAGAGAAAATAATGAAAAACCAATTGAGATGCAACCTGCGAAAATCGATGACGATGATGACTACTTATCCTCCGATTCCGAAACCAATATTGCAGAAAAACAGAAAAACAAAATTGAAACATCACAAGATATGAATGTAAAAATGACCGAAAATTCAGATTCCACAAATGTTTTTAACGAAATGATAGGAGAGGAACCTGGAAATGAACAAAGATCATCCAAAAATTTTAATACTGAATTTAATTATGATAGAACTACTGTTAAAAATGTTGTAGATGGCAAAGAAGATGTAACATTTGATTTTATTTCGAAAAATGGAGATAACCCCTTAGAAAGTACAACAATAAAAGTAAGTGATGAAGGCTCAGTGAGAGAAACAAAGGTGATCATGGAAATGCCAATGACAACTACAGAGGATGAGAAATTATTTGCAGGACAAGCCGACAATAATGTTCAAGAAACTACAAACTCTACTGAAACGAAGTCTAAAGATGATACTCAGAATGAAAACACGATAACAACAACAGAAATGCCATCTGTTGAACAAAAAGAGAATGAGGATTCTGCTGGAAAAAAACTGGTGACACAGGTTTTGGAAAATAAAACAGAAACAGAGACAAATAGTTCAATTGAATCACCAATCCACGAAGAAAACGATGTGACATTCGATGCCATAAACATACTTTATAATCGATCTTCAAAATCCATCGAAAACACTAATGTTGAACAAGCAACTATATCAAGTGACTTAACTGAATCTACAGATTCAGACTGGCTTTCCGAAACAGTAACAGAAGAAAATTATAATGAGGCTGTGAATGAAATGGAAACTCACGAAAGTACAGATACAGCAATAACTAAAATAGATGAAGTAATAAATCAAGGATCAAGTAAAGATGATTTCGACCCAGATTACCTGAGTTATATCGGTTCTAATAACAGCAAAATGTCAGAAAGTGAAGAACCGTTATACGGTATGGTTCAGGATTATAACAACGATGATCTCAGAGTGAAAAAAAGTGAAAAAGCGGAAAGCGAAGAAAATATTTCACATAAAACCACGAGCGAATCTGAAAATATAGGTTCAAATGTTCCGATAGAAACAACTACTGCAACTACAGTAACACAGTATATTTACAAGTCATCTGGGAACGTTGAAAACTCGACCTTCTTAAATAATGATCAGCAACCAGAACAAAGTGACAAAATATCAAAAGTATCTATTGAGAGTGAAGTCAACAAAGTAATTGATGATTCTTTAGCAATAACAACGACAACACCATCAACAACTATGATTTCAATAAATGAACGTGGAGATACCGTTTTTGCTACTGAAAGCTCTAACATTCAAAGCACCACACCAGCAAACAACCTGAATGTTACAATATACGAGATTTCAAATAACAGTGGAAATTCATCCCTATCGACCCCTAATCATACCCATCCCCAATCTGCTGAATATGAAGACCACGAAACAGATATGAACCCTTTCTTACCCGAAGCTGAAAATAACAAAGTTCTCGTTGAAAAACTGCAAAAAGGACACGACATCGATCTTGTCAATTTAAACGAAACTCAAAACGAAAACGTAGAAGAACTGCACATTAATACATCCGTTCATGATGGTCCACAATCAAGTAACAATAACGAAACAAGCAAAGATTCAACGGAGATGTCGGCGTCTGCTGAAGTTTCGACTACAACAACATCAACAACGGAAAATTTATTATTCTATGAGCTGCTAAATAGTGGCATTTCTAAGTCTAATGAAGATAATGCACACGAAACAACCATTGAACCAAAGGTTTCTGATCCAATCGTAAAGACAGTTGAAACGAACACGGACAATTCTGAAGAAGTGTTACCAATATCGACTTTTCTTCTAGACACGGACGATTTAGATACACCTAAACGTCACTTTAGTGAAAACGAAGTTACAAAATTATCGAGCGATGCAACGACCTCAACCCCAAAGAAAGAGACTGAAGATGATGACACAGAGTACCTTAGCGTAGTTCCGATCGAAGCAGAAAAACTTGAAGATAAAGGAGCACTAAAAGACTACAATAGTGAAAATATTCAAGGACTTAATGATATTAGTGATTCGCCAAAAAAGAGTGACAGAAGGACATTAGATTCAAATAATTTTGACTCTGTAATTAACAATGAAGCGTAGTGTATATTATTTTAGGTTTAAATATAAGTATATAAGTTTGTACATTACGATTTTATCTCCTGTGATTTTGACGAACAATAATATCCAAGCAACTAACATCAATGTAAATGTTATATTGGCTTGGATCGAATCAAATTTTATCGCTGAGATTTTGAATGTGAAGATGAATCCTAAGCAAACTAACACTACTAAAGATACTGTAACCATATGTATTTTATTATAGGTATATATTATACTAGACTAGTCAAATTAGAAAAAAATGTCCGTCATCTTAAGGGTCTTAGGTTATTTATTGCTTCAAATAGGTGCGGCCAAAAAATTTTGTGTCAATTAATGTTAATTTCAAATTCCCTTCAAATATTTTCTTAACACATAATCTCCTATTTAAAATTGTTACCATAGATAAATGTATAGTACTGTATAAAATCATTCAAAAATGATTTGTTAAAGAGACAAGATCCACGTTTATGTAAAGATAAACCAGATAAACGTATATTTCTTTACGATGTATGAATATTCTGCCATGGCGTATGTGATAGTCTGCGGATGACCTAATTATACATTCGATTACTTAAAGGGTAATAAATTAAGTGATACTTGCAGAAGTGAGGTCTGATTGTAAAATAATAATTATTTTAGATCTTGTTAACTAAGATATATTTTGTATAATATGGTTGAAACTGTAAAGAAATATGTTGTAAATAAATTTAAAGTTAATTATGATTTTCTGAAGTTTTATTCATTAAAAAAAAAGTTATAACAATTACATAAAAATACGTATATTCTTGACTATGTTTTTCAAAGTAAATTTATCACAGATGAATAAGTATAATTTCTTGCGGGACGAGGTGTGATTTCATCAATTTCTTCAGGAGTAACTTGTTGTTCTTCGATTAACATTTTTGCACAAAGACATTCTTCATTCATAGTTCCGTTGCCGCTTACAATACATTTCCCAAGCACCGCCTTACAGCTGTTATATGGCACGTAATTTGATTTTGTATCATGCTTCATAATTTCATCTTTCTTTACAGCAGCATTCTCAAATACAGCGATATCTGAATCAAACGTGTCCTTCAATTTTATAATTCCATCCGTTTTATATTCTACAACTGGTACATTATTATTGCTGTTATTCTGGGTACCACAATTTCTTTTCTGTGTGTTTTCTATGGCAACATTTGCACTTGCATTATTTCTTTCAAAGTAACTGTTGCCACATTCGCAATTTTCACACCCTCCTCTATCAGAATTGTTATTCGTTTTTTCTGGTTCTGCTACAGGAGAAAGAACTGGAATATTGGTGGAATTGATATTTTCATTTGAAATCAACAAATCTTCGTTGTATTCAGTTGTTGCAATTTGTGCATACAAGCATTTTTCATTAGGATTACCGATCATTATAAAAGTTCCCAAGTCTGACTTACTGTCATTTATATAAGAATTATTGTTTATGTAATTAATCTGAGCTAGTTCGTTCTTTGGTTCTTCACCTTTTTCTTTATAAAAGTTTTGAGTGTAATCAATAAATGCTAAACATTTTGACTGGTGATCCTGATACAATAGCACATCTACGACTTCACCACACGCTGTACATAAAAGTGTATCAACTGCAACAAGGATATAATAAAGTTAGGTGATGCTAATAATTGAAGTTATGAGTATTTAGTTATGAATATTATGATTAATTGAAATAAAACAGTTAATTTTACCTCTCTCAGGACTGGAATCAGATGGTGATGTGTCGTCCAATTTTTTATCTGAAACAATTGTTTTTAAAGTAGATGTTACATAGGTACACTTCTTTCGTTTATCAATATATAAATTATAATATAAATAGGATAAATGAAAAAATACTTACTGTGTACAAGAAGAAGATGTCGCTTTCTGGAGTACTCAGTTGGAAATTTCTTTTCGCAATCCTTCTCGAGACAGAGCAGCCATTTGTCAGGGTCGTGCCTTTTCATGTGGGACTTCAGGTGATGATATTGTATGAAGCCTGCCAACAATTTTAAAAATAGGTTTAATAAAAATTATTTTCTTTTTGTTTAATTTATTTTTAAGTGCACTGAAGTCTACAGCAGTACATCTACAAACATCTACCCACTGCAGGATTGGGGCTCTACTCACTTCTCCCAATAAGAAGAATATAAGCTTTATAATTACCACCATATTTAGGTGGTAAATAATTCTTATTATCTATAAGGATAGCAAACCAGAACAAGAAAATGTTGATTAAATGGGGCTTCGTTATCTCCGCAATTATTTGACGCAATTTCATCGATTAGATTACCTGTTAAATTAACTTGATTATCAAAATTAATGAATCTGTTGTAGAAATTCATGATATTGTGAACGAACAAACAATATATATAATATATAATAATCATATTTTATTAAATTCAATAAATATATGATACATTGTTTATATCTTATAGGAATATGCTGTACAAAAAACGACACTTTCCTTTGCCCATGAAATTAAAATTATTTACATACCTACTTACAATCTACAATTTAAGTTTTTATATAAGTACAATATTTTTGTTACATTATTAAGTGATCCGTTTTGAATTGGCTTATCGGAAAACTAAAAATACCTATGTGTATACCACGTTTTTAACATAATTATATAGTTGCCGTCATGAGTGGTGAGCAGAACTTTCATTGGTGGGTTTGTCATTGACTGCGCTGCGGTGCACACGATTGGTTCGACAAACGTCAGTTCGTCAGTGTGCGTAGTCTATTGGTCCAGCACGTTTTTTCGGCTGCTGTACATTGGCCGAAAGTATACGATATCCCTACCACCGATAATCTGTGCTCACGACTCATGACGGTTACTATAATAGTTTTTATATGATACTGGCACAATAAAATGTCAAGTCTTTTCTTAAGGACATTACACCCACATGTGCAAATACAATATAAAGTGCAAGTTTGACCAACAAGTTTGACCAACAAAGCTAATATCCTATTTATTTATTACCATCATGTTATCTCAAGATATTATTATATCAGTGCAAACCAACATATGTAGGTACGCAATGTTGGTTCTCATCACAGACAAACTTTGGTTTTATAATAACAATGATCTACACTAATAGTATAAAGAGGAAAAATTTGTATTTTTGTGTGTATGTTTGTAATGAATAAACTCAAAAACTACTGTGCCGATTTCAAAAATTCTTTCACCATTGGAAAGCTACATTCACCCAGAGTAACATAGGCTATATTTATTGCTAGAAAAGATTAGGGATCCTTACTAAAAATTTGTGACTCTTTGGATATTAATCAAATTAATTGGCAGAGCGAAGCCTGTCAGATCAGCTAGTTTTAAATAAAAAGGAATTGAAAGTGGAGACAGTTCTTTATGTGAAATAGATTTTCAATTGATTATAGCATTATAGCCTATTCTCGCACCTAAAACTCTCCTTCACCTATGCTACACTTTTATCATGAAAAAAAATGTAATGGTCTTTTCAAAGAAAAAGGAAGTAAATAGAACAGCATAATAATAAAATATGACATATTTCTTTTCTATTTACATAGCTAGCTCAGTTAGAGGCATTGACACCACAAACTCACTATAGGACTGTCACTCACAGTCGCGATAAAAAAAATCTTATGCGCTCAGTTTACGCTTGCTCAGCACACATGGCCACTCTATCTACGTCCTATGTCTATGGGACTATTCTTCACGTTAATGTTAGCATGAAGCATCATATCAATTTTGTCAATAATGACACCTAAAAATAGGATGAATAAAATTAATAGACCGTCATACTTTACCTTTCTTACACTTGATGCAATAGTACTGTCTGACGTTGGTGTGCGTTGACTCATGGTGTTTGAGGTGGTGAGGAAAGTTAAATGTTTTGCCGCACCCGCTGTAGCTGCACTGATATTTTCTCTCCGACTTCGCATTGTGTGTCTTCTCGTGTGTACCGAGCGCCAGCTCGCTGTGAAACTCTTTGTTGCATTTATTGCAAGTGTACTTTCCTGTAACAAGACAGCAAATATGAGTTTCACTTAAACAGTATTACTTTTAATAGCGCAAATAAAACCGTTTTTGTTTTGTTTAAGCGTTAGCACCTTCCAATATTTGAATGGAAACTATTAAATAACACAAATTAGATCACACTCAATTCATGACTTGAATAGGAGACCGCTAGTCACAATCTTGAAAATTGATTGAAATAAGAAAAAAATAATGGCAATTGCACAAAAATCTTGTCTTTGTTAGGACGAAGTAGTGTTGTATAATACTAATCCACTGCCAGCCCAAAATTAGCACTGGTTATACATATATCCATAACATACCACACAAAAAATGGCTCTGAAGAACACTCCGTATCACGCAGGCTTAACCTTCATATTATGTGACTTCTATATAAGTAGGTATCTTAATTTGCAGACACTAGGTACACATACATTTGTATAAAAAACGAAAGCTGATATTGAAATGATAAAATACAAAGTCATCATGAAAGGAAAGATCATAATAATATAATATTTAATTTATTGACAAAAAAATTGCGAGGTCAGATCTGGTGTCAAGTTTTTTAACATATACGTGCTAATAGATTACCCACCTACCATATCTGTAATAGTTATATTATAATTATCACAGTACCAACACATACTACACATTGCTGGTGAACATTTATCAGTAGGTATTTGAGATTGAGACACGCTGAAAACTTGTGCAGTGCTTTCCATTCAATACCCAAACCATAAGGTCTGGTCCACAATGCATCCCATTCAATATGATTTGATATTATAAAATCCTACGTTTGCATCCATGCTTTAACGTAACTTCTTATCATTAAAATCGACTCTGTAATCCCACAAGTAAATAGACAGACAAACAGTTGTACAATCCATAACAGTAGGTATAAAATGCCAGGCGTCTCACAAGAATTCATATTATTATCTGTGTTTTTCATCGTATCTTTTTCGGAAGACGCATTTTCATGTTTTGCTATCAAACAAGCGAATTTTATCAGTAGACGCAGACATCACGTCCATTGATAAAATAATAGATACCATCTGTGGATATTTTTTTATATAAGAGATTACATAAACTTCCTTGAGACATAAAGATAACAATTTCAATTCAATCATAGAATCATAATAATAATAATAACATGAATATTAACATGAATATTAATTATTACGATTAACAGCTCATCTAACGCTCTATGCGGACGACACTTGTTTATTTTACTTTAACAAATCACTTCACAATATCGTAGCAGACGCTCAAAAGGACCTCAACACCCTTAACGAATGGTTAAAATATAACTTACTTACAATAAATACGTCAAAAACCAAATACATATATGATTTTCACCGCCAAAAATAAACATATTCCAGATTTTACACCTCTTACACTTAATAATGTTATATTACAACGCTCAACCCTAGAAAAGTATCTTGGACTATGGATAGATGAAAAATTAACATGGAAATCACATATAGAGCACGTTAGGACCAAATTAATGTCAGTATTGGGAGTATTGCGTAGAATTTCAAGCTTAATTTCAAATAAAACACGTACTATAATATATAACTCTTTAGTAAAATCTCACCTAGAATACTTAATAGAAATATGGGGTCCTGCTGCCATAACAAATTTAAAACCTTTACAACGAACACAAAACAAAATAATTAAAGTATTATATCACTATCCTTACCTTACTCCAATATTAGACATTTATAAAAAAACTAAATTATTTAATCTTCGCCAACTATATACATATTTCACATGTGTTCTTATAAGAAAAATCTCTTCTAAATCAATTCAATCTAGTTTGCAGCTGAGAAAGAAAAAAGTAACTCACAACTTAAGAAATAAACACAAATTTGTTCTACCAATTGTACGTACTAAAGGCGGAAAGAAAACGATTTTGTTTGAGGGAGCACTATATATAATAAATTGCCAAATGATATTAAAGAATGTAATGATTTTAATAAGTATAAAACTAAATTGAAACAATATATAAGTGCAATATAATAATGATAAATTAATAATATTAGATTAATTAATAATAAATTGTGATATTTACATACATTTTAAATTTTATATAACTTCAGAGGCACATATCGTTACTATATTGTTTTTCTGTGTATCTCATTGTAAGTGAAACTATATGTTTTTTATGAGAAATAAATTCTTTAAACCTAATATAAGAGAACATCCACAGAGCATACTGCCGCAGAATTTATCTTGAATTAGAAAAAACGGAAAAGGACGTAAAGAACGAAAGAAATATTCTTTATTTATATTTCCACGTCATTTTCATAGTCTTTAAATAAAAAGGGTCCGATTTATTGGAAATTTTACACATGGTGCAGATATCGATATGATAGTTTAGTACTAAAGAAACAATAGTTACTACTACATTTTAGGTATTAGAGCCATAGCAGCTCCTCCAGGGGGGTACCTTGCCGCCAGCCCCTTAACCCGCCGTAACGCGTGTTCTTTGTAACCCAATGAAAAGAATTAGTAGAAGAAGTGGGTAGGTTGGCAGCTAAGTTAAAAAGATAATTAATTTATTGTGGCACTAATAGTTTCTATTAACATTCCTAAATTCGTAGGTATGACAACCACAATGATCTCAAAGTAAATAGACGTTGTTTGATCAACTCAAGAACTTACCTATAGTTACATAAACACACATCTTTAGAGTACATCAGATATTAAGGTTCATTTTAGAACATCTCTTAACTACTTATACTTAAATTTATAGTATTCGTCCTAAACCTGAATTATCATTAAATATCTTTAAAATAAAATCTTTATATAAAAATCTCGTGCGCGTGCCACAATGTTAGTTACCATACTCCTCCGAAACGGCTTGACCGATTTTTATGAAATTTTATATGCATATTCAGTGGGTCTGAGAATCGGTTACTATCTATTTTTCATACCCCTAAGTGATAAGGGTTGTCCACCCCTAACATTTTTATTTTATTTTTTGGACAATTTTTTTTAACAATGTGTTATGTGGCATTAAAAAACACATACAACCCTAAATTTTCACCCTTGTATTACCAGCCCCTAGTCATTTCAGTAATTTCATAATTTTTTATCCCGCTCGATAACTTATATGGCAAAACTGGTTCAGCTAGTGGTACCTATATAAGGAGCCGTTCAAGTATTATGTAAGCAGAGCATTACCCCTTCCTCCCCTTTGTAAGCAAAGCTCTTACCCCCACCCCCTCCCATGCTTACGTAAATATTGAGACCTAGGTACATTTTCTTTTAACGTATTCTGTTTTTTTTATTGATTCATGAGCAGCAGTTATAAAATAGGCTTAGGATAGAGGACTTTAACGCACATAATACTTATTCATTCAAAGTAACAAACTTTATTGACAATGTGGAAAAAACATAACTACCGCTGACATAATCACCATCTCGACCTCCCAACCCCCATGTCATCAAAAATAAGCAAAGCAAAGACCCCCCTCTGCCCCCTATATCATATCTAGTGCTTACGTAATACTTGAACGGCCCCTAATATACCTACCTAACTTTATATTATTTATAATCTATACTAATATTATAAAGAGGAAACATTTGTATTTTTGTATGTTTGTAACGAATAAACTCAAAAACTACTGGGCCGATTTCAAAAATTCTTTCACCATTGGAAAGCTACATTCAGCCTGAGTAACATAAGCTATTAAATAAAAATAAAAAAAAAATAAAAAAAAATTCATTGGCAGAGCGAAGCCTGCTGGGTCAGCTAGTATGAAATAATTTACGAATCTGATCAGTGACTTACGAAAATAATGTCATAATATCTGAGTCTTGTTCACCCTACAAAATCTATAAATATAATATTATTTCCATAGATTTAAGACTAGGCATAGTTCTCCCCTATTAGCAATTTCTGAGTACATCGGGTATGTTTCTGAGTATGTTGGGAGTATTGAGGGAGACACATTGAATTAAAAAAAATCCTACTGTAATACTTTTATCAGGGATTTAAGACAACAGACAGTTTACAGAGAATTATCATTGTGATAGTAGACGGTAAACATTTAACAGACTTTATTTATTAGATAACTTCAGAATTTTTACCAAAAAGTTCCAGTAATTTTGTGGTACCTATTAATTAAATAACCTATATTTTTGATAATGATAATGCCACCTCTGTTAGCTAGATTTTTTTAATTATCATTATGCACCTACAAAGTTTTGTCAACTAGGAGTAATAGGAGTGATTTCACATCATATTTCATTATATTTCTAAGCAATATTACATTAAATTCTCAAGAATGACAGCTCTCAAAAATGTTTCCAATTCCATATTGTGATATTTTCACACTACAAAACTAACAAACCTATACTATGGTGGAGTTTCTTGGACATTGCAAAGGGAGCCAGTATTTACTAACATATCTGGAACACTGGAAGATTGCAGTTTAAAAATAAATACCTTCGTGGGCATATTTGATGTGGCGATCCAACAATGATTCATCTCGGAACTTGCGGCTGCACTGATTACACTGCACCTTGCCAGTCCTCTGGTGTTGCTTCTCATGCCTTCTTAGAGCAGATCTGTTTATAAAAAACATGTATTTAAAGTGAGAAAAACTTGTAGTAAAATACAATGCTTTATTATGAATTATGTTATCATGATAAAGTATGATATGGAACTTACTAGCACGGTTTAAAGGTCTCTGTCCATAAGTAATAGCAATCTTTGACCGATACAAGATTATTGATGTGAACAGGTGATGGGGTTCTGGGAATTAAGAATGGTGGTTATGGCAAGGTTTTAAAGTCTGGCTACAAGAGTAATTTCATGCATGCTTTTATGTTACTTAAATAATATTTCATATTGTTAAACATTTTAATGAACGCCTGCATCTGACTATGACCAGTGTTCATAACTAGATCACATAAGTTCACAATTAGTCACACTTCTATGCTTTTGGGTGAATAATAATCTGTAAATATATGTACTGCTATTTACTTAGATGGGTTAATTATATGCATCTATCTTCCAGTGCATATAAATATGCTAGATGCCCACTGAATAAATGTTAATGAATAGTCCTACATAATTCACGCCTCTTGAATGTATAGAAAAATACCATAGTAAAAAGGGAGTATATTAATGTAAAATTAAAGCTTTCTGGAGATTATGGATTGTTTGAATATATAAATGTAGTGAGACTTAAAGATAAATAGATTTTTTTTTGTTTTATGATCAAATGATATGAAATGATGATTTATTAAAAGAAATTGAATAAAAATGATTTACGCGTATGAAAGTTCATTTATTTTCAATTACTTTCTAAAGTTAATATTTAATATAGAAACATGTCCCAGGCAGGTTTATGATAACTGAAGCTACTAAACTTGTATGAATGGATTATTGGAAGTGTTGAAGATGTAACCTCAAAAAAAAATCCACATAATTTGATTGTGCTGTTGTTTCCAAGTCAGGTGCATCACCTAATAGCTCAAGATCTGGATGACATTTTTTGGGAAGTGTTTGAGGTGTTACAAAATCATATCTTGTTAATTCCATCACTCGCCAGCCAGGTCTGCACTTGAAGGAATGACATGCTGCCAACGTCGAACCTTAGCAGTATACTCAGAAGATTTTGCAAGATATTGAAAAAGTCTGATAGTGATGAATGCTTACATGAAACTAAATTTTTTATCACATATCTCACACAGGAATCGAGGGGAGTGACTGAGCTCGTGCCTTCTCTTCTCACTCTCGTACTTAAACTCCTTAACACAGTATCTGCAGCGTAACTTATCCATGATCGAAATATTCCAGTAATAAATTTTAGTGCTTGATATTTGCAGCTTATCTACGCAGCGACTTGTTCTGTGTAGATTTATCGTAATTTTAAATTCGTCTAGTGTTTGCCAGCACTCAGTACCTAGCTAAAGTGGGATCTGCTCATGATCTGCTTATCAAACTTTATCAAACTTACGAGTTACTTATCAAAAAAGGTTTATTCCTTAACCTTTATAACGAATTGGATGTTTTACTTGAATTGCAACCTTAGTACCATAGCATTAAAGGCCCTACAAAAATGGTATTTGATGACATAATTTTTGACATAATATGACGTAAGACGAATACGGAAGCACGCTCCACTTATTTTAAGAAACGCTGGATATATGGCGTAATTACTTAACCGGATATGTTTATGGTTTAAGCCATAGATAAAACACCATAGATATACTTGTCATTATTTATATGTCACCCTATAATATGTCACTTCAACTGTCAAGAATGTCAAGTTGTCAATGTCAAATTGTTGGTAATTTTAAAATTTAATTTTACCGGGGGGCTCGACACGAGGGCACCGGCAAACAAATCACATAAAAATAAATAAAAATCATAATTATAATTATTATAAAAAGATCGCTTAATATTGTGTCAGAAAATTGTTCATAATTATAATGAGAACAAGAAGGTCGTTCTTGAAGAACTGTAGTGATGTAGTGTATTGCTCAAACTTACGTAAGTTTAGTTAGTATCAGGCGCAGTCTGAAGAAGAATATTATAGATCTAAAAACATGAGGTTACTATTACTATCGGAGGGAAGTACAAGTAAAGCAGACGTACACATCGCAGACGGAGCGAATCCATTTGGTTGATTCAATATAAAATATATTGAATCGGTGTCGCTTTCACTACGGAAAAATTTAAAACTGCGCGTAAATTTTTCCCGCGCTTAGAACTTGTGTGGTTTTTAAATTTAAACAAAATGCAAGGATGGATTCAAATAACACTGATTTTATGTGCGTTCGGGACTTTGAGAGAGATACGTCCTTCGGAACCCTTCGTCACAGAGTTCTTGCTTGGAGAATGGAGGAATATAACTCAGGATCAGCTAAATCGCGAAGTGTATCCAGTCGGGACTTATTCGTATTTAGCACAATTGGTTCTAATTTTTTTGATCACTGATTTCTTACGATTCAAACCTGTCATAATTCTTTCTGGTGAGTTTTATTGTTACCTACTAATAAAATAAGTTGATTGGTTGGTTAAAATATTTCTAATTTTTAAAATTCAACAACCACTTCAAATCTTACACAGAATATTATGTACTCTTCCATGAAACCCTTTTCTTTTGCACTGTTTAGTTTAATACTTGCTGCACATGAAAATATGAGTTAACAGGATAAAAGCTATCAGAAGGCATGTAAACAAAAGTCTGCCAACAACTTCAGTCCTAGTGAACTATAGAATTTGGTCCAGAGGCAAGTGATTCTTATGTTGTTACTGGTATCAATGGTGGTGTGGGGTGTAGGTGGTGGGCTCTCACCTACAGCATAGTCACAATCTCATAGGCATTGTGCCTCTAAATGAAATAATTTATGAATATTGTGGGACAACTCACACATGGCTCGAAGATTGATTATTAATTTTGGGCCTTAGTCTGCCTGTCCCATCTGAATTTATCTTGTTTTTTTTTAATATTAGTAATATTACTTAAAAAAAATTTACTATCTAATTTAATTGACTTTATTAAAGCACATCTTTAACCTTACTCAGAGACATCAAGTAGTCAGGTTGAGAAAAAAATTCTTTGTTTTTTCTTGTAGTTATAGTCCTATACTTTTATAGTACATCATAAGATAATAATTCATTATTATCTTGATTATGATTTATCTGGTGCATTATAAGACTATCTTATCTAAATCCAGTCTAACAATAGCAATGCATTTCTAAATAATTTTCATCTTTCCTGTTAATGACTTAAAAGAATTTTTCACGAAGTTTTATCATTTTGGGGTTTTTGGTTCCATCACAGCTTATATCTAAAAGCTACTTTCCCAATTTATAATAGCGTACAAATACAAATTGGTCAATTTGTTTGATTTTTAGCTAGACTTAAACCATAAATTTCATTTTTATACTGATATTATGGTCTCTATACTATAGACTATTCTACTTTGCTTATTTATAATTAAAAAAATCTGAATGGTCTTCATTCTTTATGTTTCAGTCTGGTAGGATCAGTTGAGTAGCAGAACATCAAAATTCTTAGTACCTAGCCACATACGCTTAGGCTGTTAGGAAAGCCATTATAAAGAATAACTTTTTATTAATTACTCGAGTTCTTTAATGACTATCAATTTAAAGGCAATGCTTCATGAATCACAATTCATGGTCAATCATAATTCAGACAGAGTAAATACTAAAAGCATATAGTCATGAATGGCATATTAAGAGCGTTGACAAGGCTTTCTTTGCTAATAAAACTGATAAATGTATGAGCATTATACTTTACACTTACAGTGCCGTGTTTATTTCATACAAATAGCCTTTGATTTGGTAATTAAAGTGACTGCATTATTCTTGGACTGAGATTAAATATGTCAGTCTATTGACTTTAACTGCTTTTTTATGGAATAATCAATTTAATTCAATACCATCAGGGCTCTGAACTGAGTTTACTGATTAAAAAATTAGTAAAGAATCACCTGCAGTACAAATGATTAAATAAAAGACTAACATTTGTCTCAGGATCCAATTCATAATATTTAGCCTTTTTTGTGTAGAAAAGTAACATTCCCCTAGCAGTTTCTATGTTTACCACAACCATACAGGTAGACAACAAAAATAACAAGTTTTTTAACAATATGCAATGTATTTAATCCATTCGTCTAAGAATTTTATTAAAAGACAAACATAGATAAACTTTACAGATTTAAATTGGTGAGTCTGGAATAAAGCGGTCTAGAATTGATTCACACCTCAGTCTATAACTTAATTTTAATGAATGCATTATTACATATTTCTAGGAATTAGTGGAATTGCAGTGTATGCTGTGCTGCTGTGGACAACTAGCTTAGAATGGCTCCAGGTGTCTCAGTTTCTGTATGGAATGTACATGGCCACAGAAGTAGCATATCTAACATACATATATGCGAAGGTATGTACATAATCAGTTAATTTTATATTTCTTACATGTGTAGGTCAATAGTATATAACAGAGATAGAACTTGTTTGTGGGGAAGGACTAAATTAACAAACCAGCCCCAGCCTGCGTGCCCAGGGTACCCAAACTCATTGGGGCCGGATCAACCAAATTTTGACAAAAAGGATGTATTTCACTTTTATCTTACATCACTTTATTTTGATCTAATTGAAAAATCTTATGCCGTTTTCTTTTTATTAGTTCATCCAATTTCTATTTTTTTAAGTTGCAAAATGTATGTGTAATTTTTAAGACGTCCATTGGGCGTGAGTGTCCGTGGGCTGCGGGGATCATTGAACAACATGTCGCCTGCATGCTGTTTCTTACTCATATAAAAAACTAGTTTATTATATAGAACACTCATTGTTTCTTCAACTATTACAGGTGGACTCAGACAAGTACCCTCGTGTGTCCTCGTACACAAGGATTGCAGCACTGACAGGTCGTTTCCTGTCTGGGCTGTCAGCGCAGCTCCTCTTCCACTTTGGAGTCATGGACTACCGAGATTTAAATTATATCACTTTCTCTGGTAAGATTGTTGCTCTGTAATTACATGATAAATAGTCAAAAACAGAATCGTCATACTACATTTTGAGAAAAATAGAACTTGTTTGTGGGGACGGCTACATTGACTGACTAAATTCCATTATCTGTAGCTTGTATCATATCCGCTGATGAAACTAAAGAATTACTTACAAGTAAAAAGCAGTAACATAATAATAAAACACAGATCTACTATTAATTGGCAAGATTCAAAAACCATTTATAAATAAATAAATAAATAAATAAACCATCTCAAAGTAACTCCCATAAAATGAAGTCAAACTTATTTCAAACGATAAGATTTTTACTAAGTATATTAAGGTCAAGAGATATGGGTGCACATTTCGGTGATTACTGTTAAAATATAAGATACTAAATTATAATCAGTTATGATTGTACAATGGTTGCTTATACACCTTTGAGATAAATATTATGTGCAGTGTCAGTATCTCATCATTTACTGGAGAAAAAAAAATCGTCCATCCATGCATGCACATTAAGAAAGATTTTATTAACATCCAACTAACTTATTACAACTCGTCTGAAATTTATGCACTTTCACACATTTTTCCAATTTTGGCACATCACCTACGTGGTAGAAAGATATTGGTGCTACACGAATACACATATTTTAAAACTTTTTAAGTCACCACTGTATACACTATTATTGCTTGGAAACTAATTGAAATTCATACTTCAATATTATTAGACATTACCTCAGATTTTTTGGCTGCACTCTTTAATTTTATTAAGAGCCTTTTTAAAATCAAAAGTGAGTTATCCCAATTGACGACCTCGTCTTAATTAAGATCTTCTTAAATACTATAAATTGTTGATTCACGGATCCCAATTCACTCTAGCGCAGATCCTGGCGACCTGCTGGGCGTTCCTGCTGCCGGCGGTGCCCTACGGGATATACTTCCATCGGAAGTCGGTTATGGGTGCGCAGATAGATAACACTCCGATCAAATCCCCACCCGGAACACCGAAAAAGGTAAGGGTAAATTCATCAGGGTTTTCTAACTGATGCAACTTGCCACTATGTTTCTTAATTGTAAGCTGGGAGGATTTAGAAAGGTGACGTAGCTTTCTTGGATGAGGTAAAGTGGCTCTAACACCTATAAATATCATCTAAAACTATATTAGTTTGTCTGAAACCCATAAATGGCCTACTACAGGGTCGGGTCTTCTCTCACTGTGAGAGGCATGTAGGCATTATTCGTAGGTCCACCGCTCTGACCTAGTGCGGGTTGGACGACTTCACATGCTTTTGAGAACATTTTTTTTGTACTCAAGCGTGCAAGTCTCATTCACCGTGATATTCAATGATTCAACGGCAGGTGGTATTTAATTTTATGAAGCGCACATATATATTTTTTTGCAGTCATTGATGCGTGCCACTGGGATTCGAATCTGGAATGTTCCATTAGAGCTCCATTTTAAAACAACTGGGCTATCACCGCTTCAACTATGCCTAGTTTACCAGTATGTAAAATCAACTGAGTCGGGAGTAGGCTTGCCAGATGGTGTCCAAAAGTAGGACATATCCTCCTGTTCCATGTTTTGTCTTCCCATCCTCCCTTATCTACTGTAAGTCCTCCTTTTTGCAGCCCGTCAGTGCAGACTAAGTGTGCAGTCTCAGTGCAGTTTTCATAATTATTTGTTGAAAAACCAAGAACTTCTTAAAAAAAATTGGCAGCTCTGCTAATTATGATTAAAATACAGTAAAAAAATAATTATAAAAAACGCTTAATTGTTAAAGTCCTCCTTTTTTTTTTACAGAAAATCCTCCTTTTTAGGCAAATTTGTCCTTTTTACCAAATTATCATCTGGCAACCCTAGTCGGGAGTCACCTACTCTTTCTCCGTTCCAGCAGTCGCTGCTCACGAGCGTCGGGGAGGCGTCGTCGCTGGTGTGGCGGCACGCGCTGGCGGCGTACTCGCGCGGCGGCGTGCTGGCGTGGTCGGCGCTGTACGCGGCGGCGCTGGCGCTGTTCGTGCAGGCGCAGACCTACATGCAGATACTGTGGAAGGTCGTACAGGACGCGAGCGATGCACCCGTCAGTATGACCGATCGAGTGACAATTTCCATGGAGGTGGAGGCGCGTAGGCGTAGCTTCCGACTTCAAAATACACTGAACAGCTTGTACAGCTCAGTGTATCGAATTTTGTCCACGAAGCCGTTCCCGCAACTTTTACGTTTTAAGTAAACTCAGGCAACAATAGACGTACGCCTCCGCGTATTATATGTCTGATGGCATTGTATGTATTCATGAAGGTTAAATGTAGCGACGCGAGCGCGACGGTGATGCTCCGTTTACGATACGAAAGTTACATAATTTATTATGTAAGCTACATGCAGAATACCAACCGTATGTAATGAAAAAAACGCATTTACGAAGCAACATATAACAACATATATTCATTCACAGTAGGCCTTAGATTCTATCTAGAGTATTTCACAGAAAAAATATTATTATTATTAACTCTTTATTGCACACACACAGAAAGAAAACATACAACATAAAACATAAAAGATAGAAACAAACATAAAAGATAATCAGTAAAAACAAAAATAGGACAATGCACAAATGGCGGCCTTATCGCTATGAGCGATCTCTTCCAGGCAACCAAGTGGTAAGGAGTTGAAGAGTAGAGAGAAAAGTGAGAAAAAGGCAGGGTGTGCAGAATATGATATAGAGCATCGGTACATAAATATAATACAAAAACATTACAACCGTATGATAATACATAATATACATAAACAAATAAATAAATATATATATACATACATACATAGATACATACATACATACATATACATACATATATACCTACATACAAACAGACATAGAGATAGGAAGCTATTTGATGACAATATCACACAGGAATAGAAGGAGGGTAAAGGCAAGGAAGGAATAATTTAGGATTTCATGTAATGGGTTTTAACCTGATACTTGAAGGATTGTAAGGATTTAGCGAGACGGATAGATTTAGGCAAGGAGTTCCAGAGACGGACAGCAACAGCAGTGAAGGAGTTTCTATAAAAGGAGGTAGAACGACAAGGAGCACTAAGGAGAAGGTTATCAGAGGAGCGTAAGGATAGTTTGTGAGTATCAGATAGGAATTGGAAACGCTGTTTAAGGTAAGTAGGAGTGGATGGATTAAATAAAATGCAGTAGTGATGGATTAAATAAAATGTAGGTATACAGGCTTCAAAAGAAGACAAACACATTCCTGCGTTCTGTCCCACTCAAACCATGCTTAAAATGATGATGAAAATCAATTTAAACATCCTTCCATTTGCAGGTGGCCTACAACGGAGCAGTGGAAGCGGTGCAGACGTTGCTAGGAGCACTGGGCGCGTTCGTAGCTTCGTATCATTCCCAGGCGTGGAGCCCCGCCCCGGCAGCGGCCTTGCAAGCCGTGGCCATGTTCGTGGCCACGTTTGTGCCCAACGTGTTCGTGTCCTACGCCGGCTACATAGTCATGGGCATGCTGTACCACTACTCCATCACGCTGGCTAGGTGAGTGTCTACCAATACAAGCCCATGAACAAAACTTACCTGTGAAATGAACCAACGTGAATAACGCTTAGAAGGCTGTTACTATATCAGAAAATAGCTTTGAGCACTATGCGGTCATTTCTGAGTGGTACACCTGGTACATGATCAGATATAAGGGTTGCGACCCTTGGCTTTCGAGCCCTCCCTTGGAAATATGTACGGCGTTCATGGATAAAGTATCTGTATACAAAAGGAATTACACAAATGTACGGCACTTATTGTACGGCATTTGTGACCTATAGGTCATTTATTACTGTACAGCATCCTTCGGCAGTCCTTCGGGGCCCCCTGAGGATGAGGGCCCTGGGCACTGGCCCCAAGTGCCCTTATGGTAAAGACGGTATTACTTGACCTTACCGCACATCAAGCCTTGCAGCTCAGTGAAAATTACAATACTCTAAATCTAACCATAAAGACTCTAAACTTGTAACTAAGCACTTAAATTTTCCAAATTACAGCGCAAAAATCGCAAGCCAGCTGAGCGATGACAGCTGCTTCGGGCTAATCTTCGGCATCAACACTTTAATAGGCACCGGCCTCCAGTCCATACTAACCCTCGTCATCGTCCAGAGCCTGGACTTCTCAATACACGCACAGTACTACACTATCAGTGGTCTGTTCTGTGTTCTCGCATTATCCTGGGCTCTAGGTTGGATCGTCAATGCTTGCAGGCAGAAACACTTGGTGGATGTTAACAATCAGTATTAGTTGTATACATTTATGTTATATGTATTTTTATAGTGGTAGTGCTAATGCAGCCTCCTACTAGATACTTTTGGTGAAGGAAAACATTGTGAGGGACCAGTATGTCTGAGAGTTCTTCATGATGATCTCAGTAGTACATAAAATCCACTATCTGGTATTATGCCAGAGCGGTGGACTAAGTCCTATATCTTATTTGCTGTGATAGACCCAACACTGCATTGGGTGAATTTTTGGTTGTAGACAGATAGAGCCATTATATTATGTTATAGACAGAACTTATATCCTGTTTGTTATTGGATGTAATTTGCTTAGTTTAAAATGTGTATGTTTACATATTGTTGTATTTGTGGCATTTCATATATTTGGAAATATTGAAAGAGACATACTGTAAGTAGTTGATAGAATTCAAATAGACTGTGATAGTTTGTGATTTGAATGGAGGTAGTTTAATAAAGTTTTTGCATAAATTGATTTGATTTTTTGATCTTGTGTTAATTTACTAGATAGGGCATAGAAAGAGGAAGTAAATAGAATTAACAATATATTCATTGTAGTTAGCTCAGCTAATATCATTTACACCCCAAACTTATTTTATCACACTCACTTACAGTCAAAATAAGTGTGATAGAATGCTAATATGCGCTCGGTTTAGCAGAGTCCAGTGTACATCATTGCCTAGTTATTTCCTATTTCTATTAATAGCACAAAAAATTTTATGTACTTAAATATCATTTTATTATATTATAATTACTAGCTGACCCCGCAAACGTTGTTTTGCGATATAATAAGTTATTGAGCGTTAAAAATCGACTATTAAAAAATAGGGGTTGTTGATAGAAGGGTGAAAATTTTGGGTTGTATGTATTTTTTGTAAAATAAAAATATAAAAAATTGTCCAAAAAATAAAATAAAAATGTTAGGTGTGGATAACCCTTATCACTTAGGGGTATGAAAAATAGATGTTAACGGATTCTCAGACCTACTGAATATGCATATAAGATTTCATAAAAATCGGTCAAGCCGTTTTGGAGGAGTATGGTAACTAAAACAGTAACTGTGACATGAGAATTTTATATATAAGAAGATATTTTTTAGTGGTATTATATTATTATGTAAAATCATGTGTTAAATGGCATGTAAACTTACATATTGAGGTAACTTGGTTTGAAAGATCCATAGAGTAACTTATACAAGAGTTATGCTAAGATTTGTTTCAAATCTTTCAAGACCACCATTAGTAGTTATTCCGCTTTTCTCTACTATAATTTGCATAAATTATTATCCATGAACACCTTCCTTTTGAATAAAAAATTCATTATAATCTGTTGCATAGTTAAAAACTAATAATATGCAGATTGCGATGGCAAAATGTAAGTTAGTATGTAGATAATTTAAAGCTAAAAAAAAGAGGATAAATTTGTTTTATAATTTTAACATACTATTTTTATTTTAGAATAGTAGTTCACAAGAACGTTTATCATTTTTAATGACAAACACAAGGTGAATAATGTATCTTAAGTAATATCTAGCCCCTTCCTTAAATAGATGTAAAACAACTTGCATTAAAAATTAGCTAAGGCATTAGTCTTTTTAGGGGTGGTAAAAAGATTTTATTAGTTATAACATTGGTTGGAAGAAATCTAAAAATCTTTCAGAGGTCAGTATAGAAATTTTATTTGGTATAAAAATAAAAAATGTTATGATTATAAAAAGTTTAATATTATTTACAGTACAGATATAGAAACTACTTTACATAATAAATATATTTTTGAAAATAATGTGTTTCATTCATCTCATAAATGAAATATACTAAGATTTTATATACCACTTGCAATGTATAAAAATATTTGCTAGTTTTTTTGTGTGTAGTAAGTAGTAGAAATATTAAAACAAGCTTTTTAAATGCCCTTAAGTATCTGATATGTTCACAGAGGGAATGACGGTTGGAATGTAATAAATATTTCCGTCAAATGTTTGGCATGGCATACAAACAAACAATCACAACCACAAACATTATGGGCAATTGTTTTAAGTCTGATAATATTGTGTATACTAATATTATAGATAGATACTGATAAAGTTTAACTTTATTTCATATAGATTCTACACCTAAGCAACTTGCATATTGGTGGGCCTCGTCTTGAAATAAACATAAGTGCATATCAAAAGGAAAATAATCCCCACTGTAGGCAAGACGACAGTATGTATCTGTTGACGCATTTTAGCGAATTCCTGCTTCCTTTCTCTTCTTTGCTTTGCGGTCTCTTTAACCGTGCCTTTTAGCTTTCTCATTATTGTAGCTAAAAACGAAACGGAACACATTAGACATATTTATTACAGGTTTTAAGCATACCTACGTGTCAAGCAGGTTCATAAATACACAATATTTCTGTAAATGAAAACTGTACAAACCAGATAAAGCTCTGATCAGAAATATAAAAAATCTACGTCTCAGTCGTCCTTCTTCGGAAAATAATTAGGTTTTTTATTTGTGTATTCAATAAATGCCGATTTCCGGAATATAAAACTACAACAAAACAACCAATATCAATAACAACACGTCACGATTATTTGACATTGACAACTGACTGACAGATGCCATAGAATTTTTTCAGATTTTGGCTTTTGTGTCCACAACTTAATGCATGATTCAGCCCATTTGTGTTTGCATAACTTGCGAATTTAAAAACATATTTCGAGTGTTTTAATTTTGAAAAAATAATTTTTCATTTTACATAGTTCATGTCGGAAATGTCGACCAAATTGGTTCTTGCCTCTGGTGACCCAAGGGCTGGCGGCTATTTCGCTCAAAGGCTGAGCCTGTGTGTTCAACGTGGAAATGCCATGCCCAGCGTCTTGGGCACGATGCCTCACATGGGCACGTTGGATGAATTTTTTTTTTTTGTAAATACTTAAGTTTTAATTTAATGGTTAAGTTTTTTAATTTGTTAGGATTATATTATGTTTGAACACCTTTATTATACAAATATAATTTATTTGTAGTGATGTGCTTTTTTTATACATTTGAAATGTGATTAGAACGATCCGACAAACAAGCATACATGGCAGCATGGTGATAGGTAGCGCAAAAATTATGACTCCAACTCTTCTAAGCGCCTACAGAGAAGTGCTTAATACTAGTTACTCTTATCCAAATCTGAACATTCTATGTATTGTTCTTGGATTGGATTAGACACTCACTTTCATTTCATTTCACTGGTGGAGTGGTGATTTTGTTTGCTATCTTAAGGATTAACATCGAAAGGCAAAACACCGAAAATTAAATGTTATTCATAAAACTTTATTCAAATCTTACAACATCAATAAATCACACAAAATCAAATATTAAATTTTTACACACATAAATATTAATCACAGAGCTTATTTTAAAGTTGACTAATAAATCTTTGAACAACTTTGCCATTTAATTATTAAACATGATAATATTTTTTATCCAGCTGTTCTTATAGACATTCTTTGGGAAACTCATAGACATTTTAATAATTAAACATGAAATTCTCCGCCATCTAGCTTCTCATCTGACAGTGTAGATAGAATGCTTGCAGAGGTGCTTTGGGAAAGCCAGATGAGAGCCATAAAGAGGCCTTCAAGTATGCCAATTCCAGCTCCACCTAGCACGTCTAGGATGTAGTGCCTCTCCATCAATATTCTAGAAACAGCAACAGCAGTTGTCCACGCAAGTAGAGGGGGATAAAAGATCATCGAAATAGGACTGACATACATCAGGATAAACACCACCATTACTGCTCTACTCGTGTGACCGGATGGGAAGGAGTATTTGTCAGGCCCAACCGCAATCAGCTTGTTCATGGGGATAGGTCTGCGTCTTCGTACAAAAGCCTTTACAACTGCAATTACTATGATGTCCAGAATAAGCGCTGAAACAAAAGAATGCAACTGAAAAGCAGTCTTATTAAAACCATGATTAAAAAAGAGTATTTAAAGACCATAAAAATTTATAATTGGCACTTTCTGTAGCCAAGCACATTTGTGGATTTTAGATGTAACACACACACATCCCTTACAGCCCTTCATAGTCAACTACTCCACAGAGGCCTCGCCCAATTGGTGTCACTCCATCTGATCATCAACCCTCTGAATCTCTCTAGTTGGATGGAGGTCTGGTCAGGAACGGTTGATTTGCTAACTTTGAGAAGTATGTTGAATACTTTTGATTGCCTACAAATTTCATTTGGACTTTTCCATGTATAGACATACATACCAATGAACATATTGACTTGAATTTCGTACAGGTTCTTGTTGTTGAAGAACCAGATGAAACTTAGCCAGCCAGCAAGCCACACTATGCCATGGCATGATACCTGAAATAAACATACAATTTTTGCTTTATATTTATAAATAAATAATGCTTCACACTCATAGCCCCACACTAGGATTCCCTGTGTCGTGGGCGCCATGGACACACACAAGACAACACAACACACCCAGACCAGAAACAGAAATTCAAATTCATCATTCAAATCTCTGCTCTGCTGGGAATCAAACCCAGGACCTTCCGCGCAGTGCACCTGTGTCTTAACCACTGCGCCACTAGGGGAATTTATCTACATAATATGACTATAGACAATGGACATTCATCATTATTGCAGTGGACCCTTTATATTATATAACAGCAAAAATATCCTATAGTGGTTAAAATGTAGATGGTTAAAAGCATTTATATTATTGAAAAATAACAAGTCATCTTCTGGTGTATATATTTCTGCTTGTGTACATATTTGAGGCCAGGAGATAGAATCTTAAAAATGTGGCACAACTTAACAAATCCAGTTCAAAACTGTAGCAGTTATAAAACTGTTCATTACTTTTATGCTGAACTAGTGTCTTTATTTGAAAAGTTATCAGTAAATTCTTAACCAAAGATAAATATACAACTTCTTAAAACTTACAGTATATTTATCAAATGTTTATAAAAGTACCTACATACTCATGAGTCACCTCAGATAAATACATTCACATTATTCCTTCCAAATATACTTGCTATGAATATATTATGTCCAGTTCATTTTTATTCTCTTGTCTTATTTGGTAAACAATCTTGGCACTAATTTTTATTGAAAATTTTTTTAAAATTGTTTTAAAAAAATTTAGTTTCTAGAAATCTGTTTCTGTATTAAATGACAATGTTACTAAACTATGTACAATAAATAATATAATAAATTGCTATGTATTTACATTATTACATCTTATTCTGAAGTTTTGAATATGGTAGGATACAGGTGAAGTCTGTCGTAGTCTGGTGAAGACAGTCTGAAGAGTTTTTAAGAGTTCAGTCTTTTAATGAACTACTCTGGGCTTTATAAAAAAATTAAAGCCACCTGTTCTTATTTGGCACTGTACATCTAACCCGCAATAGGACAAAGCAATAACATAGTCAATATAAAATATATAAAAAAATATTGTCTTGAACTAATTACCTCTAAAAATTTGGCATGATTCCGCAATGATCTTAGGGCCGCCGTCCTCAAGGCCAGGTCGACAAACTTCTTGGTGACTTGAATGTCATATCGCAGTATTCTTTGCAACATTGGTGGCACTTGTCTTTTGTCCTCTGTCTCACCAAACTGCAAAGAGACACTAAGTAAAAATCCGCACATCATCAATAAATGAAATCAAATTTTCAATTTTAATGATATCAATCAAGCTTTTTTGATTTTTTACAATTTCATAAAAGAAGTTCCCTTCAGTAAATATTTCTTGACAACAAACCTCCTTTAATGTTTCCATTCCAACATCAGATCACTACACAAATAGTTAATTATATGCAAATTTTACGTACCTACAGAGAAGAGATTGTAACTCTGCATATTATTATACTTATATACCTTATGTCTCAAGGTGTCCAAGAGAGTTGTAGGCGAGAATAACAAATAGGTAACTTATCATTATACTTATTTTTTCACTCAGGACACAAACAGATAAAAACATATTCAAACATAATGATTATACATTAACTAAAGAGAGATATGTAATAGATATCTGAAGAATGTTATATACAATGGCATGAGATAATAGTTAAATAAAGAAATGAACTCATTAAAATATTAATACACATGCAAAGAACACCAAGCTATGTACTCACCATTTCCATTTTAGTAAGGCCTGCTTATTACTGATAATACATGAACACTTGAACAAATAAATCGGAATCTCTCTAGCTGTGTGTGCAACCTAAATTCATGCAATAAAATTTTAATAACTAATGCTTAAATTAACGCAAAATGAATGAAAATAAAGATGTAAAAATAAAGAAGAGCAATTTAAAGCTTGCTTTTCAGCTAATAGTAATTACCGGTCGATGCGTATTTTCGCACTAAGGAATCGTAATAAATAAATTATTTATTATTATCTTATTAACTGCCTCGATTAACTGCGGTTTTCTTTTTTGGCGACTTCAATTTAATTTATATTAGCTTACGTCAGAGATGACTCAGTTCAGTCAGTGAGTTTCACTTCGTTCGAGTTCGAGGCATTCGAGGTGGTTCGAGTTCGCTTCGATGATTGTCACGTCAATTTTTTGACAATACTCAATGTCTATGGCCTTTTTCAACTTTTCAAGCTGCAATATGACTGTCTTCGTCGAGTCTGTACAAGATAATAAAATACAATTACTAATTTCACCGCAAAATAGTGGCTGTATGTTGCAGAAAAGCTCTCGAAACTCCGGCCGGACTAATATAATATTATAATCTGTATCTTAATACACCTATGAAATCATAAATATACAAAATTGTCTATGCGTAAAATAATGTCGTTATGACTTATGACAGTTGACATTGTCTTGACGTTGAGTCGTTGACACTTGATTCTTCCTTCTTTTTTCTTTCAATTTGAGAAGTCAAACGTGCTTGTTCTCTCGGAGCTAAGGCCTTTTGGCGACTTGCACGTGAAAATAACTAAAAATGACGTCCAAGGCTGAATTAGCTTGTGTGTACTCCGCTCTCATCCTTGTTGATGATGATATTGCCGTAACTGTGAGTATAGTGCATTTTACAATGTTTCTATCTTGTCTAGACCTATTGAGAGGTTATGTTTTGAAGAAAGTTTATCCATTCCCATCGGTGAATTTACTCGAAACTTTCATGCGGACTGATTCTAAATTTCTCGTTTATGAAGATCTTTAGTGAGATATTGGTTTATTTTGTGAAAATCCCTTTCAATTTAATATAAGTGTTGATGTTTTATATAGGGCGAGAAGATCTCGACAATTTTGAAGGCAGCGAACGTAGACGTTGAGCCTTACTGGCCGGGTCTGTTCGCTAAGGCTCTGGAGGGCGTGAACGTAAGAGACCTGATCACCAACATCGGATCTGGTGTGGGTGCTGCGCCCGCCGCCGGCGCACCAGCTGCCGCCTCTGCCGCCGCTCCCGCCGCTGAAGCCGCCAAGGAAGAGAAGAAGGAGGAAGAGCCTGAAGAATCTGATGATGACATGGGCTTCGGTAAGTTTTTTTATTTAAAACTTTTTAAAACAATACCCTACTTTGCTAATATCTTTTCCTACAGTATTTTCATGTTTTAATGAATTTAAACTGGAATTATTACCAGAATTCTAGACTTTTATTGTAATTACTACAGAAATCAAGTGGGTATTTCTCCCGTTATTAGCAAAATTAAGTGCCAAACTCTTATGAAATTTAGCTAATGTTGTGATTTTCAATGATGTCTGATCTAAACATGTATTAGCTTCGGAAAAATAATGACCGAAACTTTTTTACTGAGAAAGCATTAGGTAATGATAACTCTGTTTATTGGTTAATCAATCACTAACCTTCACCTTTTTTTGTTTCAGGTCTCTTTGACTAAAAAGCTTTCAGAAGCTTTGGTATTATTCCATTGTAAGCTTTATGGAGCTGATTTAGTTTTAAGGACAATTTTATAAAAAGTTTAAAACTTCAAATCCTGGTTTAATTTCAGTGCCCTTACAATTTCACAATATGTTCCTAGAAATATAGAAAGTGACATTTAGCCAAAAGTTAATTGTAGTTAAAATACATAATTGTTACTCTGTCTACATATGTATATGTATGACCTGACACTTGTATGGTTTGGAACAAATTAAAAAATACTTTATGTTCATTACTTATGATAGTAGATTATGATATGTGGCTAAGGTAGCCTATTTTTGCACAATGTGAAGTTAGCACCTGAGCAGAGCGAAGGTTCTGGAGGTTGTGCTATAATTTACAAACTTCTAGACGCAACTATCATATACTATTGTATAGCACAAGTGCATGGATATTATTGTATTCAAGTCTGAATATTATGTCAAAAATATATTTAAGTGATCAAAATTACTTTTTATACTGTAATTTGACATATGAAAAAAAAGCAGGTGGAGTAAACACTGCATACAAAATAACTCAAGGTTATGGCCACATGTTTCAACAACTGATAGTAGAACTTATTATTATACATTAGTAGTGTGACCGGTATTCTTACACTAAATAAAACCACTGAGTTTTAAAACCTAATAATATATTGCAACATAACTACATAATACTACATTATTTAAAGTCTAAACATAAAATCAACCCCACATTGCCCGCTGCACTCCTGACAGCTTGTTGTAGTCAGCCAGGTGCCTCCAGACGATACGGCTCATCCTCCAGTCCAGAACATTACCACGAGGTCTGAAATGATAATAGTAAATTTATTTTTATAATAAAAAGTAATATTACACACTCATCCTCTGTTGTGGCCTCGTGGGTGCCACGGACACACAGGCCATCAATCACATCCACACACAGAGAACCTCTGCTTTACTCAAGACCAAACCCAGGTCCCTTATTATGCCCTTGCAGAACACTGGCACATTATTCACTGCTCCATGCGGGTCTGATAAAAGACAAATTGAACTCGCAGATCTTTTAAGTGATATTTGTACCTTGAGCATAAACTTACAGTTTCATATAGTACTTACCACATCAAGCTACCATTAGTATGGAAAGATGTCGACCAACTGACATGTAACATACTAATTACTGTTGCTTACTATTTAAATACTTTGATAGTGTTCATGTATTCCTTTTATTTGTAAATGGATTGGATAGGCTGCGCCTGGCCGAGGCCCTGGCCACCACCTTGTCACTCTCTAGAAGCTGAATGCAGAGTGGCAAAAAAGTGGTAAAAACTAATATTTAATAAGTACCTGGAAGTTATAACACATCTGTTGTTTATCCTCAAAGGGATGGCATTCATTTCAAATTTGTTGATTTCTTTATCCGCTAGTTCTCTTATTTCCAATGGCAAGACATCGTTTTTGCGAAGAGCATTGATTCTGGTCCTTTCTAGAAAGTGCTCGGCGCTCATTCGACGTCTTTTGACATCCCTAATCATCATCCAGTTGGCCCATTTGTTACGTACTTGCTGGAACTGCAAAACAGAAGGTAAAATTTAAGTTGTTACTATCAAAAACAACACCTGAATGTCTTTATTTCTTTTTACATACCCCAAAGCCAGGAACTGATTGAGTTTTCCACACGAATTTGCTGAGATTTGAAGTACTGTTTATGTTCATCTTTTTTCAGATATTTTATGCGGTTGTAGTTTTAATTGCTAATTTAACCAAAGCAAACCAATTTAATCGATCAATACATAACAATTTGCAAAATATAATTTATTTATAAGTTTTTAGGTTACTTTGAAATTTGAATGATCAATCAATCAATTTTACTGTCACTTTGACAGCAGTCGCCTGCGGCCTGTTATTTATTAGCAGTGCTACTATTCATTCAGCCAATATCAAGTCGTTTTTATACAAGAAATTTCATTTATGTATTTTTTTTTTCTTATTATATTATGTATTTATGTAGTTTATATGAGGGTTGCGGTAGATTGTTTTGCATGGAAAAGTAAAAAATGCATAACACAATAATTTTGCTTTAATTTGAAATTAACATGCACATTGTAAATAAAATTTAACAAGCATAGTAACTGCAAACATAACACAACAGACATACCTAATAAAGAATTACATTTATTTATATTATCATTTTATTGTTAGATACATCTTTCACATTTATTAAATAGGCCTTCATATAAGAAAATATTTACATGATAGCATCTACATGACAATGTACAATTCAAAATCTAAATTTTTTGATTTATTTATCTGGGAATTTCCAATTTTAAATATCCAACTATTTTAAATATTGAGTTTGAAGTGGAATGATTTTATTTAATTACTTCCTGAGTGTGCTCAGTGCCAACCTAAACCGAAATCAAATTATAACAGGCTAGATAGAGATCATATTTACAAAATAAATCATATAGGTATTTTGGTATGTTTAAATCTTACTGCTAATATAATAAGCATAAAAATTAAGTACATTAAATGCTCCATTTTTAAGGTGGTAGAGCCATAGTTGATTGTCCAGAAAGGTAGGTACATTACCACCAGCTTCTTAACCCGTCGTAAAGCAGGATGTTCTTCATCATGTCTTGTGTTTCGGCTGGGAAGGTATGGTTGCCGGGGCAATGCTTTATTTGAGGTGAACATCTTAGTCCTCATGAGTAGCAAATTCAGGTAGATTTTTTTTTGGTCTATTTGAGGTTTGATGTCGGCATCCATGAGCTGCGGTGATCACTTAACATCAGGTGGCTTGCATACTCTTTTGCTACTCAATTACTATTAAAAAAAGATTAATAGTGCCTTTTAAACTGGACTAAGCCACCCTATAACCTACACATCCAAAATACACTTAGCTTGGAGAAGTCAATTGACCAGTAACCTTTACAAGTCCCAAGAAAACAAATGGTGTTTCACAAGCATATCTCTCACACCTTCCTTCAATGGTTGGTTTTGTGTGTCCTTCTTCAATGGCAGTTCCCAGTCTGGATTCAAGTTGAATCCAAATTGTGATAAAATCCTCAATTCACACTTAATCTGAACCCAGCCCGGTGAATTGATGAATGACCATGGATGGTACCATTTTTGGACAACATCCACACAAGAACAGAGGACTTCGAGCCATAAATGTAAAGCCTCTTCATTCAATCCCATACAGATTAGTGTACGTAACTTGACATCCATCTGGGCATGTGCATTGTCATGGGACAAGTTTATTGCCTGAACACATCTGTATAGAAGCTCCTCTGGGGTGAGAACTTTGCCGTCTTCGTCCAAACGATATGTCTTGCATAAAACTAATCGACTATACACCGAATTGAAGTCTTTCTCAACTTCTCTCGATGAAGCCTCTTCTATGAAGAGCCAAGGATGACATGGACCATCCAAGAAGCTTGGTCTTTTGATGCCATGTAGGAGAACTCTCTTGAAAGCTGGTGCCAGAACTCCCCTCACCAAATGGGCGGCTTTTTCTGTAACTGAGTCATCTCCTGCCCGACTGTACTTAACTCCTTTTTCGTCTAATAACTTGACAAATCTAGCAGGAAACCATCCTCTTAGGCCGTTCAGTTCACCAGTCCAACAATGTTCATCTCTGGAACTTATTACTTCAATCACATCATTCTTTCTGAACCCAAGTTCATCCCCATCTCTTCTTTCAAAGTCAAGCAAGGCTTTGGCTCTCCTTCTCTTACTTCTGGACACGTTAACATATCTTTCTCTGTCAGCTGCATGGCTCTGCATTGTGTAATCAGCAGTCAATTGAACTTCTGAAGCCAACTGGGGTTCTAGGGCAAGAAAGTGTCGAGCTACTTGGAGGATAGCCTCCCTGAGATCAACTAGGATTTCTGTTTGCTTAACATTCTTTGATATAGCATCCTCATTATTAGTGTCATCTCCAAAGAGAATGGTTTGGATGACAGACTTGCTCCTTTTTATTTGACGCCTCTGAAGCTGCTGTTTGGGCAGGTTAGGGGCTGCACTAGGATTGCCGACCAAAGCTCCTTGATCAGCCATGAGATATGCTAAGTGCCTCCTTCTGTGAGTTTCAATCAACGCTGGACTTAAGGTGTCACCACACACTTCGTCTATGGTTTTGATCAAAAGATCAACATCATCTATCTCGCCAGGAATGTCTGACAAAGCATTGAAAATTTGTGCAGAATTAGAGATTTCTGTGAATCTGTTCTCCTTAATTTTGAGCATTGCAAGGGTCACTTTAAATAACACAATGGACCCATCTAAGTAGAACAGATCCCATATTCTCAGTAATATTTTCATGTGCACTACATTTGCATATAGAGTCAAGAACCAATGCATAGTTATTAGAGAGAGCTCAATGTCATGGGCATTTAAAACTTGATCAATGCCAGGCAGGTATGTTGATATGAGACTTCTCAACACTTTCTGGTCAGCCTGGATCCCAATAAGGGTGGATGAGTAGTATGATGCGGGTAACAAATCCTCTACTGTGGTGCACATTATCCAGAAAGCTTCCTCCTCTTCCATGAGTAGTAATAAGGAAGCCGCTATCATTCCTGTCCCCTGGCAGTAACCAATATCAGGGTAGAGCCAGGCTAAAGCTCTCAAAATCCTACGTAGTCTCGGCACTCCAGTGCTGGTTGGATGAGAAAAACACACATTATTTGGCAGTATCTGGACCAAGTCTTTTTCTATCTGCTTACTTGTCACTAACCCATCATCGCTGGATGCTCTCACAATCTCATGGTAAGTGATTTCAGTTGTCGCTCGTTTTTTGTTTGCGCCACATAGATGCATCCATACTTGTGGGCGGAGGGAGTGGGGAACGCCGTCCTTGACCATCTTCTGGAGTTTGTCGGTCCTTTCGAGCTTACCTTCGCTCTCCGAAAAGTTTATTTCTTTGCTATAAAACTCCCATTCTAAACGGTGCTGGTCGTCCTCTATAAAGACGTTCGCGAGGAGTTTGTTGGAGCTCGGTTCTGGCCCATCTTCTTCGTCCACGCAAAAGCCAAATTCGTCGAATCTGTAGTCGGGGAGGCCTCCTTGACCTTCCGATTCTGGTTGTGCCAGCTTGGCCATTATGTCTTGGGGGACCATACTCGCTGTGAGGGCCGAGAAAGGCCCGCCTGGGGCTGGAAGCAGTTCATCAGCAACATTCATGCCACGGATGGCATCTATCATATCTTCTGGGTCGTCGTCAGCAAGCGCTGCACTGATTTTACGCTCGTGATCCTCGCGCCCCACGTAGCCCACATGATCCCGAGAACCGAATAAAGACTTAGCTAAATCCATACTTAGGTCCTTTGGCTTATACAATGAGAAATATCACGGATTATTTACACGAATAATAGAATATAGAAATCAAAATCAATCAGAAATTCAGTTCAGGACTGATCGAATTGAATGTTTGAATGAAAGTTTGAATGATTGAAGTGACGGAACTCACGGATGACGTTGATTGATTGACATAGGAGTGAAATGGGGATAAATGAACATAGAAGGAATAAATGTATTATACTATGTACGTGCCATAGACAATAATATTCTGTGGTACAAATGCTACAAAAACTTTTTCATACTGAGATTTCATTTAATAAATTTACCTATGATTTTAATTGTTTAATATTATAAATTATATTATATAAACCTCATTACTATTTATTAATGAAAACATTAAGTTTATGTTTTAATTAAGATTTATTAAGAAGTCTGTGGTATGATTATGACAATTTACATATGGCGTTTGGGTTATCTGTGATATTTTGTTTGTTTTATCTTCATTCAGTCAAATTTATAACATGACTGATGCTTTTTTTGTAGTTGTACAAAAAGTCAAAAACTAAAATAACTACAAAAGCAACGCGGTTTCCATAAGTTTTTGCAAGTTTACAGTGAAAAAGCATGTGAAAAAGTAATAATAAGAAACAGTAATCAGTTAAATTTTTTGTGAAAGTGCTAAGCTAATGCGGCATACAGCCATACATAAACATTATTAGGATCAAATCAACTTTACTTTTGTGTCTCTTCAATGCTTCAACTCAACGAAGCAATCAGTTCCTCGTGCATACGCCTGGCTACATTGATTTTATCACCCCGTTCGCTCAATACATTTCGTGCGGCGTAATACAATCGAATAAGCTATAATAGTGATTGTTGTATGATGAACACTGTCTAGGTTAGTATAAAACTGAAAGAAGAAGACATGCACTTACGTAAGATTGATGACATAGTGTTAACTGGTCTGACTTAGAATGGCTTTAAAAAAGTGTTGTATTGAGAAGTGTAGATCATGTTCCACTCGGAAAGAGGACGCTGGAGTCACGTACCATAAGTTTCCTAAAGAGGCTTCTGTGCGCGCTACATGGGTTGAGGTGACGCGCCAATCGTGCTCTGATGTAGAGGGTATTAACTATGTATGCTCTCTACACTTCCTAAAGCGGGACTTTGAGCTATATCAGGGCTGTAAATATGTCCTCAAGTCAGGTACTTACTGATATCTCTGTAGTTAGACTTCAGAATTGTTTCTTTTTCTCTTTCGTTGGCTTGAAAAGCACTTTTCAGTTACTGCATTTTTTTCATTTTTTTGTTTTTTGTTTGCACTTGGATATAATGTATCGAGAATGTATGGGGGCCAATATCTTATGTTGCTAAAGTATAGGTCTGCATGCTTTAACATTATTAAAATTTTGGAAAGGAATTTCATAATAATTTGGGTGGAATTATCTTGCAACTATTGCATCAGCAATTTCTGGGACTTAATAAAATTATCTGTATCAATTAGTTTGTAAACTATGTGTTTTATATGGTTAAAATTTTGAATTACCTACTAATTTTCTGCTATCTAGTATGGCCTGTTTATGATAAATAAAAAAAATCATATAGTTTAACATTGACAAATCTGTTTACAAAAAGGGGATAACAGTCAATCAAATGAGAATAATTAGTTCTGCTCCTTTTTAAGCCTTATATTCAAGATTTTCCCAGTATCCTAAAAAATTTGTTAAAATTTTCATGAATTGATGATACTTTATACCTATCATAAATTATATTGGAAATGTTGAAACAACTGCTAAATAAAATTCCAAAAAATTCTAAGAGAGAAAGTACAGATTTACCTATTATTATGTATACTAAATATAAAAGTTAAATATTATGCAAAAGATTATATTTAAGTAATAATTTGCTTAGGGGAAACACATTTCTATTGTCCTGTAGTTTAATTCATTGTACTTTGATTTGGTTCATTCAGTTTTTATGTACACTGCATGAATATGATGATGTCGTGTATCACATACATATTATGAAAAATATACATTTTTGTGTAAAATATCAATTTTTCAGGAGCAGTACCGTCATTGTTCCCTTGGACGGGTGTTAAATTAAAGAAAAATATGGATGAGCTAGACTCTCTTTCGGTGGAACCCTGTGAGAATGAAAAGAATATATCAACAAGCAGCAAAGATTCAGAGCCAGAAAATTTAGAAGATATCAAGAAATACCTTGAAAAACATGACAAAGAGGCAAAAGAGAAAATACAAGCTAACGGAAATAAGTCACAAGACATAAACAGTGATAACAATGAAATAGGTGAGAATACAAGTGAACCCATTGCACAGAGCAATAAAGATGAACCATTGGAATTAGCGTCTACTGTAATTGATTTTGTAATAGATGAATCTCCATCAAAACTTTCTACAAATAAAGATGGCATGGCATTGGATATATCAACACAAGACTGTTCCACAAAGAAAGGTTTGAATGTTTATTTTGTCAATTATTTAAGAGTAAATTAGTGAATAAGGTTACATAAAATATACAAAAAGTGCAAATAGCCTTTCATAAATAATTTGTCTTTCTTTTAACTATAAACTTGCAAAACAAATCAGACTAGTATATAGAAACTGTATCTTTTATGAAATGAAACACCACCAAGCTTTTTTGCCGGCTTTGCCGCCAATAGATCTAAAGGTTTGCTTCTGTGCAGGTGACAGTCAGAGTCATAGATCAAGAGCTATGCCAATAGTAATTAAAGGTATATTTAGTAGATTTTAACAGACTTTAGATTAAAAAATATTTGAAAGTACTAATATGGTACTATATATATATACATATATAAGAGATTAATTTACTATAGTAACTTTTATTAGTTAGTAGGTAGTTATAGAAAATACTTTATTAACATTGTAGCTATGCCATAAAAAAAACAATGGCCACACCAATATCTTTATTCTGTAATGTTGATCTCAAGGTTTGCAAGATCATTGGCTCAAAAACGTTAAATTGTCATCATTCATAAAATTTCCAGTAAAATAAATTAGTTCATTAGTTCACTTAATTGCCAACATGACAATGTATGTACATATGTTTTAGTGACTTTTACTTTATACTTTACTTTTTATTTTTTTCTTGCCCTGACTGTAAAGAAATGATTTGAATGAAGAATGATACTTCTTGTAAGTTTTTCTTGTAGTCCCTTCAATCCTTTCTGATAGGAATTAATTTAGAAAATAAAATTTGGCATTAGTATAGGTTTTGTAGACCATCAAATCCTCAAGTTTCCTCAAGTATTTTTAACTTTAGTGAAGTACTAAAAATGTTTTGTGAATTAAAAATAATTCACAGTAGGTAGATATGTTATCATAGTAATTTTTTTATCACTGAATTTGTGTTGTGAGCTCTACATAATATTTTCAGCCTGTAGTGTTGCTCTCTCTGTCGGGTCAAAAGTGGAGGCAAAGGATTTTGAAGAGTGCTGGTATTCAGCTGAAATAATGGAGGTTGACTATGATGAGATGGAAATCCTAGTGCGCTATGACTCTGTGAAAAAGTAAGCTATTATATTTTATTATTGAATCAGTTAGAAAGAGAAGAAAACAAAAACGATAGATGCAAAGAAAAAATATTTTGCTTGTCAAATCAATTATAAATATCTTATACCATAAATTAAAAAATTAAATTAATGATTATATTTCCATTAATTTGCAATGTAATAGTTATTTTGATGATAAAACTGGCATAATTGCAGCAATAAAAACAAAACAACATGACAAGTCATCAAACAATTTAAATTCAGTTGTTCTTGACAGTTGTGCCTTTGAGAAAATTTATTGAAATTTAAGAACAGCTGTTGTCAATGTGAAATATTCACAATAATTTTATTATAATTAAAGGTCTGAAGAATGGATAAGCGTGAACAGCCCAAGGTTGAGGCCTGTGTCGTTGACTCCTAAGCCTACAGTCCTGGTAGAGAAACTCAAGGTGAAAGCTCCTGAATTGGCTTCCACGAAACCTGTAGTGGCTCCCGTGAAAGCTCCTCAAGCAGCTTCCGTGAAAGCTCTTGAAGTGGCTCCGGTTATCAAGGAGAAGGAAGAAATGGAAAGTAAAGCAAAAGTTACTTTTGCGGTGGGAGAGAGGTGCCTGGCACGCTGGAGGGATAATCGGCGATTTGTTGCCACTGTGCATAAAGTTGTTGATGAAGGTAATCTTACTTATATTATAAAAGTAGCTGATAGCATTGCTCTGTCCTATTCTAAAAAATATACCCCTCGAACATGTAACCTCCTATTTTAAAGTTTGTTAAAAATATTAGCTGATCCTATAGACATCTCTATTTCTTTCTTAGCCTTTCAAAACTCATTCCGTCAATGCGTCATATTATTTATTGCAGCTCTTTTCTACTATTGCCCTATGAATCCCTCTGTTTATTGATGAAAACTGCATTAAGTCATCGTACATCATCACCACCAATGTTTCCATTCTAAGAATAAGTTGGTAATGATTTTTGTTATGAGGGAATAGATAACATGTTAAATCCACAGACATAGTCACGTGCTGAGACTTGTTCCACTTTTTGTTTGTAAGAACACTGAACAATTTCCATAACTTTTTAGGTAGCTACGAGATAATATTCGACGATGGTTTCTTCTGGAAGTGCAGTGCCTCTAGATTGTCCAAATACAAAGACTCCAGATCTGATGTGTCGGACTCCCCTGGTGCAGGCCCCAGTACTGCAGCCGTTCCCAACCCAGTGCCATTCCACAAACACCTATTTGACCCCACGAGGGACTATTTAGGGTCTAAGAGCGAAAGGCGAGAACAGAAACGGAAATTGAACATCAAGGAGATATTCAACATTGGACAAAAACAGAAGAAGAAGGAGGCGCCTGCTAAGGAGGAAAAGAAGGACACACCGAAAAGGCCAAGGATCCTGTCCAAGAATGCACCAAAAGCGAAGCAAGTTGCCGACGATAAGAAGGACATTCCTGGTGAGTATTGCCACATTAAACAATATTTCCAAATTGTATATAGGCAAAGACTGAATGCATCCTATCTCTGAGAGTAATTAAAAATAATGATTAAATAAAATCCAATAAAATATTGACTTTTTCCATACTTATTCTCGCATCCTTATTTCGGAATTTATGGAGCGCTAATGCTTTTAGAATTCGATTTCAGAATAATTCTTTAATGTAAACATCATCTGTAAACTACATCTCATAGCTATTACGACAGTATATCCTTAGTTCTTTAATCGCGATAAAAATCATGTTGTGGCCCAGAAACGTTGTTTTTAATATATTGTACTATGTATCATAACAACCATATTATACTATGTCTTATTTTTTATTTTAGATGCAATAGCTTCAATAATTGGTACAGTTAGTACTGATGAAGACAAAGCCACAACCTCCAAGGATATTCAGGTATCAAAACAAGAAATTAAAAGTGACACTAACAATGAAAAAACTAAAACTAAGCAAAGATCTAGTACTGAGACCTCCAAAGACTCACAAACTAAATCGAAAGAGCAAGATTCGGCAACCACAGATGCTGAAAATCAGAGTGAATCTCAGAACAGAAAGGATGTTACGTTTTCAGATGAAGATACACAAAGTGCTAAGTGCTCTGATGGAGAATTTGAGGATGATCCCGATGCTATGACATCTGGTGAACTGGACGAGAAGTTAGATCCGGTAAGGCCTACTTTCTTAGTCTACAAAATTATAAATGCGAAAGTTTGGATAGATGAATGGATTTCTCTTACTCTTTTAGGCAAGAAATTACATGATTTTTAGTTGGTGAGTTCGCCACTCTTGTAATCTACCACGAAGTTATTAAATTTTTTCATGTTCCAGATTCAAGAAGAGGAGACGAGACTTCAAAATTTCGAGAAACCTGATGAAGAGAAACTGAACCAACAGGTGGAGCGAATGAAGGAAGTTATTCACAAACTTCAGGACGGAATAGACAGAGAGCTGAGTGGAGCTTCTCCTAAACTAGAACTCAAAGAAGTAGCAGAACCTAAGAAAGAATCAGAAATAAAACCAGACGCTGAAATCAAAAAAGAAGTTGAACCTATAAAAAAAGAATCAGAGCCTAAGGAAGAACCGATTAATGAAGAAACACCAACTAAATCTGAAGGTGTTCTAGTAAAGGAAACAATAAAACCAGAGAAACAGGAGAATCAACCAGAACCGTTAGTTCCAAAAGTGATGATAATAAACATGAACTCAAAGAATATTCTGAAGTTGAAACGGAAATCCAAATCGAAACACGAGGGCAGGTCCGTGAAGAAGACGAAGAAGGTGGTGGACACGTTGAAGAGTAAGTTGGAGAATATGCAGATGCAATTAGACGCAATGCAAGCCCAGATCCAAATGAAGGATCAAGCGTTGCAGTTGTTAGCCAAGAAGGAGTTGTTGGAGAGCGGTGGGAAGGTTCCGGAATGGTGCTGTAAATGGTACAACGGGGAACCGGTCGGAACTGTTGTGGATTCTGAGCCGGACAGCAGGGCAGCGGCTGACGCTAGTACCAGTGCTGTGGCGTTGCCGCGCAAGACTATTCAGGTGAGACTCAAAGTTAAAAGCTTTTATTCGTTATCAGGTACAATTTGTTGTGTTCAACTTGACGAACGTCATACACATTACATTATAAATTACTACACAAGACTAGACTCTGCTCGCAGCTTCGTCCGTGTGGATTTTAGAACTTGATTTAGAAAAGAATTGTTGAAAAAGACGTTTTGTTTTTCTCACTTTTGTTTGTGTGCTTAGTGCTTGCAGTGGGAATGTTAGCTCGGTGGTTTCTTTGCTTATATTATTTTACAGTCCTTTACTCTAGAGGTCAAGGTTTGAATTCCGACTGTACACACCTATGAGTTTTGTAATTCCTGAGCGTGTTATAAAACTAAATGTCACCCTGTACTGCGGAATTAAACCTCTTTACCTTCTATCTTAACCGCATAACTGTGTATGGTATAATCAAAGCAACTGTTACATAAGACAGTTGGAAGAATCGAGAAATACATAAGTAGGTACATAGCCGGCCATAAATCACACGGCCGACTGACGACGCGACACAACTTTAAAAAGCATAGTTTACTTCAAGGTTTAAATCTTATTTCAGGTTCAAGACAAGAGGCTACCAGAAGGATGGAAGAAACTCATGGTCCGCAGGAGTCTGGGCCACTCGGCTGGCAAGTGGGATGTTGTTCTAGTGAGGTAAGTGTCGATGGCCAACTATGTACTTAAACCGTTTGGTGTAACACCTTCATACTGGACAAAGACAGGTGTGACTGAATACTATATTCATGTGATTATAATAATTAATTTAATAGTTTGGCATGGCAGGGTTCGTTACGTGATAAACGAGGAATGCTCGAAGACAGGGCCCCATTCAGCTATTCTGCTGTTCTGGGCAAATAAGTATTTTTGCCCTTTAAACTAATGTTCAACCAAGATTGGCCTTTGTTTGAACAATCTCAAACTCAAACTCAAAAGCTTTTATTCATCATAAGGTATAATTTGTGCACACTTAATGAAAGTCATATAGATAAATTATATATTCTACATTCATCCGCTTTGATCGCCCCTCAGGCAAAACGTAGACTGGGAGAAAAAGCGGGTGGAAAAACTCCCAGCACTCTTTTAAAAGTAAATAAAAGTAACAATGTGAAGAAAGGTGGAATATGTATGTAGTAGTCAGATAAACAAATTTGAGCCAAGCATTTTCTGAAATTGGTAATGTATTTACTTACAACCACAATGAGGTAGAATAAATTGCACACTAGCTCAAATAAGCTACAGCAACACACCAGCACGCACACGAGCTTCTCCTGTGTAACAGTTAAAAGAAAGCAATCAATCGATTCCTCTCATTTCAGCCCCGAAAACCGGCGGATCCACACGAAATCGGACATGCGCAACTACATAGAAGCCAGCACGGATACCTCCATCAGAGCCTATGAGCATGCGCTGATGGACTTCGCCATCCACTTGAAGGAGGCTCGGAGACTGGGCTGGGTGGCTGAAGACGGGAAGCACACGGGCCGCAGTCTGCTGCGTGGTGTGGCGCACAAGCGAGGAAAAGTTAAGGATAGGAGTAGACTCAAACACAAGGACAGGAAAGGGAAGAGACGCAAGCTCGCCGCTGATGGAAGGGTGAGGTCACGACACCTAACTCAATCTTTTCTTTGCGCGCTGCAATCGAGCTATGTCTAAAGCTCCCCCACACAGGCGCGTTATTGTCGGTCGATAATATCGCATGCGTTATTGCGTCCCGATTTCTTGCGCACAGCTGCGTTTTTATCGTCCGATATTTCTTACGAGAGAGCGCCGCGCCGGCACTATACCGGTCGTTATTATCGCAGGTGTGTGAACGGTCGTTTGTGTCTTAATACAAAACGTTCTAGAACTCATATCACAATATCGCAGGACGGAGAAACGCAACGTCCTACTCCCATTGCGGCGTTATTATCGCAGCAGTGTGTAACTCCATGGCCATCCTAATACAGAATGTACTGAAAACAAATATCGCAAAAACGCATGCGATATTATCGACCGATAATAACGCGCCTGTGTGGGGGAGCCTTTACACCCGAACCGTTTTCGTCGTGGAAGTGACTCCGAATTATGTGGGATTCTTACCCACTAAAAAAGAAAAAACTAAAAAAGAGGCAGAGAAAAGCATACTGGTGTCCCCAGCGTGACGCTATTGACGAGCTCATTCAGTGGGAAACTTCGCAGTCTTCCCTACACCACTACTTCCCTACACTAGTGTTTACGATTGTGTGTACACCGCCGTCCTTCCTGGGGTTACTGACTGGATGGTTCAGCTCCCATTCTTGCCAACCGCAACCCAAAAGCCTCCTTTTAGTCGCCTCTTACTACAGGCAGGATAGACCGTAGCGGAATTCCAATGCCCAGCTACAGGAAGTCTCATATGAAATTTTTGTTTCAGTACACCTATGATCGTTCGCTCCCTGGAACAAGTGATCAGTCATTGATAGATTCGTCTGCAGTGTCTTATGACAACTCGACGTTGGAAGACGGTTATGGTATGTGAAGGACTTTTAAATGAATGTAGCCTTACCAGCTTTACCAGTTTCGTTATTTCTTGTATATGTTTGATATAACGTAATTTTTTTCCAGTTTATGTGGGGTCATTGAAAGTGCAAGTGATCGACAACCTCCTGCGCTGTCCCGCTGAAGGCTGCTTCAAGAATTTCCGCAACAATACGCTGCTACAAATGCACATCAAACACTACCACAGGGACATGCGCAAGATGCTGGGCGACACGCCCAAAGTCCTCGACTTGGCGTACGCGAGAACCGCTCCCGTAGAAACGGAAACCAAGCCCAGACACGAACCGGACAACAAGATAATCAAAGTGAAGTTCCCTCGACCTCTCAAACGGGAAGACACCAGGACGGAAAAAGAAGTCGTCGACCCCAGAACAGAGGTACCGACACCAAAATTCGAGCCCAACAAGATACCCAGGTCACTGGACTCCCCAATAATGCGACAGATGCAGAACAGACCGGTGAAGAGACCGAAAGTGCTTTTACCAGTCAGGAGACCGGACCCAGTGGACCCTCCACCAGAAATAGAGCCGACAGCAAGCATGCCATACATGGATTTCGATAACAGTCAATTAGAACCGAAATTATCGGAACAGCCTTTTGACATCCTAGACTTTGAGACGGCCATATCGACCCATACTGTTACGAGGCCACCCAAGAAGCTAGAAAAGGTTTACGGGACGAGCTCGAATGCTCCTCTGAGTGAGGACGATGAAGTCCTCAGCATGAACTCTGACGTGGAGACCAGGTCCAGCTTCCCACGTTCAGGGTCGCCGGATTGGAAGGCAACGGATATGAAGAGCACAATACAAGGTCAGCCGATGCAGCCTGCGCCCAACGATGAGTCTGCTATGTATGTGTATACTGAAAGTAAGTGTAAATATGTCTTATTCTTTTTAATTGGGTTAGATTTTAAAGTTTATTGATTGTAGAGCTGTTGTAGTTATCTAAACTCGTTGAAGTCTACCATGAAGCAGTCATGTTCTTGTGTTCTGATTGAGCAAGAGACGAAGACCATTTTAGTCCTGGAATCGTAATTGTCACTGTTTTGCTAATAATTGTCAATTGTCAATATCCAATCTGAAACAGTTTGTGAGGATGGATTGCTTTACCCAGAAACTATAGAAAAGGTTCCAAACAGCTCTGAATCCAACGGTTTCTCGCTGTCATCAGTCCACCAGGTAGGAAGCGGCCGGTGCTCCTTTTGCCTAAACGTGGTCGCCACGCCACTCCAGGACCTTTTTTCCCCAACGGTTGTCAGTCCAGCGTTCTTATTCATAATTGTCTAAAATATTGATTGTGTTTCCAGCGGGCGAGCGCATAAAGATCGAGCGCATGAAACGCGAGGAGATCATCAACTGCCATTGCGGCTACCGCGAGGAGGACGGGCTCATGGTGCAGTGCGAGCTGTGCCTGTGCTGGCAGCACGCGCACTGCTGCCACATACAGAGCGAGGCCGACGTATGTTGCGGACAACACTTTGTATTGATGCTTGATACCCATACTATGAAGAGCGGTGATAGCCCAGTGGCTTAGAATTACACCTCGAATCGAGGGGTGTGGGTTCGAGTCCCAATGACTTTGTTAAAAAAAGTTATGTGCGCTTTATATAATTAAATGTCACCTGCTGTTACGGTGAAGGAAAACATCGTGTGGAAACCTGCATGCCTGAGAGTTCAAAAAAAATGTTCTCAAAGGTATGTGAAGTCCACCAACCCGCAGTAGGCCTTCTCATTGTGAGAGGAGACCCGACCCTGACGGACTCTGTAGTGGGTTACTGACACTCATATAGCATCTTGGATACCCTGTGTCGTAGAATCATGAACACACATCCAAACCAGAAATAGAAATTTTAACGCATCATTCATAATTCTGCTCCACTGGGAAACAAACCAGAACCCGCTGGGCAGTGCACTCTCGTCTGTACTATAGCGTTATGTAGGTCCTTCCTTTGTATACTGGTTGGCAGGCAAATATTAATTATGTATATCAGTACGATGGGAGGCTTGAAGTGTCGTGAACTGTCACGACACAAATCCAATGTGCATTGGTGAAGAATAGTTTGTGACCAAATTTTTTATAACTCGTATTCTTTTCTCCGGAGAGAGAGAGAGAGAGAGAGAGAGATCTGCATGAGATGTTTTAAACAGGCCCATTTGACTTCCCGATAGGATTTGTTGAATTTGCTCAGTTGTGTATATGTATTGTTATTTATTTGTATCGCAGGTCCCAAAGAAGTACACATGCTATATCTGCTTAAACCCTCGTCGGGGCCGGCGCTCGCAGCGCCACCTGCAGGACCAGGACCGCATGACGGAGGGTTTGCTGCCCGGCGGGAGGCCCTCGGAGGCCTTGCGTCGATCCCACGATATTTCCGCCTATCTTCTAAAGTTGCTAGACGTCATAAACGCGCTACGCCTCAAGTATCATGTTGCTACGTGAGTATTATTATTTTGTGGCTGTCCATAAAGTTGCATTGTCATAAAAATAATAATGGTATTGCCAGGGGGAGTGTGTACTGCCATATCCATAACCGGCTATAAACCTTCAGTACTTCATGTCACATTTGTTTGCTGAAAAAGTAATTTGTGACAGTCTTTCTTTTTCCTTTGAATCCCTTGACTCTAGCAAGTTGCTGCTAGAGGATAATTGTGTATGTAGTAATTGTCAATGGTTTGCCTATTAGACTTTACCAACATCATCAGGCAGCCTGTCGCCAGATTTCTAAATAATATGACGTAAAATGTGTAGCAAAATATAAAATTATAAGAAAAATGTCAAAAGTTATCAAAGTACACCTTTTAAAATTCCCCCAATTATTTTCCAGAAAGAAAAACCACCCCAAACTGTACCTGTGGGCGTCGGATTGGGACGCCCAATCGGACAACCAGACCAACCTCCCCGGCTTCATAAACAACACGATGGGTATCGGCAAAGAGAACATGCCGCTGCACACCGACGATGAAGCGGACAGGCTGGACATGAGGACGCCGGATAACCTGGACGACAGGCTCAGTCAGGGGGAGGGGTCCATTGGCAACAGCTCTTTGCTCGGTGGGTTGCTGTCCAGCCCCGGTGGACCGTCACTCGAGATGCCAATAAGCACATCGGAGCTGGAGAAACTGGCCAGTTCTGTTGAAGGTCAGTGTGCCGACCGTTACATTTACGCTGGTAGCACACCTCCGCCTCGAAATCGCGAAATGCTTAAATGTTTCGCCCCTATTACAAAGGGCAAACGGTGGCAAAGCTCAGCGGTGTTGCTAATTCGCGATTTCGCGGCGGACATGTGCTAACGCGGTTAGGGCCCCTTCTTATGTTGCCGCGAGTACCGCGCCAGGCGAAGCTACCGATGTAATGAGAAGGCACCCTTATTAATTGTCTTGTGTTTGTCTAAAGCACTCCAGTGTTATCAGATAAAATTTAAAAATAGCAAAAAAGCAGGTTGTGGTACTCAATAGTGGGGCATTTGCAGCCAAATGAGCAGGCTTCCAGTATTCATACTGTAGTAGATGTTGGCAATACTGAAACTTCACAAAAAACTGTACTGCTCTTGAGCTTTTCACATGGTCTCATATGTGGAAATTTTGGAATGATTTTCCAAGCGATGTATTATCACAGGACAATGATAGGCGGTTTTTGAAAAAGGGCGTAAAAAGAGCTTCCCTTCAAAGCTAGCTATGAACTGGTATTACTTTTATTAGAAGGCAATAGTGCTTATCACCAGACGGAATCGAAAAACTAGAAACTGTTGGATGTATCTTATTTGCATTTGACCTTTCCGACAAGGCAAACATTTACGTGCTTAGTTTTATGAGAGTTGAGAGTTATATACTAAAGGGGTATGTATACCCTACCCTATTCTCAATGGGTTAGTGGAGTTTCGTCATTAAAAAAATGGTGTAGTTTGGTCATTGCTATATTAAATGTAATTTACCTGGTGTAGTTTCGTCACGAACTGCAAGTACAGTCCGCATCGCGTTAGCTTATTTTGTGAACTGTACATCGTTTTAAGATCCGATACACTTATGACGAAACTACACCAAATTTAAATCATTTTAATTGACAATGACCAAACTACACTCAATGTATGGAAGTTAAAAACAATGACGAAACTCCAGTAACCCTTCTCAATCCATCTGAGATCTCAAGATTGGCACTTAATGTCATCAAAGTTTCTGATATGAAAGAATAATAGGAACGACATGGTTCCCATTTTGGTCCTTGACACACTTTAAAACATGACCGTCGAGCTCCCGCACCACCTCCTGCTGCTGCTCGGCGGGTATCGACTCCAGCGCCTTCTGGATGACTCGGCAGCCGTACATCTGCAGCGCCAACGCTAGCACATGACCACGAACCTGCAATGTCAAAACGTTCAAGTACTCATCAAAAGTAAATTAGTCACGATACACTGGTATTAACATATTTCATGTACGGACGCTACGAATGTACCTATGATGTACTATTTGGTGAACAAACTTAGCGTGACGTTTTATTTTAAATTGCGATTTAAAAATAACGCAGACACAACATTATAACAAATTTAACAAATAGGGTATTTCGCACCTTGCAAGGAAAAATCCAAAATTATGTAATATTGATAGATTTTGTTAAAAGCAAGTGAAAAATGGTGATTTCTGTTCTAAAAAATGGAGTATACATTTATTATTTCAATTTTAAAACTCAGGTTTTTTAATCTGTTTTTCAAATTTCAAAAACGCTATACGCCATGCAAGCTATCGGCGTGACGTCATTAGCAGTGTAAATAAACAATGGAGTATAACATTCTTCCTTTACTGACATGTATTGTTTACACTGCGAGTGACGTCACAAGCATGGCGGCAGCGCCGAGACGGCCGAGACCGTGTTTTCGCGGGGATTTTTGAAATTTAAATTGAACTTTTTTTATATAATATTTGTTTGCAAAAATTTTTTTTCCAATTTTTTATGGGTTTTTATGACTTACGAATTCATATAAAAAGCTTTTTGACATAGGCCGTAATACCCTATTTTATTATTGTCGTACAGAACAAGAGCTCCGGCCCGTGTTCAGGGCGCCGCAGCCCGAGGCGGCCATCGACAACGCGGAGTGTCTGCAGAACCTGTTGAGCCACATGCGACGCTGCGAGATGCACCTGCACGCGAGGCTCGATAAACTAGAAGCTGACATTGCAGGTGAGGCATGGAAATGTTTTGTGTTCGTGCGGTGAATAGCCCAGTGGCTTAGAATTCGACCTCGAATCGAGGGTCCGGGTTTGAATCCCAGTGGCACGCACCATTCGCACCAATGACTTTGTAAAAAAGTTATTTGCGGTTTATAAAACTAAATATCACCTGCTGTTGAAGGAAAACATCGTGAGGAAACCTGCATGCCTGAGAGTTCAGAAAAAAAGTTCTCAAAGGTATGTTCGTCCACCAACCCGCCCTAGGCCACCGTGGTGGACTAAGGCCTGCATCCTTCTCATTGTGAGAGGAGACCCGACCCTGTAATGGGTCATTAATGGGTTACTGACATATACATAATTAAATATCACATGCTGTTACAGTGTAGGAAAACATCGTGAGGAAACCTGTATTCACAAAAGTTCTGAAAGGCATGTGAAGTCCACCGACCGGCATAAGTCCAGCTAGGTGGACTAAGGTCTACATCCCTCTTATTATGAGAGGAGACCCAACTCTGTAGGAAGTCAATGGGTTACTGAACTAGTACTAGATTTTTTCGGGTTCAGCTGGGACTAGCCAATGATATCCAATAATAATAATAAATAACGCTTCACACTCATAGCCCCACACTAGGATTCTCTGTGTCGTGGGTGCCATGGACACATAAGACAAGAACACAATACACCCAGACCAGAAACAGAAATTTAAACTCATCATTCAAATCTCTGCTCTGCTGGGAATCGAACCCAGGACCCTCCGCTCAGCGCACCGGCGTCTTAACCACTGCGCCACTCAGGTCGTCGAATATCCAATGTGACTCATCGCCATTTTCCCCCAGAAATTGAAGCTCAAGACCCCATGTTTGAGGACGACGAGTCTCCAGACAGCTTCCCGCGCACCAAAAAGACGATCCAGATGCTGATGCGAGACCTGGAGACCATGGAACTGCTGGGTGCACTCACTTAGGCACTCGCGCCCAAAATTAATAACCGATCTTCAGGTTATGGATTGAGATTGATTCTGTTTGGTAGCCGACATACTCAAAATAATTATAATTTCTTGAAATAACAAATGATGCCTGGCAAACAAATATCATTCAGGCGATCCAGAATCTGAAGTTTGTTTTTAATTTACAGCGTTAGTCATCAAATAAACAGCACTAAGGGAAAAGCTGAAGAAAAATATTAACTTTATATTATATACTTGAAGTTAAAGGTCTCAGTTGTTATATAAAGAGAGATAGTTAAGCCTTAGCCATTTTAAAAACATAGGTTGCCCTCTAAGATGTATGAGTTACTGCAGTAGGTGGAGATCCCAAGCCAGTAACATGAAGCGTTGCAATCAAATATGAATTGTATAATATTATAAGAGTATGTTCTTTTATTATATAAGAGTATATTCTTTTATATTGGATGGGATTTTACTTCCTTTGTGTAAGATAGCGAGTTTAATGCATTGTGCTTGAAATATGTTCTGGCTTCTGTAGATTTTATAGATGTGACAACCAATGACCATTTATGTATTACTCTTCAAATTTGTATTAAGCCATTATTCCAAAGCTCTGTTAGATTTATTTATTCATAAAAAGCATGTATGTATAGCCAAGATTTTCTTTATTTACATATGTAAATATGTAAGGATATTGTTGTATTTAGTATTCCGTAAACTTATGTGTGTGTTATGAGGACAACCAGGAATTTTAATTCATTCGAATTATTCATCAAAAAATGTATTTCATTTATACATAAGTATAGGTACTTTACATACAAATGATAGCCAGTAAAAATGTTAAGTAATAAATAAATAATTTTAATTTTTGTAAAAGGTTTCCTTTCCATAAACGCAGCACATACCTACATAAGTTTGGTGGTTCAAATGTAAAACACATTTAATGAATTTTCATTTTAATGTCAGTGTTGTGTTACTTTATAAAATGAAAATTGGAAAAAATAAAAACTTCATAAAGTTTAAATTTTTTATTACCTTACAATAGAAAAATACACATTACACTCCTCAACCCTCATAGAACTTAGGCAGCTGATCGCCAAGGATGACTGATCTCTCCACTCCGGCTTCTGTGATCACCCCGAGTCTGACGACACCACCAGATGAGCCGTCTCTGAGCATAGCCAGGGTAAGGGTGTTAGTTACAAATTTCTTGGCTTCTTCCTTGCTCATGTTAGGCTTGAAGTTAGCGTCAACGTAGCCATAGACATAAGAGGATCCAGATCCTCCAATGGAGACTGCTTGGCGTTGAACCATGCCGCCAATGGGCACACAGTAGATTTGACCTGATGTGAATAAGAAATTAGGTAAATTTATATTTGAAGAATATAGAAGGCACTTATGAATGGTATACTGTAGCTTCTTGCAGTTGCATTGTCTGTGAGCCCTTTGAAACTTTTTTGAAACCTAGCATCTTATATTTTTGCCAATACCCGTTGCTTCCGGGCAATTGCCAGACTTGCATGTTGTTAGGTCCAGTGCAGATGTTGACAGTTCAACTTCTTCATGTGTTATGTTACAATGTGTTGTGATGCTGTATGACCCAAAAGATCTCATGCTGATATTGTGTGACATCAAACTGTATATTATCATTTAATTTTCATGAAGTCGCATGACCAGGAACCTTAATGTCTATTCTAATTCACTCCTGTAGCAATGTAAACTTTACTCACCTCCTTTTTTCTTATCCCACCCAGCAACTAAAATGCCAGCAACTAGTGAATCTCTGTAATTGTAGCAGAGCTCACGGAAGATGGATGCAGCTGTTTGCACCAGTGGTGGCTCACCCAACTCCATCTTATGAAAATCTGAAATGGAATCATTACATTTAGGAAAATTGTAGTTTTTTATTGCTGTTGTAAGACTTGACAATAAATTAAAATATTACGATAAATAACTATAAAGAACAGTGCCTATTCAACACTAGTCTGTTTTTGAGAGTGAGTTTTGTGATTAATCAATTGTGTCTCCGATTGGAGAAGTAAGCATTTAGAGATTAGTCAAGCATTTTGTACTACTTATCCAGCAAAACACGTATTTTTATGTCCAGTGCCTTCAACTTAACTAGCTCTCTAAAACTAAGCAAGTAATTGAAAACAAAGATTCTTTTTTCAAAAAATTTCATGTTATTTAGTCAAGATCAATACAAATCATAGGGCATCAGGAATTACAGAATGTCCTTAAAGTATTCATCAAAAATTGATAAGGCACTGACCATGTTAGGTTTTAATTAACTATCCATCTAATTGCTAAAATAGGATGATTCACTCACTGAGATGGTACATAACAATATCAGCGATCGCTTGAGTATCCGCCGCGGAGCCCGAGCGACAGCAGTAGATATGGTCCGTGATCTTCGTTAGCTTGTCTGTCACGCGGTTAGCGATGTACGCGCCGGTGGTGGTGCGAGAGTCAGCGCCGATCACCACGCCGCCGTCGAACTCGCACGCCATGATGGAGGTACCCGTGCTGTGGGGCGCGTCCATCCAGCTCATGGTTGGGTCAGCGTACGTATTGATCACTGAGGCGGCCATTCTGACAAAACCAACAAATGTTTTGAAGCAACAGTATAATTCAGTTAACGGCAGTTAGGACAATAAGGCTGATTAAAGTGCCAATTGAGGAATAAGTAATCCTGGTGCAAATAAGGACAAATTTCCGTTTAATGGGTAGGATTGTACGATCAAAAAATTCGAAGTTTGCAAATGACGAAATGATACATAGATTTGCTTTATTGATTTATTTATCTGGCACTGACGAAAGAGACTCGTATTTATTATCGTTAAATAGTATAGCAACAAAATAACTTACTTGAATTAGTGTAAACTTTGATTAACTTAGTTTAATTTTTTGAAAGTCACGATTTGATTTTAGCTTCGTTCGTTCCGGCAAGCATAATGATGTGTCAGTGTCAATCAACTGTCAATGTCAAATTGAAAGGGTACCTATGTTTGCATTGCCATTATTTTCAATTATTTTAATCCACTCGAAACACTTCACCTATAAAAAAATAATTTTCAGAAAAGCTTTTTCAATGTGGTTTAAATATTTTTCTGACTTTTCATTAAGTATATTATTTTATAAAAGTTTTTTCCTTACAAAATTTAAGAGTAATAAGTTTAGAACTAAGTCAATAGATGGCAGGATAAGCATGTGGAAGATGGCGGGCTAAATGATTCAAAGCTGGAGCCGATGATTCAAAGCGGTTGGGTATCTACCTACCCTAGAAATACTTAGGTTGTAGAGACCTCGTAGCTCGCCCGGGGAGGAAACCTTACCGCCATCCTGTTATCTCGCCGTGAAGCTGCATGATCTTCGTCTTCATGTTTAATGTTTCGGTTGCTGTAGGCACCTACTCCATCTGATATGAAGCGAATATCTTAGTCTTTGTGATTCCCACGCGAACACACATCCACGTTCGGTCTCAGATAGGATTTCTGGGTGTCCATGGGCTGCACTTAACATCATGTGGCCTACGTGCCACGTGTTCAAAATCAGGAAAATGTAATAATTTTTAAAAATTATTAATTTCGGTTTGGTTTTAAGACTTAGCCCTTAACTTTCTGCAATTAGTACCTACCTGCTTACCTAAGTGTTGGATATTGTTGGAATTTCAACTAACTCGACCACGTGCTTTACAAATTACTGCTCAGCTGTTATTTGAACATTGTTATAAAAATAAACCTACGTACGATAATACTTTAATAGACCAATATAGGCGCAGGACAAACGACGTGACTCTCAACACGTGTGTTCATATCATTGTTTATTATTTAGGGGATTTGTTTAAATTTCGAGGTAAATATTTAATTTAATAAATTAAATAGTCGTTATGTATCACTAAAATGTGACATAAAGCAAATCTCGCCAAAATAAAAGCGACTTACCTAAATATGAAATTCCTCTAACTTTAAGTCCAAGTATAGGCAAGGCCTAGTCCTTATCGGCTAACATAACTAACGGACCAACCAACACGACAAAATTTAACACGGCTTTTCACGGCTGTTCGCACTGACAAGTGACAAGCGACAAAATGTACGCAATGACGTTGTAGTACGAGCAACTTTTGCGTGCGACAGCCGACATGGCAATAGGGTATGAAGGCCTATGTCAAAAAGCTTTTTATTATGAATTCGTATAGCGTTTTTGACATTTGAAAAACAGATGAACAAACCTGAATTTTAAAATTGAAATAATAAATGTATACTAAATTTTTTAGAACAGAAATCACCATTTTTCACTTGGTTTTAACAAAATCTATCAATATTACATAATTTTGGATTTTTCCTTGCATGGTGCGAAATACCCTATTTAGGAACTACCTATCCCCATGGTTAGGTCGTTTCGACTTCTTTTATAATAATATAATAATATTATTGGGACGCCTATTATATCTATCAAAAATGAAACTTAAGTGTTTTAATTATTTGTCATTTTTTTATGAATATTTTTACCCCGCAAACCTCCTCGCTGGCGTACTTTAGCGCAGAATAAAAATCGACAAACATTGTTGAAAAGAGAAAGGAATCGCACTATCATCGTTGCGTGGGTGTCCTCCACTCATTAGTATCCCTTGTCCCACCAAAAACGTTTGAATAAAAAAATACAATTCGCTCCGCACCATTTTGTACGTCATCCCAAAACGATGTTTATTTAAACGTTATAAAAGAACATTCGCCATTGAATGAGCAGAAGTTTTTGATAAATCGCCTTTTTATTCGACGTTTCATTCAAAAGGAATATCGAATTTATATTTATTCATGAACTTTGTGATTCGCCACCGTTGTTCAAATTCAAACGGACACGCGTCTTAGGAAACCTTTAGATTGTACGAAACTTGTCTGTTTTGATACTTGCTGGTTTTGCTTGTTTAGTTTCGATACAATTATTAGTAAGTTTGGAGCTTTGGTTTGCTTTGAAATTTATTTTCCCTTTCATAAATGAGTAAATCATAGATAAATTTATATCTACTTTTTTAATAAGTAGTGAGAATAGGAAATTAATTGGTCATTTTTGACGGTGAACGAAAGCTTGATTAAATTCCCTTAGATATGTTACCGTCTTTCAGATTCCCTGGTTTTCTTTATTTAAGAAAACATTGCACAATTTAGTTTCTTTCTTCCTTAACAACAGAAGCGATGGGATAGATCGGTAGGTACAACACTTAGTCTTAAGGATTATAGCAAAATATTTCACTGGAGTTGTAAGTATCTAAAACAGAGCATCATTTACTATTTTGTCACAAGTATTTATTTGTTTTCCTATATTTGTTGGCGCTTGTATTGTGTAAATGTGTAGGTACTACAACGGCTTTATTTAGTTACACTTAACTAGTACCTTCCTATATTAAGATTACCTATATAAGTGTACACACGCCCTGTGCTAATGACAAAACTATCCCTTTATTATCAGTATAGGCGCCAGCACGCAAATGTTTGTACTCTATATCATATTATTACTGTGTTGTTAAGTAAACGACGTCTGAGAAACTACTTACACTCAATTGTATCTACGTTCTTTAAAGATATTCCTTGAATTTGTAATTATTCATTAATGTAAGCACAGAGTGACAGAGAGAGGTATGGGGTAAATAAACAGTAGGTAACTATCTTCTAATACAAGTAAGTACGTACAGTTAAATACGTACCTAATGCAATGTTATCATTTATGCACTATCTCCTTTTTGCATTAAAATTTTACCTTACTGATTTATAAGGGCCCCTTCTCATTATGTTGCGAGCTTCGCGGCAATCACGCGATAGAATTCGGAATTTCAATGCGCCCGAAGAGACCTCTCATTAGCTGCTCAAATTTCATTGTGAACCAAGCAAGGTTTGTAGTTTCGATTGAGAGACAGGAGTGACAAAAAAATAAGAGGTAGGTACCTATGTAGGTACTACTCCTAGGATTTAGCAACGAGTCTGACATAGTTATTATTGTCAAAATACAGGTCGGCAGATTTCATTGTCTAAGACTGTACCAATCCTCTGTGCAGGTAGTACAGTGCCTCGAGCAAGCATACTATTTTAGGTCAAAGTATTTGTATAGTTACGTATGCCATTCAAATCCAAAAATCAAAATCAAAGTCTTTTATTCATTGTCAGGTACGAGTTGTGTACACTTAATGAACGTCATACATGATAGAATATTATCTTACATCCGCTTTCGGTGCCCCTCAGGCTATCGTAGACCAGGAGAAAAAAGCGGGCGGAAAAAAACTCCCGGCACTCTTTTAAATTAGGTAAGTATGGGAAAACGTCAGATAGACTGACACAAGTATAACATGCTAATGACTCATGTTTACCGTACGAATACTTTGACGATAGTGTTCATGCTCGAATTACATGAGCACTTGTACGTTTAATTTAATTCTTAATAATACCTACTTAGCATCTGTTTTCTTATAAAACTTGCTGATTGCCTTTAATACGGATTTATATGATTTTTTATTAACAGTCGCGCAATATGAATACAATGGAGGTTGAAAGGTTATTTTTAGGAGCACAAATAAATTAGGTAATTATAAATTTGCAAGTTCTTGCATATTTTATTGTATTAAGTATCGGAAATAAATAAAATTAAAGGCCTTGAGTATTATTTCAAAAAAAGGTCACTTTTTGTGTAGGTATTGCAAACATAACACTCGTGAACGGTTGTTTTTTAGCTTTAGTTTAATTTTGGAATTTTCATGACAAATACTTTACTGCATATTGTGTGCTATGGGACATACGTCTTCGCGGGCAAAAGGTAGAATAGAGACGTCGACTAGAACGCCTAAAATTTACCTAATAAAATAAAAAAATATATACTTTATTGCATATCAAGAACGGGAATAATTTTATTATTACACAATTATGTTTATATAAAGAGTACCAAACTTTGCCCGCGGCTTCGTCCACGTCCTGAGAGTTATAAACTAAGTACGTACGTCAAATTTCATGCAAATCTGTTCAGCCCTTATTTTCGTGAAAGATCCATCCATCCTCCCAGACCTTCAACTTTTTATAAAAGTAGTAGGATGGTTGGCTTCACTACTACCTATTAGGCATAATAGATTCCTATGAGACACCTATAAGTTGCCATATAAACTATAGGACCACCATGGGTCAATTTTATGGGACATACTAGGATACAGGGTCAATTATGGGACATTTTTTACTTTTTACATTTCCACGATCGTCTGGACTAATACCTACCTAGTAGTGATGGACTCCTCGATCTTAACCAGCCGTTTGATCGTGTCTGATGGGTAATAGTGATCCTCTAGTCAATTTTGTCGCAGTTGGTAGGTATCTAAAAATAATGAAGTTAATTACAATAACAAATCAAATGCAGATTAATATAGGTACTCGTATTTCTTGAGGTGAAGGGCACGTGCGCCTGTTTTAGGAACTCTGCAGTGGTTTTATTTACTTTTCGTGACGAATTTTTTTAAGTTAAGTATAACCAGCCTGTCTCGTTCTAGAAGTAATTTCGGAAATAATAAATAATGTCACAAGTTGCATTGATTGTATCTATGCTAGATCAGCTTGATCTATTCTTTAGTTTAATTAAACTTCAACCGCTCAAAAACCATTGTAGGTACCTACTATTGACTTTATTAAACCATTCAAATGGAAAAGAATGTTCTTAAGTATAGAGATATTGCAATAAAATTGTTTTATTTATTTAGCGATGGAATGATAAGTATAATTGTCATTTTTATAGAAACTGACAATCTGAGCACTTAAATACCTATTAAGACTATGTTATGCAATTTTCTATCTTTTCTCTTACACAGGGAAATCAACACTCAAATTTTGCTTAAAATCCAACAGAAAATGCGCACATGTGTAGAAAACACTTCAAGTATCAAAACCTCGCAGCCGCCTAGTGGTAAGTAGGCGTATTATTGAAGTTTCGCGCCATGGAAGTGGCTGTCAATCCGCTGAATAATGACGCGTGCGGTGGCGACGTTTAGTTATTTATTTATTTTATTTCGTTTTATACTGACTCCCCCGCGGGACGAGACAATCGCCAGATGTTGATATTTTTTTCACATTACAATGTAGTTTGGATCGATGGTCCTGCTTTGTGATTTGGTTGACGACCCCTGGATGTGCAATGGAACGGAAGGTATCAAGACGTGATGTAGGCTTTTTGAGTGTGCTACTGGTTTTATAATGAAAGGACGAGGTTACAAGTAGGTACCTATCTACAGACTTGGTATTTCAGGCGTTCAATAAAACCTCGTAGACGGGATTGATGAATGTTTTCGTACAGTGATCATAACTTAAAAAAATGTGAGGCAGTAAGTCGGTTAACGAAATTGATTCCTACTCCTGTTCTCCATATACCTACTCCTCTCATCTAGACAACTCTCACCTCACTCTCTCTACATTTGGAAGAAATGGGATTCAACCTTTTGGGTTAAACTTTAAGCATCTTGTTTATTCAGTATCAGGATTGTGATTCACTGTTGAAAGTATGGTACAATATTTTCGTAACTTATAACTGTAACGTATGTACTTACTCGTAAGTACTAACAAATATATTTTTTACCTATAAAATAAAAGTACCAAATAGGATTTCTACAAGTCTACTACAAGCCAAAAAGCTTAGCAAGTTATAGAAAAGGCCAATGATCGTAATTGGAACCAATAGGTTCCTACTGAACAGCTACATGCGTGTATACAGTACGTACCTATAAGTCGTATAAGTATAGAAAAGTCACAACTACTCCTTTTGCGTATATGGTAGGTATAAAAATAAAAGATCAAAGGAGCCCAGATGATTATTAAATTTATCGCGCTTCCGGCCAACCTTTCAGAAGGAAACTAGTGGAATTCTGTGAAACGTTCCAGTTAGGTACCAATATGAAGCCTCTGCTTTGAACTGACCATTTCAATGCTTAGTTTTCAAAGGAAATACCGTTTTATACGGCTTAATAACGCCTGAAATTACCAAGGAATTAATAAATTGACTTGAGGTGGCTAACGTGTATAAATACAAATCGCTATTTATCGAGGTGGTAGGTGGTATCTATTTTGTGTAAGTATTCATAAGATGGTCACAATCGACTGAATTGATTTGTTAATTTAAAGGCCTACATTTCTTAGGCATGCTAAAACACTACAATTTCACATTCAAATCAATGCCTATAATGCAACAAAGATCCACAAAATCCCGTACGCTACTTCACAATCAGAACCCACGTCAATGAAATCTCCGAAACAAAGTTTTAAACGGTCACTTCTTAACACATTCCACCCTCGCTCCATTCACGAATCTGTTTTTTCACATCCTCGTGCCACAAAGCACTTCCCATTATATAAATTTGATACGATATTTTATAGAGGAGCATTGTGAACACGCGCCGGAGCGCCGATATTTTTGTGTTCTTTTTTTGGTCTTTGGGGCTTCGCATCTCCCTTCGTAGGGAGGAGGCGGGGAGGCTGGGACCGCAGGGGCCGGCCCCTAAAAAGTTATGTATTTTTTCTCCTCTTTTTTCCCATCGACGTGATGAAACAGCGCGATATTGATCCAGTCGGCCGGTCTCGGTTATGCTGTACCTATCACGTTACGATGTTTTCAATTCTGTCGTCTCTTGAGCGCTGAGCTCGCTTCAATGTTGAGTTTGATAGAAGCTTTTACTTATTCTTGATTGATTGATGTTTGTTTGATAGAAGCTTTATTATACACTACGCTACTTACTTCACTGTTAATGTACAAGTAACTATATAATTTCGACTTATTTAAGTACGACTACTGATTTATTTAACCACACTAACAGCAACCAGGGCAAACTGTTATAACTGATCAAACTCCCTATACCTAGTTTCCTTTTTTTCAGACATATAGTCTGGAATATACCTAGTTACTAAGTCGAGTACCTACATGCAACATTCTTGTCCATTTGACATTACAGAGGCATAATAATATGTAAGAAATATTATGAGAGTCATTTGGAGACTAATGTAGGTAGAAAGTTAGAAGATGGTGTTTTAAAATTTCCATAAGCGACGATAACCACAAGAAGATTAGATAAGAACCTACAGAGATTTTTGGAAATTCTACCCCGACTGTGAAAAACGGGATGAGAGTTTGGATGAAAATCATTTTTAAAGACCGAGCTACGAATATAGGTACTTAAAACTAATTTTAAAGACAGGGTAACTTTCAAACATCCAAAGAGAATAGATAATATCACAGATAGCAACCCCAACCGTTCAGTAGCACACGAGAGGTCCATATTTGCAATGCGGGTTTTTTTTTTATTTTTTGCGGGCAGGTGTGTCGTCCGGCGCGCGTCCATCCCTTTATACAGCAAGCTGCGTCGCTAGCCCATCGCATATGCTTTGTTTATCTACAGGGTGTTAGTTCTAGAAAAATATAAAATGATTTTCAGTGAAAGAAAATTTTTCTAAAAAAGTTGTAAAAAAAAAAACGTTATAACAATGTAATTGTTTTGCTATCGAAGTTTCAGACGAAATTGTTGACTTAAGATTATTGTAATACCTACTTATTTATTTTGATACATATATACCTACCTATTCAATATAATAATTACTAGATAATTAGATACAAATTACTCTACATTCATCATAGCATAGTCATTAATATTTCGTATAATTATGACTCCATATTTAGAATATGACTTAAAAGCTATTATAAATGGTATAAGAATGTATATTTTTGTAATTTAAAAGTAAAAATACCATTTAGCCGATAAACATGAAAGCTCCAGCATTTTTTAATTTCAACCTTCACTCACTTATCAATATATTAAACCCTCACCACCCTGTATACGGATTTAGACACATAAAAATACCTCGATAAATAGGCGGTATGAATTTTTTTCGAACATGCTTCACCGATGGCCGGCATTGACTGGTACAATTCCAAGCACTCTTTGGGGTCACTTTTTGGAGATTATGGCCCATTGTGGATGTAGCAGAGTCGAAAAATCCCAACAAAAGACTCGCCTTGTTGACTGACCGTAGGTTTTTGTGCAAAAAGATATAAAGATGGATTATTTTGAGTACAGCTTTCGGGATCGATTTCACATCTTGATCCTAGACCGATAATACATATATCGCTATAGTGATAAAGATTTCAAGTTTAGTTTGATGGCACGTGAAATTGCTGTTTTTTGATACATTGGGCAATTATTGAAACGTAAGACACGCGCCCGAGCAGATGATACCTAACGATAGAGATCTCTATAGGTAACCGTTGGACATATATTTAAGTTACTAAAGCAATGGTAAGTTACATATTGGCTACATACGTATGACGTAATGGCGGTCACTAGAGTGGCAATTTCACCCAGATAAAACCTAAGGCAGAAAAGAAAAAGGACTGAAGAATTGCAGCGTTGCAACTCAATCTACAACTACAGAGAAATACTATGAGATAACTCCCCGGACGGGCTACAATGGCTCTATTTGCTCACAATCAAAATAATACGCCATAGATCACTATCTATCACTATCACGGTTTATATTAAACTAGACTTTGCTTGCGTCTTCGTCAGTTGCGTGCAAATTTTGTAACTTGGTCCAGACAGGAATAAAAAGTATCATGTTACGATATACTTATGTTAACCCAGGTTATAAACTACGTGCATACCAAATTTCATACAAATCTATTCAGCCCTTTTTGCGTGAAAGAGTAACAAACATCTATTCTCCCGTTCAGATTTATATAGATAGTAGGTATATAAGTACTCGTAGTAGTAATTAAAATGAGCAGCCTACCTTGTTTCAAATTGATATTCTTTTGATATTGTAGTCAAATAATATACTTAACAGATACAAATTAAGTACCTAGGTATTTTCTATTTTATTGTATTGTAATAGAATAGATGGATAGGTATATAACTAAACATAATATTAGATATATATAATAACTTTAAAATTATAATAACTTTGTACGGCTTATTTAAACCTAGTGATTTCTTCATTCAGTTTAAATTTTACGATATCCTCTACTCATCTCATTTAACATCAGTTTAACCTTATTTATCCCATTATATATGCACGTACCACAATAAGAAGTATCGTAAAAAGTCCCCTAATTTTTTAAAGTGCTCCATAATTACCCTCTTTTTAAAACTGGGACTTTTTGTACCCAATTGTTGACGGAAGTGTAGTTAAGGAGGGTGACTGAGGTGTTAAAACGAAACATTTTTTATTTTATGACGCGTAGTAAAAAACTAACGACGTGGGAGACCGCATTTTGTTAACAGGTAATGGGTGGTACCCATGTCAATAAAATTTATCTTTGGTTTAGATTTTCTTAGGGTTTTTTTTTTATATTTATAAAATAGTTTGGGCATGTTCAGCTGTACCTACATACGTAAATCGGACAATAATTATGATGGTCAGAAAAATATAGAAAAAAATATGAAGATGGTCTTAGTTAACACTTTTAAAGTTACTATGAGGTATAATAATATACTTGAGATTCACTTCACAGAGGTCTTTCTCTAAAATAATTATTGCCAATCTCAGCATCGAAGCTACGGTTAAAATCTCATAAAGAGAAAGCTCTTTAAAATATTTTAAAATAAATATGTGAAATAATCATCATTAAAACCTCTTAAGTATATGAATAGGTATGTTATCTTTATTTTTTATCAAATTATAACAAACAAACTGCAAGGTAGGTACTCAATACAATATCACACAAAAATTTACTAAATCAACACTAAAACGGAACGTGACTTTCTTTTTTTAAATTCAAAAGCGAAATCACATGACCTGCTAATCAAAACATCACCTGACGTGACCGCAAACACCGAATTATCGAATAAAGCACGCACGTGTCGGCAAAAAACGAACGGTGTAAAAAACCGCAGAGTGCGTTCAATTTAGGGGAGGTTAAAAAGGTGTAACTAAATAGTTTCGTGTTTTTCGCGTTCGCGTGTCGGATCTTACCCCGGCGCGTATGTGCTTCCGGTATTGAGCGCGACCCCTAAGATTTCAATGAGGGTATATTTTTAAAAATAAACCATAGCATTTAATCATAGCCTTTTTAAAGCTAATAAACTGCTAATCGAGCGCCGTACCAAACTGCAAGGTAAATCGATAACATAAAATATCAAACAATATCAATAAAAAACGAACAATACTTTCATTAAAATATGTAAAATGAGTTATTTAGTTCACTGTCCCGTGAGTAACATATCCATTGTTTAACTGTTGTGACTATCTACTAATTGGACATAGTCCGTCTAATCTTTATGAATAAATAATTCTTGTAATGCTGTAAAGACGACCATAGGAACTGTAATGTAAGCTGTCATCAAATTTGGCAGAAATATATTTAAGAAAAATGTAATATTTCTCCTTGTAACAAATAAATAAATATTGAAAAAAATAATCAAAAGCCAATCGCATGACCTGCTAATCAAAATATCACCTGACGTGACCGCAAACAACGAATTATCGAATAAAGCACGTATCTGCAAAAAATGAATTGTGTAAAAAACCGCAGAGTGCGTTCAATTTAGGGGAGGTTAAAAAGGTGTAACTAAATAATTTCGTGTTTTTCGCGTTCGCGTGTCGAGCCTGTGCTTATGAGCTTCCGGTATTGTGTACGACCCTTAAGATTTCAACGAGGGTTACTTTTTTAAAGTAACACATGCGCGCATGACAATACAGCAACAGTTAGTAAACGATTAATAGAGATTCTTCCCCTATACATTTTTAAGTCTTACAACTTTATAAATGAGAAAGTTTATGATCATATTATTATGGTGGATGATTATATAGGATATTTTGTATCCTCCTCTAGATCAAATTTTAAAGTCAAGTCAAAGGCAACAAGTACATATACTTTATAATAGGTTTAAGGGATCTTTTTGTAGATAAATGATCTAAATATAAAAATCTGACAATCTTATGAGTTTTTCTTTAGTTGTGTGTGGCAAGAAATTTTGTTTACCGAGTAACTTAAAAACAAGGCACCAAAATACCGTTACGCATTATAGGTAGCCAATTTTTTAATGTAACTGGACCGGTCACATCAAAGTTTTGGAGAACAGTTACGAAAAGTCTCAGACCAAAAGAAAGCAGTCCTAACTAAACAGTGCGTCCGAAATTAATGCCATTGTCCATTAATCAAGCTAAAAGGATTTCGTCGCAAAGAAAAGCAAAAACTGTCGTAAGTTGACGGTCAACCCTTTTTTACTGGCTGGTCGAAAGTACCGTTCGAAATATCTGGAACAATTTCTTTGTGTCTTTTCTAAGCTTTTTACGACTGGCAACGACGGCGGGAGACCCACCTTTGTTGTAAAAGCAATATATTTGCATACTGAACACGGATTTGCATTTCGGTCCAGACTTCGTAGCTTAATTTTTTATTACGCTTTTGTCATCCGAGTGCACAAAGAGTTAAGTAATAAAATGCAAATCAATAAAGGATTCCTGTTTACATTTTATTTTAGGTACTTTGTGACGGATATTCGATTTTTCTAGTTATTTAGACGGCCGACTGAAGGGTTGCCCATATAGATGTAGGGTAGGTGCTGCTAAAAACTACATACTTATTTATATTTCGCTATAAAATACACTAGTGCCGATAGGGCTGTGTGACAGGGGCAGGCACAGGACACGAAGGGCTTTAGAATATGCAGATGAGGGTAATAATATTTATACAATTACATCCGACACGTTTTGTCAACTAAATATATAAATTCATCAATAAATTCAGTGGCGTAGCGAAATAAATAAATAAATTAATACTTTATTCAAAAATATTTTTTAAACATAATATTTTTTGAATTACATAATATTATTATTAAACTGTAAATATTAGGTAGTGTGTTATATTTCTTGTTTCACAAGTTGGCAGCCCTAGTCTACCGTACAATGGCTTGGATGTTTTCGACTTCGAAAATGTCAATGTTTGTTGCTGCACTATTAAAATCAGGTGCCATTCGTAAAAAAACGTAATGATAATTTTATGCGTAAGTATTTCTGATGCATTTTGAGCGACTCAGTAATAAATGTTAGTTTTAAGATGGGTTTATTATACAAATTCTCCTGAAACTTGAACAGTAGGTAGTCCTAAAAATATCACTTGAGTTTAAATTTCTCTGTTAAACTTTTTAAAGTAAATTGTGAAAGTATACTTACAAGAATAAGTATGTATTTAGAAGTGAATGCTATCTACTTTATTGTTATATTATTTATTAGGAGACATTAGTGTTTTTATATTTTTTTGCACTAACAAATTCTAGAATAAAATAAATATTTATTATTTATTTTACGCGCCTTTCACTAAAATGTTTTTATAATAGGTACTAATATTACATATATGTACTAATAAAAATTAAATATGTAGTTTATATAAAAATCTACTATTTAAGGCTTACTTTTAAAGTTTTTTAGTCAAAATCTAGCTGCAGTTGAATCGTAGGATGAATGAAATAACGCGCAACTGACCACTTCGAGTGCGGTAGAGTTAGGTACCTACAAAAATGTTCACCTAGCTACGGCCTGAGATGTGAAGGAGAGCTTTGTTTACTTACACCATTTTTAAAATCCTATATCGTAGTCACAATCTATCTTTTCTTCTCATAATTATACATTTTTTTGTAAAATATAGGAGACAAAATAATATAAGATTAAACTAAATTAGTAGTTATTATGTAGATTTCATGACTTTGATATGCCTTGCTCTGCCTTGCCTTGGGAATTATGAAATATTCAATTATGTACGGATTTTCAAATATGAAAGATTTCTTTTTAAATTGCCACAGCGTAAAAGGATTAGAAATCGCGGAGAATTTTTCAAATTTATTTATACCCTAACAACTGAACAAAGAAATTTGTATTGACAAAAGATTTTTTCTCGCGGTAAAGATGGTTATGAAAGATCTTATTTTTAGAGTTACGCAGGTACCCAAAAGGGATCCTGTCACCAAAAAATTTAAGTTACAGAAATCTGTCACTTGAAACTTTTACAGACTGTGTCTGCTTTTAACACAAGTAATTAAATTACTAGTGAGTCAAATTCGACGACCGTAATTGATCAGGTAAAAAATTTTTTTTCTTACTTTTTTGTCAAGGTTTCGCATTCGCAAAAAGCACATTCATATATTTTTTAATCGTTTTGTTTATATCCTTTAGTAAGAAAGGCACATATTCTTATTTAAATATCACAAAAATGAATCTTATTTGCTTATGTTTTTAAAGCACCAGATCACTTATTTATTGTTTATCTTAGCATTAAAAGGTATCCTTTGGTCATAAAACCAAAAAAAAAATAAAGAAATAAAGTTACAGTTAAAATTAAGAGAATCCTTCGTGAGTCAATCCAACTGGCACTTGACCATTTTTTTAAATTGCTACATTTAAAAATGGTATGTGCATGTGACTGGAAAGGACAGCAGGTACGTACTCGCGTTTTTGCATTTCCTTTCCGCGCTTTTTACAATAAAAACTTTCTTTTAAATAAATAATCCCGACACTGCTTGACAGGGATTCAACTTAAAATAATAATTGCAAAGCGTAGCATTTTGATTTTTTTTTGGTAGGGAAAGATTTTCGAATATGCGCTTTAGTGTTGCCAGTTTTTTTCATGTTTCAAATCCGTTTTAAATACAATTACATAGTTAATTTGATAATTATTTTCCTGTTTGAAAAAAAAAAATTATTTATAGTCTTAGGCTATATATAAAGCAATATACAAATTTTAGATACGGTAAGCAAGGAAAATTAAGTTATCATTTTTCATTATACGAGTAGGTATCGGGGCATGCAGGATTTATTATTTCGTATGTATGGAACAACCATTGGAAATTATGTGAACTGCACGGCTGTTTGTCCTTCTTAACAATAAAATAAACTTCAAAACTAAACAAATTAATATGTTCATTACAGCAAAGTCCACATCACTACCTATTAATCAAATATCTAACGGAGATTGCATTTTCACCTGCAAATTGATTAAAATACCTATGCTCTATAAACCCAAAAGTCACGCACACAAAACAAATAGGATACACAGAATATATGGCTTCGTATATATGTTTAAATACATATAAATGTGACGGAATAGGGCGTAATATAAGCAAGAGGGAGCGTGTAGCCATAAATTTGGCCAGTCTCATTTGAATTTCCAATTTCTGCGTTCATTACTGATTGTAGGGGGTGGAAGTCGGTGGGACTCAATGCCTTGGCAAGAAAAAAGAAAAAAAGAGACATCGGCTGTTTGCGTCATGTTTTTGTCCTCCTATTACCTATATCCTATATTCGTTGTTTAAAAAGCAATTTTCTATAATACCTATCTACAGTTTTAAATTTTCGGATTTTGTCATTGGCAAAATAAATTTTAATTTATGATATTTTTAATTTCTTGATTTTATAAAAAGAAGGAAGATGACAAGCACTGGTCAATTGAGATACCTACCTACCTCATATTAGTCATAAAAATATTTGTACATTTTGAACTACAATACAACAATGCAACTGCACATACGTATGAAATTTTAAAGAGCATTTAGAGCACTCTTTAAGCGCACTCAAATTCCAAAATTCCTACCAAGTGCATTATTCTACAGAACATTAGGTAATTGCATAAATTCTTTCTTTTCTCTATTACTTTAGTTTTAAGGGTGTCAACTCGTATTTATCAGATAAAGTAGATTTAAATCTGAAGGTGAGATAAAAATAACAAATAATAATTTCAACAAAGAACTTGTGGATTCAAATTTTTAATCCCATCTTGATTGTAATCTGCTGCAAACACACGAATTCTTATAAAAATATTTTTGTCAAGATTCATTGTAAAAAACGTTTTAACTTTAAGATAAGAACATAATATTACGCTGTAGGCACGTTCGTGCGTTGTTTTTAATTTTAGTTTATTACAGTTTTTGTAGTAGGTACATTTTTTTAAGAAGCTACTAGTGTCTTTTGTAAAACACTTGATTCCTAGCACCGAGGTCCCTACACTTCCTACCAACATAACGTACGGAGTAATTTTGGACCCCGGTGCTAGAGTATGTTCTATGCAAGACATTTAAATGTCAAGATGTTAAAAATGCGCACCTAAAATTAAGGGATTTTTATTTTTAGGTTACTTTTAATTTGGCGGGAACTTTTGGCTGCTACTTTTGGCTGACGAAAATTATCCAAATACGATGGGGAAAATATGATGGTAGTATAGTATGCCTAATTGCCTAAGTACGAGTAGGTACGCAGGCACAGTTTATACCTATCCTTACTCATAGCATGGAATGTAAAAAAGTGGAGTGGAGCCCAATGTAACGAAGTATTCAACCTATTGTAATTAGCAGTAACACGTGCAAAGCATAACTTTTTAATATTTAATCTGCCCAGTAACATTAATTTTTTTAATCTGTGATTAGACATAGATTATACAGTCAGCATTAAAAAGCTAAACCACATGTACGTGTTACAATCTACTGATCACAATATTATGTAAAGACCTTTATTTTAGACCTGTGTTCGTTTCACGTGCGCAAATCTCCATCAAATTTTGATTGGGAAAAGTGTTTCTCAACCTTTTATGTACGAGACTACCTACATGTAGTATGTAGTTACGTATGCATAATAAACGTTCTTAACTTTAGGAATTATAATAGGAGAAGTCCCAAGGAGTCAACTGTGCTGTGAGCATTAACACTTTCATCACAAAATTAGTACAGTAAGCGTCAGTCATTAGTATGTTATCAGTCTATCTTGATATCTTCCTTTTTTTATGGCAGCTCGATACGATTTCTATTCGAAACTGCGGAAGTTCATTCTCGAGTTCTTAATCAATCAAATTTCAGGTTTCATGGGCATTCCATAATGTACTACTATAAGTTTCAAAATTGTGTAGGTATGGTGTCATAATCCCAATTCTAAATTCTATTTTTTAAATTAATTTTTCAATTGCCTTTTTTGTTTGTTTGTTTGAAACTTTGCAAACGACAGGTTGAGAATCACTGATTGAGGGATTATAGAAAGCTTGCGGGCATTTTTTTCGGGAAAAAACTCCCGAATAACGCAGAACACGTGTCGTGAAATAATAGAGTGGCATCTGCGATGAGAGATTAAGCAAGTGTCGCGTTCGCTTCCTAGAATGGAGAATCGATTTTTGTTTTCATAATAACGTTCGTTTTTACTAATTTTTCGGATTAGAGCTGGTAACGCTTTTGTAATTTTTTTTTAATACGTTCTTAATAAATGTTTACTGACTATTTTATATCGATATCATACTAATAATATTCTCCATAATGTTCTTAAAGGCATGTGAAGTCCACCAACCTGCACTAAGTCAGCGTGGTGGGCTAAGGTCTACAACCTTCTTATTATGAGAGAAGATTTTGGAGTGGGTCATTAATGGGTTAACGACAACTATCGATAGCACACAGAGTCCCATGTCACTTATCATTCATGATAAGTGAGAAAAGACGTTACCTACACTATCATTTATTATTTTGTTAAATATTTGAATTAATAATTACGAATATGGTATAAAAAATAAAATTGGAGGGACCTTGGAGTCATGTAGATATCTAATACTTACTCAGAGTGATAGAATCCGGCAAATTAAAAAAACACGATTTAGCTTTAAAAGTTTTTAAATTTCGAAATCCAGATGCAAATAAATATAATTAGACAAAATGTTACTACTGGCAATCGCTTGCATATAATGTGTAGCAATAAAAAAGTAAAATAAATGTTATCTAAGTAAGTAGTACTAATTGAGTAATTAAAATGGCAAAATGGAAATTTTATACACTGCTCAAAAATAGAAGCTGTTTTTTGCGAGCTATTAACAAAATCTATTTTGGCTACTTACGTAAGTACTGTTTTAATTAAAAACTGCTTCATGTAACTAACTTACACGTACTTAATTATAATGTTATTCTTACGTATCAGTATCGTAACCTAAAAATAAAACAAAATAATATCATAAAGCAGCATGTTTTATTTTTAGAATAAGCCTAAGCAAATATGTCACAATAGTCTATTGACAGGACCTAAACAAGAGGAGTCCCCAGTGCGTTGGCGTCTTTGAAGTTATTTTTGCATCCTTTAGAAGATGGGGTGATGTCACCACCATGTAGACCATGGGGTCATGTCAAAGTCCCAGGGCCGTCTTAGACTATGCTGGGGCCCTTGGGCACATAAGAATTCGGGGCCCTTTTGGACTGTAAAGAAAGCGAACTATGCAAATTTATTCATATATACTTAAATAAATGTTTTGATTTGAATAAATCGACGTTCGTGCAACGAGAAAAGTGCAATGCGCCCGACTATAACATTTTGATTTTATTAAATGTGAGAGAAATTATTGTCGGTTCTTCGGGGCCTTCTGAGGATGGGGCCCTGGGCACTGGCCCCGAGTGCCCTTATGGTAAAGACGGTATTGCATAGTCTTGCTAAACTATATCAGGTGGAAGACTATATTCTTCGGGTCTTCAGGCTGGGAAAAGAAACAAATCCTGGTAACAAGTTGTAGGAGATACTTTATTTGAGGTGAATTTTGTCCTCATGAGTCGCAACCCAGCAGCCTCAAATACCATTTCTAATCTCTTTGAGGTACCTAGGTAGTTTTTGAGTAACTAGTATAGTGACTATTCTTGTCAGGTAGCTTGCCTGTCCCTCTGCTACTCAGTTGATATAAAAGCATTCATTGTCTCGTGAGGTTTCAGAAAAAATCGTGTATCTGCACATGATTTGTTTATACAAATTTGATTTTTTTTGCGCAAATTCTTCGTACTCTTCATTCCTGTACTTAGAACTGCTGAACGCTTTTTTTTATTAATATAGTAAGTAATATTTCGAATTTAAACCACCAAAAACCCGAAAAAAGACCTACCAATCTATCTACCGTCGAAATGGGACGACGAAACTTACCTACCATAACAAGATAATTATGTGGTTACTTAGGTACATTTTTTAGTTTTTCTGTAGACACAATAAACTGACATCTGGTGTTTTATACGATTTTCAAAACCACTTGTAACGTATCGTTTACCAAACCGCTACTCGCTTCAAGAGTGGTCAAGGTAGACCAGCTGCCGTATAGGTAAGAAGTGGAGAAAAAAATCGCACATTCGGAGCTAGAAGCGTGCCGCCTACGATACGCCTCTTAGACCGTTTTTACTTTACAATTTAGCTTTTTATTTTATTCGTAGGATACCCGTATGTGGTCAAAACCATATGGTGCTATACAAAAATATAAAAAATATGCCGGTTTTTTTTACCTTTATTAATTTAAACAGTGTAATATTCTGGACCAACCAATCCACCAACCCGCACTAGGCCAGCGTGGTGGACTAAGGCCTACATCCTTCTCATTGTGGGAGGAGACCCGACCCTGTAGTGGGTCATTAATGGGTTACTGACAATATTCTGGACAACATGGACATTGTCAAAATTGTTAAGGAATAATGTTGCCAATTAATTAATAAAATCGATTTCTTAAATCCAAGATACGAGTAGGTATAGAAACAGGTTCTCAGGATTTACAAACAGAGGCTTCCAAATATGTATCATGTAAATCTGTAGTGTTATCGATAAAAATAAATTTTGCAGACTATGTTCAAAAAGTCTTCAACTTAACACTCTCAGAAACCGTTCCACGAAAACGTTGCTTCTGGATTATCCTAATGCTTACTTATTTTTACGTAACAACGAGATTTTGATACATTAGCGAGTACTAACGACCATTTGACAGGAGGATTATCTAAGTACTTGAGATCTGCTGTCTTTGAAAGTAAGTAGAACTAAATCCGATAAATACTTACTTTATTTTGTACAACGATGTAAGAATTTGTTAAGATTAAGAACACGAATGACAAAGAACCAGCTTAAGATTTTATGCATAAAGTACTTATGTAATGTGTCGTAATTATACTACATTGAAATGCTAGTACCTACAATACCTTAGCATCTAAACAAACATGAACGAATTTACATTAACATTATTATTTATAACGATTTACTGTAAATCGTGTATTGTGAGGACACTAGCCTATTCGAAGATATTTCGGGGAGAAATGGTTACCAAAATATTAAGGGGTGCCACTTTATTTGTGACATTGAGGGCTATGTTACTTTTGTCTATGTCCACGTATTGTGTAGCATTTACCCCTTGTTCTAATTGCCAAGTGGTTCGACGACAAAATCTGTCATTCGCGACATGTGTCTTGTGACAATGTCAATGCGTTCATTTATGTCAATGAATGGTAGATATCAGTTAGGACAGCACCATTCAAAGAGATGAGTTTAAATTTTATCGCGTTGGTTGTGTCGTTTTGCGATACCCAATAAGTATCTAGTTCCCTCCTTTCTTAGGTAAAGCTATTTTAAATTTGTGAATAAGGCTTACATTACGCTTTATGTGAGCCTTATATACAAGCCTTATATGCCTTATGTTACAAGGAAAATCAGTACCTAAAGAAAGCTGGCGCAATTCAAACTAGACGTCACTATATGCGCAAATAGACATACGAGTAGATACTCGCATAAAAGAAAAATGTAATATTGATATTCTATTATTTGCGTTAAGATACTAAACCATAGATAATAATAATATACTTAGTAGGTATACGGTTACGGCACACTTGTTCGTTTGAATGTTAAAATTAAAATTAAATTTTAAATTCTATAATTATTAAGTATGTAGGTAATAGGTATATTACTTTTTTATTTTTATTCAATCCATTGCTGGCTTATAAGCAGAACTCTTTTACTACCTTTATGAAGAACCTTACCTATACAGTGCTGCGGGGTTCTACAGAAGAACCATTTTTTTAAGAACTCCATATTCTTGCGAAAATTATTTGCGAGTATTATTTTGTGTATTTACGTAGCGCTCACCACAATAAAGTCGGCAGAATAAACAGAACGATCCAATGATCCAATGTCTCGTACTCCAGATTATTTTATACATAGGAAATGCTCACTTAAAAGAAGTCAGTATTTCTATATTGGTAGAAAATATTTATTAGGTGTATTGGAAAATATCCTTTCCAAAATGCATAAATTTGTTCAGCTAAATAAGTTTAAACATATCAGCAGAATTAAAATGTTATAAAAACTTTACAAACTAAAAAATTAAATAAACACTAGGCAAACTAAAAAAGGCACAATTGACGTGAAACACATTTTTGCCTGCGTTTCAGAATTCGCAAGTTAATTAATGCAGATACCACCGTTTTTTGACTACTTGTGTAATCATTCTTTGCCAAAAATAGATTCTAATGCAAATTTTATCGCCAAAATACTCATTATTTTAAAGCAACTTTTTTCATATTAGCATATTTTTTACTACATCTTGTTAAGTGGATGGATAACTATTTATTAATATTAATGCATAGTATTTTACATGTCATGTAAGGTTATTTTGAATTTGTATAGATAATGATGTAGGTAACTTTATGTGAATTTACGTGGCATAGAACATAGCGCTGTGTTTTGTATCGTTGTTACTGAAATAAATGAACATTCGAAAAAAATGTATCTAAAACTCATTTTGATAGTTAAATGCTTTTTTAAGTTGTTAGAAGTACATTAAAACTCGAGATTTTGCCACGGATTGGCAAAGATAGAATAGGATAAAAATGCTATTGATTGATTGAATCGACTATAGAGCGGATGATATACGTTATCATCTATAAAATCAGAGCTATAAGTATAGTATATCTAAATTGAATGTCCATTAAAACCTTAACAGAAATGTGGCTTAATTAATTAACATTCAATGGACATATACGGTAAAAAAAGTTGTACCTAAAACGTATCTTTAATTTAATTATTAACACAATGTGTTTAGTAAAAAAGTTACCAGCGCCCAAGTTCATTTATCAAAGGGCGGTAACCTTATCTCAGTTTAACGTGATGTTCTAGCAAAGTTAGACCGACCGATAATTTGTGATTTTTCACACACACCCCATAAAGTTTTGGACAAAACGCCGATAAAAAGGCGCACGATCAATCACTTATCTTTTTAGACACATTTCTTTCGCATTCTTTTCTTTTTTAAATGAATTTTCACGGTGGCAACCCACTGCATAACTTGATAGTGTTCAGTTTTTTTTGTATCTTAAAAAACGTTTAGCTTTTTGATGTAGGTACTTCAAATCTTCGCCTATATATTGGAGAAATTAAAGAATTTAGTCTTTAAACTATGAGTGACTACTGCAGGGTCGGATCTCCTCTCGCAATGAGAAGTATGTAGGCCAGAGTCCACCACGCTGGCCTAATGCGGGTTGGTGAACTTCATATTCCCTTGAGAACATTAACTAAGTACCTATACATAGAGAATTCTTGAGCGTGCAGTTATAAGAAAATTGTAATAAAGTGTAATGAAATGTGTTTAAAAACTCCTTTTTTGCGCCCATGAATTATAATAATATCATACCTGCGTCTGTAGGTAGGTATTCAATTTTTATGTTGACGCGTTCTAAATTTAAACCATTTCTATCAACGTTAAAAATGTTATGATTAACTTACCTAAAATACTTTTAAGTAAAATATGGCAGAACTAGGGCGAAATTTTACACAAATAGAAACAAGTGTTCTCTTGGTCCATGAGCTCAAAAAAATAACGCCGAGTAAGGTCACAAGCATTAGCATTTTTCAATACCTATTAGATGTTTTTATAAAATATTCTATTTACTACCTACTTACTATAAATGTGAAAGTTTGTGAGGATGAATCGATTTCTGTTACTCTTTCACGCAAAAACGGCTGAACAGATTTGAATGAAATTTGGTATGCACATAGTTTTTCATTTCTAACCTGGATTAACATACATACCTATAGGACACCTTTTATCTCTCTATGGACCAAGTTATAAAACTCACGGACGAAGCCGCGTGCACAATTTAGAACTTATATAAAGATTTATGTATCTATAGCAAGGTGTAATGTGCGTTACTCGTACGTACTAAGCAGGTTTAGGATTTTTTGGGCCAAAAAGACACCTGCATAAGCACGCACTTGGCAAAAAAGTTGCCATTATTCGATGACGCACCGATTCATAGGTTTATTTCAAAGCAATATTTGTGGAACAGGAAAAAATAAGGAGTAGCTCGGAGGTGTAAATTGAGAATGAATGATGTTGAGCTCAGAAATTCAATTCATTGTTGAACGTCAATGTTTTTTTTATTAATTTCCTCCAAACAGTACAGAAAAATTAATGTGTAGACATTAGGATTAAAAACCCAATCTATATCTCAGTCTAGAAATGTTTTTTAATTGGTAGCCTTCACATACGCTTCCTATTCTTCGAACAGTTGGAATTTGGTCTATCATTCTTCTTTAAGACGATAAGACAAGGACAATCATTTTCTTCTTGACGACCGGCCCTTAAAAAACGCTGCAACCCCTTACATAACCATTGCATACCCCTTATTACAGTCGTTTTGATCGCAATACCGTCTCACCGGTTTTGGTAAACCAACCGAAATATAATCGATGGCGACTCGATACTACGCCTGTTCCATATGTTACCACTTACAGAGTTAAACCGAATTCTTTTTATGGGTTTTTTTCTAGATTTCGTCCGAAAACGGCACATCCGTCGGATTTGGGTCAGGCGACAATTGTTCACGTTCGCCCATCAGATAATGTATTACATTTTATTCAATGCATCCCACAAAAACGTAACCCATCAGTAAGTTACTCGTATTTACCGAGAATTCGAACGAACGAACGAATACTTACTTACGGTGTATAAAGTCTCCTTCTAAATTCTATCCGTAATTTCGACTTCTCCAATTCACATTAGAACTGATTGTCCTCTATATGTTTATTAGCTTTCAGCCTTTCGTAGTCCACTGCTGGACATAGGCCTCCTCTAAGCGACGCCAATTCGCCCGGCCCTTGGCCCTTTGAATCTAACGGTATCCCATCGTCTTCTTCAGGTCATCAGTCCACCTGGTCGGAGGGCGGTGTGGAGGGCAGCCTGTAGGTCCTCTTTTTGCCTAGACGCGGTCCATTCGAGTACCTTTCTTTTCCATTGGTTGTCGGTCCTTCGAACGAGTTTTTGTTTTAATAATTATTTTTTTTGGTTGGTTTTTAGGTTCTTTAGATACCTATTTGTTTTTAGGCTGTGTATTTATTTATTCCAATAATTATTATCTAATTAATACGGACTACCCCATTGCATTCAATTACATATTGTATGATTGAGTTTTGTAAAAATTATGTAACTGTATTTGAATAACGAACAACATTGTAAGTAATTTGTATTTAAAAATAGCTGACCGCAGGCCTCAATTTAATTTAACAATTTAAGCTTTTAACTCAGAATGATTTTATTTTCCTGATTAATTTAAATACCAACTGTATAGACGTAAAAAATTAAAAACTCAATTTTTTTGCAAAAACCGCGTATTTCTTGACATCTAATAATAAGTTATGAGCGTATTCTCATTGTTACCAACGCTAGCCTTGGATCAGGCATTTCAAATCACACACGTGAAGCGTTTTTGTCTAAAAACAACTCATGGTTTTTTCCAGGCAAGAGCCTATTCAAAAATCGTTACTATTAGTGATGGGAATATTTGCAAGATAGATAAGTACCTACTGAATTGAAATCGAAATTGTTTATTCAAAACAATAGAAGTAAAACTTATATTTTTTCCTTGGATCAGGCATTTCAAATCACACACGTGAAGCGTTTTTGTCTAAAAACAACTCATGGTTTTTTCCAGGCAAGAGCCTATTCAAAAATCGTTACTATTAATTAAGTACCTACTGAAATGAAATCGAAATTGTTTATTCAAAACAATAGAAGTAAAACTTATATTTTTTCCTCAAAAAAGTAAAACTTAAATACTTAGTATATTTTTCTTATTACTTATGGATTACAGACATTTAAGACACTCTTGTCGGGTCGGTTCACATGCTTTTAAGAATACTACTACGGAGAACTCTCAGGCATGCAGGTTTCCTGACGATGATTTTCTTCCCCGTTACCAGGTGTTATTTAATTTAGGAAAGAATCAATATTATTCTTTCCAAAAGATTTACTTAGATTGTACTAAGTAAATCGAAGATATTATTGATGTCGAGGTATCAGTTCCGAACTAAGGATATTAATGAGGTCTAGCGCAACACTAGAGATGTCCATTCGAATAGAGGTTTGGCAAAGCCAGACACGATGAATATTCATACGAAGTTTTTACCCGTAACGGTGACATAAAATAGCATTGTCTTCTAAAAAATAGTCGCTCCATAACAATTAAGTTTTGAAACAAAAGATTGTATTATTTTTTAGGGTTCCACGACTGAAGATCGGGTCATAACGGATGAGATATGATATTCTTACAACAACAATTTCAGCATAATACTATGATAGCCTGTGTCAGTAACCCATTAATGACCCACTACAGGGTCGAGTCTCCTCTCACAATGAGAGGGATGTAGACCTTAGTCCACCACGCTGGCCTTTTGCGGGTTGGTGGACTTCACATACCTTTGAGAACATTTTAACATTGTTTTGTGAACTCTTAGGCATACAGGTTTCCTCACGTTGTTTTCCTTCACCGTAACAGCAGGTGATATTTAGTTTTATAAAGCGTTTTATAAAGCGCACATAACTTTTTTTACAAATTGATTCCATATTTAATTTTGAGGTCGGGCGTGGGGGCCCATGGACTGAACTTAATATCACGAGGCCTGCACGCCCGTTTGCTACTCATCTTATATAATTAAAATGAATCGCTGTTCGTAAGTCTCCCTAAAACTCGAGAACGACTGGACCGATTTGGCTCATTTTAGTTTTGACTAGACTGTGCGCGCGGCTTCGCCCGCGTGGAGTTTAGAACTTTGTGCAGAGAAGGGTAAAAAGTAAGAGCGGTTATTGTGACTAAACTATGATAATTAGATATGTGCTCTCGCGGACTCTTTTGTAGATCTTAATAAGACCTACAAACCCGTAGTACATCATTTTGTTCTATTGTCAATAGTTTTTGCAGCGCAAACATAAATAGGTTTTCGATTCAATTTTCTTACGGATCCCTAATTTTTTTGAAAACAAAATATAGCCTATAATCTTTCTCTATAAATGGACTATCCAACACTGAAAGAGTTTTTGAAATCGATCCAGTAGTTCCTGAGATTAGCGTGTTCAAACAAACAAACAAAAAAACAAACTCTTCAGCTTTATAATATTAAGTGTAGATATCTATGTTCGTATAAGTCCAAAGAAGGTTGATACGGTGAAAAAATCTGAAAAGAAAATAGTATAAATTTCTATATTTGGCAAAAAATAAAAAACTGCGCTGTTTCAGAACCCTTCGTGTTCCGTTAGAAGCACACATGAAAATGACATGTAAGTATTAGACGAATCTGTCTAACACTTACATGCCAGTTTCTACACGCTACCGTATAGGTACGTACGTTTTGTATGCGTTGGCAACTTTGACGTTGGTTAGTCTGTCCAACGGTTGAAATATTAATTTAGATAGGTATTAAAGCAACTTAGTTACACTCTAAAAATAGATGAGACAGGGTTTTTCTATTGTAGTGTGAAATTAATACGCCATGTGTGTATTGTTTTATTAGTGTTTTTGTTGTTTATGAAACTATGTAAATTTCGGAAATACTGACTAGAATGTCATGTGCTCTGATGTAAATCAGTCAGTAATTTTTTCATAGGCATCGATTTGATATAAAAAGTTTTTATTAAAAAACCTAACCTACCTACTTACTTATACAAAATTAATCAATTGAAGATTTTGGTCCTATCCTCCATGTTCCCATATTATTATGTATCAAAAGTTGAACCACTACACATGACTAGGGCTTGATTAATTTCGTGTTAATTTTCATCACAAAGTTGTAATTTAGTCGAGAAGGGTAACAGACAGAAACGCAGTTACCTTCAACCAGATTAGGGTGTTTGTATTTATGACTATTACAGAAATAGAAAGGTAAATAAAAACTCAGTGGTAGGATAAAACTGATATTTTACTGTTAGGGCAGTCAGCACACAAAAGATAGTTTTCTATAAATAACAATTGAATTCCTTTGGAAAAGTAGACGTACAGAAATTACACATTCTTCGATTTACATTGAGAGTAGTTCACACAAAGCTTGACAAATGTGCTTTATATGAAACATAAAATCCACTTTAACATCAAACATTTGTTTACAATTTAAAATCATCACATGTCACAGCAAAGTAATACAATTTTAGCATGACTTACGATAATAAAATAAATAAATAAAATAAATCTTTCTTTTCGACTATAAATACACTCTGATTCACTACCTTAGTTTTAATAGCCTATTAGACAAGACGCATACGTTCGAGATATTCGTTCCTGCAAACATCTAGGTTTTTTCCAATTGGGATGTATTCACAATTAATGAAAAATCTATCATGAGAATTATCCATGAAATATTCAGAAATATTTGAAGCACTAAACATACATTGAAGCATTCAGAAAAGTCTAAAAACTAAGTTTAATTTCAAATATCTTTAAAACATAAATTTAATTCCGTACAAAAACTATTTACAACTTACTACGCAACTTCTTTTAAATCTACATTCTAAATTTTGCAAAACGAACGTACAACACGGACAATGTTATATCTAACTAAGTAATTCATATTTTTTTTTACAATTTAACATATTTAATTTAGTAGATTGAAAAGTAGCTTGGCTTTAGGCGTCTTTAAATACACACTTTAGTGGAAATGAAATTATAAAAATTGTGAATGTTGTCAATTAGCGCAATTGAATTCGGCTAGGGTTTGAAGAAACAGAATCGCTTAGAAGCGAATGCATTTTGTCTATGGGCATCGCAATATCTGCGTCAATTCCTAACACTACTCTAATAGGTAACTTCACCGTTGCATTATAATGTACACAATTAAAACTAAAAGAAACACAATGAAAAAGTGACTTCAGTTTTGTACTTAATCAAAGAATACAGTCTTATTAACATATTGGTCACTCGTTTCTAATATTATCTCATTAAATACATCGTAACAGAACCACTTACGTACTTCATACCTAACATCTAAGGCTAGTCTAGTTATGCTAATTAAACAAAACCTAAAATAACATATTTTATTTGGCATATCAACTATACAATCGAGATTAACCTCATAAGGTCATTTTTTAAAATATATTACTATGAAACACTCTCGAACGTTTATAATTAAATGCATAATTAGTACATCGAGTACAATGGACTTGATTTTCATGCGTAAAAACTGAATTGAAACATCATTTCGAGCTACTAAAAAATAAGCAGCAGTCTTTGGCTTAGATACAATGAAGGTCACAAGTTACAACACTTTTAGAACTCACATGATGGCTTGTCTTAAAGGCTCATTTTTCCATTGTTGCTAAATTCTATCAGCTACTTCGAACCGACACAGTTGACTAGGTGATCTGAAGCGGTGGAGTGTTGATCTATGCGTGTTGCGCACGACCGAGGTGGATGAAGAATGCGACTCGGTCAGCGCTTCTCTCTCCGCACTTGTTACACATGAAAGGGTCATTGTATCCATGGAAACCCATGTGGATCGTGTGCATCGTCAGATCCCCGAAGGTGATGTCGCAATACTGACACGAGTAAGTATTCGTCGCGGTAGACGAAGGGACGTCGGCGGACGCGTCCGACTCGGAATCCGACGGCTCGGGTTCCGCCATTTTGGTATCTTCGTGCTGCATCCTAAGGGCTGCGGGCTGCAGCTTAAATGCTCGACCTTTTCTTCTGTTCTTCGAAGCAGTCGTAGGCGTCATCGGCATAGAACGCTCCGAAGGCGGCGGAGAGCCGGCTTCGCTAGTTTTCGCGTTCGTGAGGTCGAGGGCGTCATTAGTCTGGACTGGAGAATCTGTTCGCGCGGTCGGCGTTTGCGGTAAACTGGCCGGCGATTTGGTTGGAGGTGGAGTCACGCCGGAGTCTAATGGCCGTTCTCCATAAGAAAGGCGTTGTTGCAGAATAGATTGAGGTGAAGGCGCCATTTGCAGTTTTTCAGAAGCTTCCATATTCGGCGAAGTTCGCGGAGGTTCATGATTGTTGTTCGGCGGGAACAAAAAGGAGTGTGGTAAGAGCGGTGGCAAGTAGGGCAGGTTTACAGGGAAGTGGTTCCCGAAGATTGGATGTGTGGGCGGATGGGGTTGGTTGTTATTGTTCATGCTCATCATTGGCGATTGCTCGAACATTTTGTTCAGTGGCTTCTGCTTCGGCCCACGCCGTGTGCCGTATACATCGATAATAGGAAGAGGGTTCGGTGTGCCATCCAAATTGAGCACCATTGCTGGATTGTGCTGATATTTGCGCAGGTGGAGTTTGAGGGAGTGGCAATATTTGGTAGCATAGTTACAATCAGCACAGCGATACTGATAGATGTTGGAGTGAGATTTGAGATGAGAGTTGAGCATTGATTTATTCACACAGGAATACGAGCATTGAGTGCATTGGAACGGCTTTGAACCCATGTGATTTCTCATGTGGTATTCGAGGTGGTGCTTGTATTCGGTTACGAATGGACATTTTCGGCAGCACAACATTTTCTCAGGTTTGATATGCTCCTTGCTGTGTTCCCAAAAGCTCAGTTTCGTTACAGCAACAAATTCACACTGTTTACACTTGAAAGTTTTCACTTTTCCATGTGAGTTTACTGCGGGAACGCGTAGACCCGGTTCCTCGTCGAAATCGTCTTCCATACCGGACCCGTCGCGGCCGTCTTCATGGTCTTGTTTGTTTTGGCCAATGCCTTCGAATCCGGAATCATGGAAGCGATCAAAAGCCCGTCTTTCAGGCGACGACGGCGTTCTCGGTGGAGATTTTGGGGGTGTAGCATCAGCGCGCGCTAAAGGTGTGGATACGTGTGTTGGCGGTGCTAAAGACCTTGGTGAGTACGATGTTTCGTACCCCGGAGATGTGTCACGCTCATCCGTTTGGCGCACTTCGAAGCCTGGTGGTGTGAGTAGGCTGTATGGTAGTCCGTTGCGGCATGCGTCCAAGTGCATGCCAAGATTGGCTTTCGCTTTCAACGGCATGTTGTCGTAATAAGGCGAAGGGTCTCCCGAACTACCGACGCTGCGAGGAGAGTGGCCGTTGGAGTCCTTGCTCGAGGACGAGGGAGACGCGCTGTGGAATCCCTCTGAGTAGAACCCGCTGGTCTGTTCCTTAGAGAAGCTCCCCTCTTCCATCGGCTCGGATTTCTAGAAAGAGGACAACCGTTGTAGATTAATTGCCTTTAATGTTGTGTACTAATAAGGTAAAAAACACAAATAAATGCAACAGAGATTAAAATACCGTTAATGCGATCGACAGTAATTAACAACACCGAAATTAGTGCGCGGTTGTTATGGCGGGGCTATTGATGTTGTTTTGGGCCTAATCTTGTTAATAGAATACGACTGGTAGCAAATATGTTTTTAATGTAATCACGTGATTAAAAAATGTTTGACCGTGCCGACACAGTGTTTGTACTTGCAGATATTATTCTTCATTAATTATTTAAAACGCATTATCATTAAAATCCCTAAAAGTTAAATTTGGAAATTTGTCACAGTCATGAAAAAATTACGGGTATCTACCTACATTTGGATATAAGAAGACATCAGCATTTTACAAGGCAATAAACCTTCGTTTTGCTATTTGAAACGAGATTTAGAGCTTTCGAAATTGCCGGAATATCAAGCACATGGAAACTTAATGGCAATGTAGCGTTACAGCTTTGGTGCTGCTACCTCAGAGTTTAGCTAAAAATCTTTTATTTCCAAAGATGAGAATGGATCCCTACAACGATTCTTTACCACGCTCCAATGCGGGCTGGTAAAGAAGCATTTAGTAAAAAGCTTTAAGTTTAATGATTGGTAAAGTACTTACGATAGGTGGTTGTAAGAGAGAGCCCCAAGATGATGTGTGAGAGTGTGCCGGCATGCCGGCAGGCGACGCACAGCTCAGCATACCTGTGATAATGGAAAATGCTTTGATAAAAAGGCTGAAGAAATAAGAAAAGAGCGTACAATGTTTTTTTCAAATATAGGCTAGTGGCTGGCCGTCATCTCGGATGATGAAAAACATGATACAACCTAAGTCCGAACACGCTTGGATGCCTTTTTATTCTTGCCTTAAATCTAGTTACCTATTATTGTTAGGAGAAATGGAACGCAGGCGAAGAATTCCACTTTTTTGCAATTGTTATGAAAAAAATACTGTTCAAACACTGTTATTATAATGTGCTTTTATTTCTAAGTAGGTACGTTGATTTTTTTTTCAACGGCAATATAATGCAAAAGAAGATTTTCTACTTTGTTGATGTGATTAAAAAAAGGAAAAACACTGTGTTGCTTTTTTGAAAGTTAGGTAAATTATGTATTATTAAACCCAAAAAAGGATTAAAATATTGCCGTGCACTCGTGCAGTAATCTTTAATATAACGGGCTATAAAACGGGTGCAATTAGGCGCATACCTTTTGTTTAAACGAATGTTGTAAAAATAAGAAGTGACGGTACTTTTCTATACATTTGCTTGGGGATTAAGTGATAAAACTGTTTTTACGGCTTCTGTAAAGGGCTTAATCCTAAACTTAAGATTTGCGGTACTTTTTGAAAACAGAACGCAGTTCTAGTTTGTCTATTTCTTATGAAAGTTTTTATTAATACCAAATAGCCAAAAAGCCGAGAATTCAAAGTGAAGGAAAAAAACTGTCTTACTTTCTTTTGGTTCTATTTTTAAAGGTTACTTTTAATAGGTTTCTTTATATAGCCGTCAATTATAAGTACATAATAGTTTTAAAGTTTTTTACCATTCTAGTTGTACCTAAAACTAAGTATTTATAAAATATAGCCTAATACGTCATTACGTCATTTATTCAGATAAATTTAGAGAAATAATTGATATTGAAAACAACAAACTATTAAAACTATTAAATAATGCTTATAATAATAATTATGTACATTGTGATCGATTACTTTTTTAACTGACTAAAAATGAAACAATGGCATATTCAAAATAAAATATTCAATAAATAAACAATTTTTTAATTAACTTTAGTTTTTTCGAATTTTCCTCAATGCTAATCATAACTTATGATTAATTCTATAAATTATTATCTATTGTATTTTATTTTTGCGGGTTCGTCCTCGCTTATTTGAGTTTTAAATTTTAAAATTTGTTTTAATAATATTTTAGTGAATATTTTAGGGACTTAAATTAGCAAGTTTTTTTAACTACTTAGATATTTTCAGTTCTATTCCAGGATTGATTTTCAAATACTGATTTAGGTTGTAGGTTGTATAGATGCGCTGTCCTTAATTCAAAAAATTAAGTCGCCTGAAATTAGGCATTTGGGCAATCACACTGTCAGTCACATCAGCTTGTTCCGCGGCGGTTTATGAGGGAGGCGGTAGGTGCCTATCATACGAACTACCATGCTTCTAACACATATATTATGTTATCGTTACCGCACTGTAGGTATACCTTAACTACGTATTGGTAATTTGGTAGAGATTACCTTCGTAGGAACTTACTTATTACCTATCGTATTAATCAAATTAAGTAAAATTAAAGAGTGTGTCAGTTTCAATAAATTGTTGTGATTGCGCAACGAACATGCCTTAACAAATACAAAATGTGTGCGAAATTGGTGACATTGCAAATTGTAAAAAAATCCACAACAATGTCACGTAGCGAACGCTTCTGTCGCAATTAATACAAAATTAATTGTTGCAATACTTAATGTATGAGGGTTACTATTTTTCATAAGGCCTCAAAGGCACGCGGAGTCCACCACCGGGGAGGTAGTTTAGGTACTATCAGCCTCTTAAACTGTCGTAAAGCAACATGTTATTCATGTCTTGTGTTTCGGGTGGGAGGTATGGTTGCCGAGGACACTGTTTGAGGCGAACATCTTAGTGCTTGTGAGTATCGAAGCAGCCATAACACAAACTTAGATAGGATTTCTGGCTATTTAAATTGGATGAGGGAGACCATGTCTGCACGGACCACTTACCAGTCTGCACGGACCACTTACCAGTGGGCTTTCATGCTCTGTAGCTATATACTCAATTACTATTCAAACACGCACGGCCAGCGTGGTGGACTACATCCTTCCCATTGTGAGAGGAGACCCGACACTGCAGTAGGTCATTAATGGTCAGTGACAAGTGTCGCAATCAATCATCTATTAATTTCCTATAAATTTTATCGACAAAGGCACCGAATGCTATTACGGTACCTAAGTCTAAAGTTGTTTGTTATAATTAGAATTTTAATTACAGTAATTAGAACTTCGGTCGGTTTGAAGTTTTTTCTTAAAATACATTATGGATGAGCTTCGTTGTCGTAATTATTAAATTATTAAATCGAAACATTAACTCGTTTCGACACATTAATTTGTAGAATACTCAATTAATTAAAAATTAAAACTAAAAAAACTAAAAATAATAATGGGTTTCCAATGAAGTGTGCATAAGCAAATATTTTAATTTAAATAACTAAATTAAATAAGACAAATTGATATGTCCACTGCATAAGGGAAATAATGGAGCAAATTAATTTACGTAATAACAGGTGTAATAAATAAAAGCTACATACCTTCCCCTTGGCAAAGTCTCGGCAATCAGAATTCACAGCACTTTTATTTTTAACATTTATCAACTTCACTAAAGTTTATTGTCAATGCACGTAAAATTTGAAACTAGAACACGTAAAAGATTGGAATATTTTTTACAGACAACCCTTCGGTTCGGTGGCCGAGCGCGGTCTGACTGCCACCGTCTCTCGGAATATACTGAAAAAAATCTGTCAATTTTTATGCCCCAAACATCGATAAATGTATTCTACTTTTGAAGGCGACGAGTTTTCTGGTGCGAGCGAGATGCATTCCACCACCGATACGTTCGTCCCTTTCGCACCCCCACAGCCTATCTTCAGCCGAACCAATACGCGGCCGGCTACTGTGGGTGGGGAGTTATTAAGTTATTGTTTATGCGATATTAATAATAAAAAAATAACCAGCTTCGGGCGCCGTTTGTAATAAAGCAGTGGCGTCGTGCCTATCGGTTATTATTCGGCAATAAATTGGGAGTATGCACGCAAATCAGACTGTTATTCCATTGTATTCGGCGCTCCGATAATGCGATTTTTATGTTTGTTTGTCGCGGCTCTAATAGACTTTATTATAGTCACAACATCGGCTAGACATGTAATGGTAATGTTGGTGATGAAATAAAATAATAATGCTATTGATGGAGCTTGGCAACATTAAAATTATAAAACATAAGCACTCTACATACACAACTCTACATACTCAGGGTAGCATAAGTCCACAGATTTCATATCTTATTATGTGTTTTTCTAATGTGATGTAAAGCTCCCCTTACTGTATAGAAGTTATTTTAAAGGGGGCCTAAAAATTCCGAGCGATAAAAAACGACAGGGCAGGCGCTTTGAGGGGCGTTGAGCTTTTTACCGCCGAGAGTGAACCAATCAGAGAGTCGCGTTTAAAAAAGGAACTATCATCATAAATACTTTTTCAGAATTGACGTTGCTTTAGCCAATCATAAAGATTCGCCCAACTTGAAGTTTTACAGCGGGATTCAATTACCTAAGTAGAGTTTTTGTTGCATCATATTTAAAGACTTATCATATTTGAGCTATAGGTACAAAAATGAGGACTCTACATTCGATATCTCTCTACATAAAGATAATAGTATGAAATGTTGATTTGTTTTGAGAAGTTGCAATTTTTTGTAAAAGTCCGCAAGTCTTTGAGCTGGAATATTTTGGAAGCTTTAGATAACCCGTTCGCTTCTACGTAGTATATAACTGCTTACTTCAATAAAATATTTTCTTCAATATTTTATTAACATAAGGTAAAGGCTACCTACAGACTCTGAATGATGAACTCTACAAGTTGTCTCTACATAAAGATGATAATACAGGGGTGATAGCCCAGTGGCTTAGAATTCGACCTCCAATCGACGGGTTCGAAACCCAGTGGCACGCACCAATGACTGTAAAAAAGTTATGTGCACTTTATAAAATTAAATATACCTGCTGTTACGGTAAAGGAAAACATCGTGAGGAAAATTCTCTAAGGAAAGTCTAAGGAAAGTCTAGAGTGTGACAAATGTTTTATTTTTACAACGCAAACACCTAATAAAGATTTAAAAATAAACTGTCATTTAATGCTGAAACAATTTTGTAGTAAGTACCTAGTACTAACCTATTATTTTTAATAGGTAGCTATATTATTAACCTATTATTTTTAATTTGTAAACTTTTTTCAATTCAAAGTAGTGCCAATATTGTTAACCAAATTGGATAGGTAAGAGTAAACGGACTGTAGAAGGTAACAAATAATTTAATAATTTAAACTCGTTGATTCTTTGAATCTGATATTATTTCGTTAATTTTACATTTACAGTTCATTTACATACTTACATAACAATTAAGTACTATTGTGTGCTAATGTGGTCAATGTGGTTCCGTTATGTAAACAAAATGTTAAATTAACGTCATTTGAAGGGTTTAGAAGATTCTTTTTTGTAAACGATTGTAAAGTTTAACTACTTACTTAAAGAGATCACGATGATGAAACACTTCTATTCGACTAAGTAGTGTATTGAACATGGACATGATTGTAACATGTCATTGTCACTCTTTTAATTAGGTTTAATTAGGTACTTTCAAAGTGCAGATTTTATGTAAAGAATTTACTTATACGAAAAATTACTTTATTATCTAAAATTTAGATTAACTATGACTAGCTGACCCGGCAGACTTCGTTCTCACTAAATAAAGAAGTTTCATACTACTGTTACAGCGCTCTTCTAAGTAGGTAATTATAGAAGTTTCATAATAAGTACTTACTGTTAAAGAAGAACAAACAAACACTAATTTTCTTATCGTTTAAACTTTCCTTGGACTTACAGGAACATTTCAAAACCATAATTAGTAGCCAAATCGGTCTAGACGATTAAGATTTTCAGGCATTTCTCAAGGCGTTTAATTATGAAGATGGATTGAGCATGTAATTGAGAAATTCTTCGAATAGACATAAAATGATAATTTTCTTTTCTTACTTAATCAAACAACTTATTATCTATTAATTTGTGATTGGGATGTGTTACACAAAACAGGATGGGAAAGTTAAACAATTCGAGATAAGTAACGATATGTTGGGATAAACAAAGCGATTCGGGGAATCATATTGTTCAAACATATCCAACATCTAAGCATCAATACAGTAGGTATAGAATCTAACTAGTGTATCTAGGGCATTATTTTTTAGTTTGGAGTGATTGTAACTTTGGATTTGAGTGATTACGTAGCTAATATGACTGTACGGCCCGGGTTACCGCGCGCTGGTCTATGGTCACTCTTGACAGAGGGGCTCTTGCAAATGTGTTTTTTAAATTTCCACCGGTTTTTGTGTTTTGCATCTTGCGAGTATTGGACTATCGAGTAATTGGTAGCAGACTTGATAATAATTTAAATCAATACTTTAAGTCATTAAAAAACACCATTTTTAAGTTCTATTTCTAATATCAGGCATTGTTCCATTCCAGACAATTTACGTTCGCAAATGTAGGTATTCTGTAATAATGTACTCTGGCTAATGTTAATATGGGGAATATAGCCCTACAAAAAAAATCGCAACCGAAATCTCATCTAAAGCAAGGTCCGTCCCAATCGATGTTGGAATGCCCATTTTCCGGTCAGTGGCTCGCGAGATATGCGTAGGGCTCCAGAAAGTACTCTTATCGTGCGAGTAAAAAGTAATGCGTTCAGCCTTTATGGCAGTTGCGAGACACGCTCTTTATTACAAAGGGCCGAGGGCGGCGGGATGGGGGCACACTGGGAGAAAAGTGGCAGCACGCTAGAAGAAAAATGCCGTGGAGAAAATTGGAGAAAACAAAGAACTTTCTGTAAAATGTATGTAGGTGGGGGGTGGACATAATAATAAATTGAAAACCATCGAAAAGAGTGAATGACCACTCACCTTTAAAGTAACACACACTTTGTTTGTCACATTTATATCTATTATGGAAGAAATCCTTCATGAATGTACACCTACCTACAATACTTACAAAACAATTTTGTAAGTAAAAAAATTGTTTATGCCAATCGATAAAAAATAGTTATTTAAATTCAGAATTTTAATAGCCACATCAGCATCGATTTGTGTATTTAATTAAAATTAATTATCACGAATAAAAAATATGTTGATTGTTTGAAATTGCCTGTAATTGCGTAAGAATTTGGTAATTTATAAAAAATAGATTTAAACTGTATGTACTACCTACTTATTAAAAAAACAAATTGATGATTTTCTTAAGTAGGTGCTTATGTTTATGTTTATTGTTTGCAAGTAATTTATTTGTATGATGTGTTACACTCAAAAAAGATATGTTCTCATATATTCTATTCTATATTATAATTATTTTTTCTCTTCGAATTTTGACCTTTAAACGTTGTTGACGTAAAAACTTCCGTTTTTATTGACTTCAATAGTTAATGGTTTCCTCGAATAATAATTGTATTATATTTTTGACTCCCAAATTAAGAAACGCTCAATTCATTTTTATAGGCTGTGGTATAAAGAATTCAACTCCCTACTAGCTTAAGGATGTTAGCCAAGTTGATCCCACCTCGTGTATTAATTCAATTTTTAAAAACTTCTCTAAAACAACAAACATTTAATTCATTTTATATATACTGTGGTTTAAAGTAACTATATCCTTATACCTAGTTACTTTTCAGAGTTATCCAGGTTGACCCCAATTTATATCTACATTTCAACTAAACTCTCTGAACTCAGTGCGTCCCCAACTCTAGTAGCATTATTCCCCTCGCATAAAAAATGATTGTACCTTCAAATCTATCCAGAGGGCCTCGCCCCAGCCCCCTCTAATGTCCCTCCCACTGCGTATATGAATGAGTCGATCCATACGAGGATAAAATGGCCCGAGTGCCATCCAGTTTAGGTAGCCTTCACTTATACGTGTTTGTAGATAATGTTTTTTCCCTTTTCGAAGAAAAGGTTGTGTGCTAATATGAGTTGTGTGCTATATTTTTAACTGCTACAGGTTTTTGCTGAATAATTTCGTAGATTCGGGTAATGATGATCATTTATGGGTCACTTTTAAAGATTGATAAACGTTGAAATTTCCTTTTATATTAGGTTAAACTTTGATTATTTACCTACTACATTTGTAGCAATAAAAATTCAATAGGTACATTTCTTTATGCTAGTAGCTTTCGATTTCGGATTTCGGTTTCTTTTACAATAGGTACAATATAAGTACCTAGTTGTATTTAAGTAGTTTCAACTAACTATATATTTTATTTAACGCAAGATAAGTATGGTTTAGTTGACAAGCTAGCAAAAACTTTCCATTATGTTTTATTTTTAAAATATTGTTAATGAAGTTATGTAAGTATGTAATGCGAGGTAAATAAACATATAGATAACTTTTCTGTGGTAAACTTATAATTTTTTTGTAATTTTGCGGTTTTAATCGTGAAGTTAAAACTGTTGGTTTTTTTGTGGTAATTTTATCATTTTTATGCACTTTGTCGGTTTTGATTTGTAGGAACTGGTGATGTGTGGGAATTATCAAAAAGATAAAGTTCGTACGAGGTGAATGGGAAGTTAGGAGGAAAAATAAAAATCGATCATTAAGTATGTACACTTCTAATTGGATTTTGGGAAACACTTAGTTACAATCATTTCTGAAAAATCTTAGGTACTTTACTACTAAATAGTCGTGGTAGTGCTATTTTAGCTCGCCCAAAGAATCACAGTGACCTGAAAGGAGATATCTTGGTAAATAGTGTTTTTCTATAAATTATTCGGAATATTTTCAAAGGAATATGTAAAATCCTTCAACCCGAATTAGACCAGCGAGGTGGACTATCGATACATCGATATTTTATTTTGTTTCCAACATCCCTATGGCCTCAACTGAAGTGTAGCACGTATAAAAACTGCTGAATGCAAAAAAATGTAAATGGATTGAATATTCCACACAATTCGATACCTCGTCATTGTAATAAATAAGTCCGGTTGTTTTTGCGCAGATTTTGATTCTCTAATTTAGACAATTTGTGATTCAAATGTGGTCTGAAATTTTTTTGATTTGAGGTCAATATGGGTCAAGTTGACTCAAGTCAAATGTAGCTGACGTATTTGATTTGAAGTAACTAGGCATTACCTAAGTGTAGCGCGAGGTTTTTTGACGACCTTAGTAACAATTAGGTGTTGTTTTATTAAGTGCCTGATTGATTAGATTTCTTTGTGTTTTTTTTATGTCAATATACAATAACATGCAAAGCTCCATTTTTGCTTGTATTTACCTACCTATATCATTCTTACTATTACTAATAAGTACCCACTTTAAATCAAGTACCTATAAAAATGTGTATCTAGGAAAGATGCATAGGTATGCCTACAGGCATATATATGTTATTAAGTTTTTTTTTTTAAAAAGTGTGTTATTACGAATGTCTGCACCATTAATACATATAATTTCAATATTTTATCATCTGTTTGGTGGGTATCTACTATATATAGTAAGACATACCTATTTAAATACTACTTATCTATAGGTTCTCGATAAAATGATTTACTTACCTATCCGCAAAAACTTACCAAATTAAAACGTAGTTAAACGTGTTATTTAACCTTCACAATACAAACATAGAAATTATCCACCGTCTAACACTTGGGTACCTATAATAACCGTATCCAGATCGCCTCATGAGACAATAGCCCTTTGCCACCTGTATCAATAATTTGATTCTAGTTATAACTCGCTCACGTCGTAAAAAAATAAACGAACTCATACGTCACGGAAAAAAATACTCTCAAACCAAAACAAAGGAGTCGCGTCTTCAGTTGAACAAATAATTTCAGTATTAATCTTTTCATTCATTGTTACCACTTAATAAAGAGAGTCACACCATAAATATATCTACAATGGAAAATTTTCAGCTCCAACAAAAAAGTATTGACGATCCAAGGTCTTATACATACGGTTACGTTTTAAGGCAGCGGTCATGATGGTATCCTCGTTTTCCATATTATTAGTTACCTATAGTCACCGTCATGAGTCGTGAGCACAGATTATCAGTGGTAGGGATATGGTACACTTACGGCCAATGTACAGCAGCCGAAAAAACGCGCTGACGTCTTACGAACCAATCGCGTGAGCCGTAGCGCAGTCAATGTCAAACCGACCAATGAAGATTGTGCTCACGACTTATGGCGTCTACTATAGTAGTGACCCACTACTTCTCACCACTTCTCAAAATGGGAAAAATGTAGCGGAAAAGTGCTAAGGAACCAGGTTTTGAAAGAGCCGCTTGCATTTAAATTTCTGATTCGGATATTCGGATTCAGGAAAGAATTTGGTTGGAAATTTTATTTGTAAGTGGCAATCGGTGATTTGTCACCTGTCCCACAAAAAATAAAATTTCCAACTAAATTCGTTCCTAAACTACCGAAATATTGCAAGTGGCTCTTTCAAAACCTGGCTCCTTCGTGTCACTTCTCCTATACTCGTATGTACCTACATCTTATCCCGTGTCCTAATTGCCAAATCGCACGCAAAAGTTGGTCGTAGGTATGCTCTTTGCGTATTTGTCGCATGTGCGTACATATTTAATTAGGACAGCTCTTACAGAGCTCTGTGTTTCAATTTAGTAGTGTTGGTCTGTCCGTCCGTTTTGTAAGCTAATTAGGACAAGGCCTTACACTTCACATGCCGGTAGATTGCACATGAGAACGTTATGGAATACTGGGAAAACTGTCAGGCATGCAGGTTTCTTGACTATGTTTTCACATATCTATAATATTTCAGTAGGTAACCTAACACTGAAAATTCATTGATGCGTACGTTTTTTGACAACGGACTATTTTTTTATGCGTTAATGTTTAGATAGATTTAACTCTTAGCTAAAGACAAAGACAAAACGTTTATTTGCACAAATATAGGTATAGATTTGTAACAAATTGTCTAGATCAATCTATGTATATTTTAAAGTATGCAAATATTAAGGAGATAAAACTAACAAAGGAAAGTTCATAAACAAATTAATTAGGTACGTTAAATTAAATACTTCAAATACGATCATTTCTTTTTATTTAAATTTGATTATTTCACACGTAGTGTTTAGAATCACTATCACTACCTATTGGGTCGAGAGAAAAAAAACCGAAGAAAAAACTCTCAGCACCTTATGTTTATTAATTTAAATTTTTGTTTAACGTGCGGAGACACAGTGTGGTTTAGTAAATTTTGCTATAAAATTTAATATTTTATTTCATTACCTGGTCTACCAATTTTAGTCAGTACCTACATTCACTCTCCCTATACCATCGTATAAACATAAGGAAGCACTAAAACCCCTTGTTTTAGGTTTCACGCTTGTTTCTATCTATCCGTGCATCTGTTCCCTATCCGGCTAGAGTGGGGTGGATCGATTTTGATGCAGTTTTGTTCGAAAGTTATTTACCTAACCCGGACGGTTCTTAAATATAACTACCTACCTACTGATATTAGATATAACAGCTGTTTTCCTTGTCAATGTTAAGTTATCGTTATCATATTTGCTCTATTTGATCGCCGCCTTATGTAAAGATACGCTAAAAACATGCGTAGATTAAAATATATAAATAAAACTTTATTTATTACGTTATGTAAGCCAGTACTTGTACGTCAGAATTTTCACATAACTAACTTTGAATGGTGTTCATGCAAATATTTATTTTTTATTAACATTGGTTCTTAGGTATAGGTGACTACTGGAAGTTATAAATCAATTGAATGTGGAATTAGTATAATGACGTTTATAGAATAGTCGATTGCCGTATTAGCGACTTGTAATGGTTTTCTCAAGATTCATACCATTTTCAGCTTATTTTGGAAGTTTGAATGTCTAATTTGTTTGGAATATTGGTATCTTGGCGGAATTTTGGTATACATATGGATTTTGACTCGCTGATTAAGAATTATACTATTAATTATACTCAAAATAGCCGCAAATTATATTTTCAAGGTCAAACGGACAAAAAATCGAATTTTTCGTTCGTTTGTTTTTCGCGTGTATTGCGATAAATATAGATTTTAGAGAAAAATCTTTCAAACAAAAGTTATATGCCATGAGAAAAATGATATTTTTTGTTCTATACATTTTTCGTGTAGGGCCAGTGTAGTGGTTTCGGAGAAAAATGCTAAAGTCATCGGAAATTGGTACTTTTCGCTAAATTTAACACAGAACTCCATTCAATGCGTTAGGTTGTTTTTATCAACGTAAAACCATTTCCACAGTCTAAATTTAACACAGAACTTCTTTTAATGGGTTAGGTTAGGTTAAATTTTTTTTCAAGGTACAAGTTAATTTTTTTTTCCCGAGCAAAGCAAAGCGGAGCGAGGGTCAGTGACAGAAGTCTAAATTTAACATGGAAATCCCTTCAATGGGTTAGGTTAGGTTAGCTCAAAAGAATACAAATTTCTAATGTTTTTTCCATTTTTCTCCCTAACAACTGGATTTATGCAGAAAACATACAGAACAAAAAGTGTTTATCGTCTACAACTTTTGTTTGAAACATTTTTCTCTAACGTTCATGTTTAATGCAATAAACGCTAAAAATAAACCATTAAAAAGATCATTTTTCAGCAATTTGATCTTGAAAATATAATTTGCGGGTATTTTGAGTATAATATTCTTAATCAGCGAGTCAAAATCCATGTGTGTACCAAAATTCAGGTCGATCGGAGGTATGGGCTAAACGGAAGTTTACCCACGATATTTAAACCATTAAATGTCGTTTAATAATTGCAATGTCGAATCCAAAATCACAATAATTATAATTATATAGACATAGACGTTAGTATTTAATATGTCATATGTCTGTCTGACATTTTTCTATATTATCTAATGACAAACGTTCTACGAACTATATCTACGAATCATTTCACGACAGTTAGTGTTCATGTTCGACGAATAACGACTTTGTCATACATACGGTCAAAAAATTTGCTACCGCCTAACTACGGCCACGTGTCTATTTCTCGCTTCAAATGCACCCGGAAACAAAAAACTAACAGCAAAAACTGAAAGTGGCCCTAAAATGGTTCTTTTAAAATAAAATAATTTATTGCACCGGCAAATGGAATTGTT